>CM060951.1:29237017-29589517 GCA_030765055.1 Mantis religiosa | reverse complement strand
TGGTATCTTATGACTAGGGAGCGGATTTTAGCCTATTTGCGTATTTTGTTCCTTGGGGCAGAAACGTAGGCTTTTAAATTATAAGCTAGTTTCCTACAATTATTAGTCTAATTTCTTAGTTTTTATAGTGCATATAAATGCCTATTTCATACCTTTGTGCCTATTTTGCTTATTAATGCCTAAAACTGCCTATTTAGCCAGTATCTTCTGCTTGTAATTTGTGACAACAGCTTATGCAGTTGTTGGTTTCAACGTGAAATTTTCGGGTAAGAGAAATTTCTTACTGTTGCACATTGATTAAATAGGGTTCTGGGCTGGCCCCGTAGCTCAGTTGGTAGAGCACCTGCCTGCCGTGCTGGGGGTCCCGGGTTCGATTCCCGGCGGCGGGGGTGGGGATGTTTTTCCGACCAAGATAATTCTCCATCTTCCCCAGAGTCTGGAGTGTGAATCTGTGCGTGATCTAATGATTAAAGAAACCAAAGATAACGAGTTAACACCTTCAGTATGTTCCAAAGGAGAACTGCCGCCAATATGACCATAGCAGTTAAAGGCGGAGTATAAATGGAACAAGGAAAAAAAAAATAGGGTTCTAGCCAGGTAGGTATCTGCCTTACAGAAGTGTCACAATACGCTAATGACGTCATGGAAAATCTTAGAATTCGCTCACGGACGAGTAGCAAAGACCAGGTTAATGATACTTCAATGGATTGACAAATGACCACTCTTTATGTGGGGAATGGAAAGCCCATTCTGTAAGCAGTGTTTCAGTTGCACACATAGATCAGTTTCCTATGCAAATATGCCAAAAGAGAGAAGCAACATAGTTCAGCATTCATTGTAAAGTAACTTTTTGCCAGACTTGTGTGAAACAGGTGAGTTTAATGATTCATGTTTGTATTAATACTATATCATCCTAGTTTCGAAAACCTTGGAAAAATCAGCCCCTGTAGCAACATTATGCCGAACACAAATTAGTATGTTGAGGAGAGCCGAAAGAAGAGAAACTGAATGTTCTCAGTTCTCCAAAGTAAAGCACAAATTTTCCTAATGTAAATACTTCTGCATCACATGATACGACTTTACATTGAGATTTAGCTTAAAACAGGTCTCAATCGTTAAACAAGTCCTCCCCAAAACCCATGTTTTTTTTTATTTTTGACATCTTTAAGTACTTCATACCTTTGTGCACATTATGGTTCTTACTTAGTGACGTGGATTTATATGTATTTTGATTATGCGACAATATCCGTTATTTTAACCTGCTGTGAAGCCATTTATGAAATTTAGAATAAATGTAGAACTATTTCGTCTAGGGAACTGCAAAATAGTATGTCTTTAGCGAATTTGATGCAGCATATTGTGACTTTGTGGGTTCGTGAAATGAAAAGTCCGATTACACCACTCAAAAATGTTCTTTATTTCCACCGACTTACAGTTGAACACTTGCCAATTACACAGAATTACGTAATGCACACAATTACGTTTCACCAGTTCGTCTGTTACAGTTCCACTGCCGCTCATAGTTACGCACACTCTTCCGACGCACGTACACAGTCTTCTCGTCCGTAAACTAGCACGGAGCTGCTTCGCTGCTCGCCAAGAACTAACTCAATTCACTTACTGCAGCCCTTTTTATAGGAATATCGCCGTTTTCTTGAAGCCTCTAGTTTCAGTGAATCACCGCGAAGGTTCCAGACGGCAGGGGCGGGGGAAGGGGCGGCCAGCGACAAGTGACACTTCAATAATCATCCCCTCAGTTAGTGACTCAGATTGATGGGTGGGTGTGACTTGGATGCCTCTGGTCCCTTCTCAATTGTCGTTGGTCGGGCTTTCCGATAATTGAGTGACAATATGTTGCGATTATTATAATTTT
Organism: Mantis religiosa; assembly: GCA_030765055.1. Lineage (NCBI taxonomy): Eukaryota > Metazoa > Arthropoda > Insecta > Mantodea > Mantidae > Mantis > Mantis religiosa. The sequence goes on along the minus strand of CM060951.1, from coordinate 29,587,644 downwards.
TGTAGTGCATTTTAAGAGCCATTTTACTAAAATCGTGTATTTATAAGTGTTTAATTAGCAAGTTTTAGTGTCTATTTAGTTCTATTTAAGTCCCCATTTTGCCCATTTTTAGTGACTTTTTGCCTGCCTATTTCACACATATTTAGGGCCTATAAATCCGCTCCCTTCTTATGACCTAAATTCGTCTCGTATCTAAGAATACATTCATAGGATAAAGGATATATTCAATCTAAGGATTCATTCCCTAAGGATTCACTTATTTATTTATTAAAAATCTCAAATGAAATAACTGAGTCACCACGTATACGTAATATAGCAGCACATGTGTCTACTGTTGCTTTACGTGCTGTTTGTACGTGCACTGTTGGAGCCGAGTGGTACGGGCCTCTTTGAAAGAAGGTCTACAGAACACCTCTGCTCTCCAATCGTTACTGTGACTACCAATTTCCCACTTGCATGAACTGTCCATTCACGCGCTAAATTTAATTACTGCGAGTGTTAAAAACTGCCGTGGCGATGTCAAGAGACTGCCCAAAAATTGTCAAAGAAGGCCTGAATGGCTAACGAATCAGCTAATTTGATTAATTAGAACAAGACGAAGCGTCTGAGAGCTAGTGACATCAGTTCGTGAAACTGTCGAAATGCATCCAACACTTGGTGAACTTTACACTCTGCTTAGCTACTGCACTACACGGAAATGTAAAGTCTAACATTTCCTTTTAAAATGAACCTCTTTAATTCTTTGCTCACTTAATACTTTAATGGAACGTTTAACAATTACTGTATTTTATGTTGTAACTTTACTTCACATCACAAAGGTCAATATGACGTTACAGATATATATTCTTCAACTTCGAATTAAAATAGCAAAGCTCGTTCCAGTCTAGTACTTCTAATTCAATAATTGTATTATTTTAATAATAATTTCGTCATTATTTAATGGATTTCGCACAACATTCCCTCATTCATTCACAACATTCAGTCCTTCACTCAGCTGTAATTGGATTTGTGAGTTTTCGTGCACTGGATGAGTTGTGTTGACATTTGAACTGTACCAAGTTGCAGGTTGACAAATGATAATCGTGTAGTGATTTGAACGTGAGCTTTTTTTGTTCCTTTACGTGTGGTGAAGCCACGAGAAACCGTGTTGATGTATATTACATCATTCTGCTGCAAAGGGCTACACAAATTGTCTCCCTAAGGAAATAAAGGGCACTTTGAGTTTCTGCAGACTAGACTTTTAATTTTACGAACCCACAAAGTCACAATATGGAAAAACAGGAAACTATATCATAAGCCAAGATCATGTGAAATCTGACAAGTGTTGTTCTCATTACTCAGCAGAACTAACAACTGCATAATGTGGAAAGAGACAAGTTACAGTGAGTGACCCCTGAGTCATAAGATTCCAGAATGTTATAGTTTCCTAAATATGCATCAACCATACACGTAGCCCGCCTCGGTAGCGTGGTGGTAGCGGGTCTGCCTCACGTTCAAGAGGTCCCGAGTTTGAAGCTCGGTCAGGGTGAATCACCTGGATAACGTTTTTTTTTTCACCGGAGTTTTCCCTTATCCTTACAGACGAATGTCGGGTAGCTCTAAGCTCCATGGACCCTGGACACATTTGAGCATTGTTTCACCCATTTCATTCACCGTCCGATATGAATTAACGTTGGAGGACGTAAAGTTACAAAAAAGAAAAAAAAAAAAGTACACGTGACATACTTAAAACACAAAAATTATGTAAAACGCTTTTTTTTCAGTGAGGAACTTCCAAAATACTAACTGTTAGTTTTCCAAAGTTTCCAAAATCCACACCTTTCTCTAATTTAAGGAGGATAATTCTTTTTTTTTTTTTTTTTTTTTTTTCAAACTTTGCCTATCGATTAAAAACTTGGTACTGTCTCATACTCCCTTTGATAAAGTAAAGCTTCCTTTCTGATGGAGACTACATCATGCTGGAAGCCTGTTGTATAATCTCCTATTGCTGGTATATTGTATAAACGTCTTATCACACAAAAATGCCTATGCAGTTAAAATACATCTAATTTTATTTCCATTCACAACTTCCGAGATACTATTGGAGTTGATTTAAATTTACAAAAGTCTTTAAATCCTTCAAATGTTGAGCACTATTATTTTTAGTGTCTTGAATTCAAGCAAATATCATGACATTATCAAGACAACATTCATTCACCCATTTTTAACATATAACTCTCCTGTATCCCAATTTCACTTATCCACAACAATACTCAATCGAACCATTTCTGCATAAGTGCACCATAACCTTGGGAGAGTTGGAGGTAAAGCCTTTGTATAAGAGTGTATTATGAAAGTAAAACGAATTTAACACGCTAAATTACAATTCCAAGTATATAGTATATATAATACCAGATTTTCGTTCAACTACATTGGTTGATCGCTAGGAGATAATATTTGGTTGAGAAACAATTGCCAGCGAAGATGCACTGCTTCCACCGACCATATAGAGATGGCTCCACTCGTAATATCTTCCAGTGGGAAATACAATTTGTAAGTATTTACGAAACTTTATTTTGGATTTTAATTTTATTCTATGGTATACTTAAGTTTCAATCAGATTTTATTATGCAAAAGCAAGTACTATGTAGTATTTAAAATTATGCATTAAGGAAAGGATAAATTATTGTTTGCAAGGAAAGAAATCTTCTAAAGGAAATATATATTTCCGCTTTTCGTGTAGTTGTCACTGTTTTGTATTGTAATTATAGTTTGATACAGTATCTCTGTGTGTAACTTCAGTGTTCTATGTAATGTTACTGCGTCTCATATATTATATATAGGAGGGGGACCCAAAAGAAACCAGACTGTGGTCATAAAAACTTTATTCATGAACCTTTTTACAAAATTACTTCAGTCACCTTCAAAATACTCCCCATTACATGCGAGTCTCTTTTCCCACTGTTGGAAGCATGTTTGTAACTCTTCAAGTTTGATACTGTCTAGTGCCCATTTGCGAAGCTATTTTTACCGCCTCCACATCGTCATAACGCTCCCCTTTTAACGTTTTCTTCATTCTTGGAAATAGGAAAAGGTCGCATGGGGCTAGGTCCGGCGAATACGGAGCGTGGGGAAAGACAGACCACCTCTGAGATACCAAATAGTGGGTCACTCGTAAGGCCGTGTGTGCTGGAGCGTTGTTGTGTTGCAGATACCAGTCACCTGATCGCCAAAGTTCCGGGCGTTTCCTCCTCACATCCTCTCGCAGAAGCCTTAAAACATCCAAGTAAAAGTGCTGGTTAACAGTCTGGCCAGGGGTTACGAATTCCCGATGCACAATTCCACGAACGTCAAAAAAGGCAATGATCATCGTCTTCACATTTGACCTCACTTGCCTTGCTTTTCTTGGTCTGGGAGAGTTGGGAGTCCTCCACTGGCTTGACGCTTGCTTGGTTTCTGGGTCAGACGCGTAATACCAGCTCTCATCCCCTGTAATGACGTTGTTCAAGAAGTTTGTATCATATGCAATCTCTGTTTTCAAGTCCTTCCATACGGAAGGTTTTGTGCTCCTGTGTGAGAAGGTGCGGAACAAATTTAGCAGCAACACGTCTCATCTGGATATCCTACCTCAAAATCCGCTGGCATGAGCTCGAACTGATTCCTGTCACTGCTGAAATTTGGTCGACCGTTTGGCGACGATCCTCGTTGATCTTTTGGCAGACGTTTTCAATGTTCTCCTCATTTAGCGATGTTGAAGGGCGTCCAGAACGAGCTTGCTCTTCAACACACATCTCACCACGTTTTAGGTGCCCAAACCCCTCGGAAACCAGTATGCGGCTCATAGCGTCCTACTAGAGATCTTCCTGAAGCATTTGGTGTGTCTCCGTTGCATTTTTTTAAGCAGGAAACAAAATTTCACACACACACTTTGTTCTTTTAAAGTTGTCATAACGACTTCGCAGAGGTAACCCGCCAACAGTCAGAGAAACACAGCGACACACTTGCACGTTCAGCTCTACTCTGACGCCGTCTGCACAGCTGTTTCATGAAGGTCTCTACTAATAGCATCTAGCGTGAGAACCCTGCACTGCGTCTACGAGTGGCAGCGCCCTCGGAGTCCGGATATATAATTGGGTGAAATTATGCTCAAATGAGTCCGGGGTCCATGAAGCTTAGAGCTAACCGACATTCGTCTGGAAGGATAAGAGAAAACCTTGGAAAAAACCTTATCAAGGTAACTCATCCTTACCTAGATTCCCTACCTCTTGAACGTGAGGCAGACACGCTACCATACCATAGCGGGAGATCCATGAATCAAAACCCGGGTATGTCATTGCATTTTACAGTCTGGCTCTACACATCCAAACCTTAGCCTACAAACGGCTAGTGTGGAAGAAATGATTATTTCCACCTCATGTATTGCTCACCATTTCAGTTTATCAGCCAAATTTATCGTAATTATATATTTTCTCACCTATCCACGCATACCCTGACGGAAAGCTGTTACTGTAGCAATGGGCAGTAAATTCAAAGATATGATATATTAATATCGGAGAGACGTCTCAATTTTAATATTTTATAAATTTGTAATGATAAGAATCTACTCTGAGAGAAGTGACTATCAAGCAAGATGTGAACATAGAAAATTTATCCTTAAAATTTTTAATTAATTCAATTCTAGCCTTTGCGTTAATTTAACTTTGCACAAGTTATACATTAAAGTACATTGACTATAAATTTGAAAAAAAAGTGACACCCTGTATAAATATACAAAACATTTGTGTAATTTTATTGTTCATGGGTCTCCAAAACGAAGCAGGACATTACAATAATGCTTCCTTTGGTGAAGACTAAAAGAGGAAAGAGGAAAGAGGAGAAACATGTCATTTTCCTTTCAAATTCATTTATAGTTACTCTTAGTTAGTGTTCCAGACCCTTCCTTACCTCCAAGTTTTATTTTCTTGTCCGTATTTTCTGCTATATGTTGTTGTCCGAGATGCAATTTATGAGGTCAGAAGTGAGGCAGACGAGACCAGTGTGGTAATCTCTCATATTCCACCTTTTTATGTGACTGTTGTGGCACCCCATCCCATTTTGGCAGTCCTAAATTCGAGAGGCAATGTTTCGGAAATAAATATATTTCTCTATCCGTTTCCTCTCTTTTTTCACAAAAAGCCCCAATTTTTTGTTAAAACTTTCTCTGCACATACATTTGGGAAGGGGTTGGGGATAGCGAGTGGGCGGAATTGCTAAAACAGAATAGAAAGAATGTGATGAATGAGCGGACAGTTTCATGTTCAGGATGCCGAGCAGGAACACCAATACTGTATATCACCAAACCCTCAACTTTTCTCTTCCGTAGTTCACTTTGTTAAAATAAAAGTAAATCTTGCTAAACCCTTCCAAGTTTAAGGGTAAAGGCTCTTTAAATGGCATTTGTATTCGCCGATGCTTTGTGGGCGACAACCGGTTAGAAAACGTTAATTTTAATTTTAAATGCGCCTTTTATTAATGTTTATGTGTTTGCGTGCTTCACGAGGCAGAAAAACAAAGGCCTACACAAACGATGTGAATAACGAAAGGTCACAATGCGTGTGTGTTTATTGGCCATATGACTTAGATGTTTGTATTTAGTTCTCACTAATTACAGCATGACATGCGGAATACAAAAAGAACCCAACTCAACATTAGCATCTTAGAATTATTTTTACATGTTTCATTAAAATATTAAGACTCTGATAAACAAACTAAAGTGTCAAATAGGAACGCAGATTTTTTCCCTAAATATTTTAATACAAGCAAATATGGAGAGTTCCAAATACAGAATGGGTTAATGAATTATAAAACGCTTCTGACGTGGAAGATTTCTGCGTAATAGAATTTACCATAAGGTTTTCCTTTTATTTGATTGTTAGTGTAGGAAGGTAGCCTAATATGAGGTGGTGCTGCATATTGCTGAGCCTTGCTAGAAATATGATGGACTAATGTCCGATTTCACCAACAGATATTAAAATCCACGTTAACAAATGTAACGTAACAAATGTCACAGCGCTAAAATTAATGTTAAATTTCTTGCATTTCACCAACCTGTTTTCTTAAAATGTAAACAAACCTGTGTTAACGCCAAGAAACTTGTAAATATCACAGCTATAGAAGGCTATGGATGATTTTCTGAACGTACTCCAATGCGCTTTTGTTTTCATTTTCGTCTGCACAAATGGTGGATGAACAAAATCACAAATAAAGCCGTGAGACAAATTTCTCATTGACGGAGAGAGAATTGTTAATTGGAATGGTGACGAAGTGTAAGGATATCGTGTAAAATAAGAGTGAATGTAGATGCAGTGAATGTAAAAGAGAAAGATTTCGCGGGGAAAATATTGGAAACGAATTTAATTCAAATGCATGTGTCATTACTACAAGCACCAAACAACTTGTCAGTATTACGTAAATTTAACACGAAGTGCGAAGAACAATTGCCTTAAACGTTTCAAGACAGGAGGTGAACAATGAATTATCCATATAATTCAGTAAATTATAAAATCGCAAGGTTACTAATACTTGAAGCAAAGGCCAGATAGTCATATTCCTTTCGATGTATATTCTAACTCATTATTACGTAAACTTAAAACGAGGTGCGAAGAACAAGTGTCTTAAACGTTTCAAGACGGGAGGTGAACAATGTATTATCCACATAATTCAGTGAATTATAAAATCGCAAAGATATTAATACTTGAAGCAAAGGCGAGATCGGCATATTCCTTTCGATGCGAGTTCTAAATTAAATTACGTAAATTTAAAACGAGTTGCGAAGAAGGACAAGTGACTTGAACGTTTCAAGACGGCAGGTGGACAGTATATTATCCACATAATTCAGTGAATTATAAAATCGCAAGATTACTAATACTTGATGCTAAGGCGAGATCGCCATATTCCCTTCGATGCATGTTCTAACCTCTCTTGTACTTCCGCAGTAACCTTCACAGCAACATGTTTCGACAGTCTATACCTCCGTAAAACAATTTTCTTCGGACAGTTCCTCAAAATCATTTCTCCTCATAGGCCGTACTCTATTATGAATGCCATTTAGACGATCTTAAATATCGCAAATCGACATCTACAGCTGAGTTCATGCTCGCCATCTTGACTATTTACAATATTAAGAACTTAACATTAGAAATTCGGCTTGTTAGTTTAACATGAGATTTAACACGAGTGTTACGCTAACACTTGTTGGTGAAATGCAATTTTTGTTTTAACTATTGCTAAACTCGTGTTAAGTCTTAACATTTTTCGGTGAAATCGGGCATAAGATAGTTTTGGCGACTAAGCATCCTATGGTTACGTCATGGCATTCCTGTTTGAGATCGCGTCACGGTGAGTTGACAAATGAAAATTGCTCCTTGAAGTTATTTGCTGCTGTTGAATCTTTTTATACAAATATAATAATATATTTTTTGTTTTAAACACATCTTTGCTGAAGTTGTAGTGTTAAGATGCAACTATCTTTCTATGCCCAATCCTTTGCCTTAGATCAATTACAAAAGGAGTTGGAAGTTCTAATAAATTAAAAATGGCGAGTTCTCTATTATACACCATGGAGAGCTAAAGTAGGAGTACCCCAGAGTAGGAGCTGCTATTGTACTTTTAATATTCATGCTAGAACCTAAACTTTTACTGCCAGGAAATCGAACCATGGCTGAAAAATCGTATTGGTCGAACGGCTACAGTTTACCAGATGGGAAGTCTCTCTGCAGCCGCTGCAGAAACAGCTAGTAGTGGGTTCCGCTCGCCATGCAAAGCTCAGCTCACTGAAAAGAAGCCAAAGAAGGCCGACAAGACTCCTCCAAAAGCCAGATGCACCTTAGAATGACAAACCAAAGCAACAAAGAAAACCAGAAATGGAAGGAAATGCACTACTGTATCTTCGTCCTCCAAAGACGAAGAGACTTGGTGCCTCTAGAATCGGAAGAAGAGTGGCGAAACGAGAGTGACGATGATGACGACGACGACAATGATGCCGAGTGCCTGTATTGTACAGGTTTTTTTTTTTTTTTTTTTTTTTTTAAAGGAACGAGAGGGAGTAACTTGGATAAGGTGCTGCAAATGATTCAATTGGGCACACACGATTTGTGCAGGTGATGGTTCTGTTGTGAAAAGTGTGTGAGAAGAAGAAGTAAATAAAAACGACCTGTCTAGTAAGTAGGCACCAAAATAGGATAACAGGTCTGGATATGGGTATCAGAAAGTCATATTTAATTCAGACATTAGGTAGTGTGAACTTTTGTACTTATAATGCTCTAACTTCCATATTAGGAGCCTCTACCACCCCATATTAGGAATCACATTTTTGTGTTTTAGAGAATCGCATTTTATTTGCATAACAGTGTATTTAAGCTCCAGTATTACATTCTATAAAATAGGTAAGGATTTGGAGTATAAAAATATATAATTTATAGGCACTAACCTGTATTATTATTCAAAATAAGAGTGCAAAATAAGAGAGAGCAGGCCATGTAACTGAAAAAGATAACAAATTATTTATTTGCGAAAATAAAACCAAATCTGAATTAGAGAGAGCATTATTTGTGACAAGAGAGCCAAAAAAGTTTCCTTCGGGAATATGGTAATAGAGGAATGAAAAGGAATGTGTTGAAGAAATTATGTTCAGTATTAAATGCAAGGAAGTTAAGATCCATTTACTCTATAACGAATGTCGGTGAATGACAAGGACAAATACTAGGAAAACACTATATAATATTACTCAATAAATTAAATTGAATTCCATTACAATCTAGTTTGAAAATAGTGGCCAATCAGGCATGCGCATGTGTGCATTAAGGCTAACCTTCTAACTGTTTCTACGAACAAATCTTTCATGGAGTGTCATAATAAACGGTTGTATTTAACAACAATTCAATTAGTACGTGACCTTTGGCTTGTTTATGTTTCAAGTTATTAAACTCTTAACGCAGAGTGACATATCTTTCATTAAATACTCGTGGAACATCATAAATCTCCATGAATAATTACTGGAGGAGGGCCGAGATATGTCTTCATTTTTACGACGCAGGTGGATCAATCACTCCTAAATTTGAATGGACGTTACGAAAGCTCTAACAAACTGCAGCTTTGAGAAAACACAATTTTCTCCTTAGGGACTTCATAAATAAATTGCTGTAATAAAGTGTGACAGATTGGAAAACGTGACTGGAGAAGAGAACCGTTCAGAGAAGAGTTTAGAGGGGGGGGGGGAGGAGGGGGTTGAAGAGGAGGAAGCACCTGGGAAGAGGAAAAGTGATCAGAAATAATCTTAGCACCCTTCCTAAACCATTTAGACCACCTGAATATTAATACTTACGACTTAATTTCTGTAATGACGGAGTACCCGTCAAAGCCCGAAATTGCCGCTTAAAGATGGCGAACTTGATCCTTAAATTAGTCAGTGAAAATATATCAGTATTATTCTTTGGAAACAATTCCTAGGGTGAGAGGGAGCACGGGCTTGCAGACAACTTAAATGAATAGCTGAATTTTATAAATCAATAAAACAAGGTACTTAAATATGGACATATGATTTTAAAAGGTAAGTACCACTGAAATTAAGTTGAAATAAGTACAAGGTAGGTCAAGTGAATTTATATTTCGTAAATGTTGCATTACGGACACATGGCCTTCCCTACACATTTATTATTTTATATCTCATCTCCAAACAATTCATAAAAACAAAGCACCACACAACATAACCTTTTCTGTTCATTTCCTGTACTAACTTTGCTTAGAATTTATGCACGTGACAATTTCTTCCACACTAGCCGTGTGTAGGCTAAGGTTTGCATAGAACCAGATTAAAAATTGAAATGCCATAGCCGGGATTTGAACCACGGATCTCCCGCTCTCTGTGCGGTTGCTCTAATCCATTGAGCTACTATGGCCAACGTGCCGACATGACATTAAATTCTCCAACTGACTCGTATGTTTCCCAGTAGACCATGGGGGGTTCTCATATGCTATGAGACACGCGACTTACTATGTTGTAGGTACTTAAGTCCCAGGCTTCATAGTTAAACCACTGTGTTATTCAGGTAAATTGATGGAAATAATCATTTCTTCCACATTAGCCGTGTGTAGACTAAGGTTTCACGAACTAAAGTCTGGCTCTGTTCATCCAAACCTTAGTCTACACACGGCTAATGTGGAAGAAATGATTATTTCCATCAATTTACCTGAATAACACAGTGGTTTAACTATGAAGCCTGGGACTTAAGTACTTATAAACACAGTAAGTCGCGTGTCTCATAGCATATGAGAACCTCTAATGGCCTAGCGGGAAACATGAGTCATTTGGAGAATTTAATGTTATGTTGGCATGTTGGCCATAGTATATCAGTGGGTTAGAGCAACCGAACGGAGAGCGGGAGATCAGTGGTTCAAATCTCGGCAATGGCATTGAATTTTTCAGTCTGGCTCTATTCATTCATTTGCTTAGAATTGCTTATTCCTAATCTGTTTCATTTGAATTGGAATATATATGTTTGTAGAAATTATTTCGTTACATACTTCTTTGTGACTACAAAGTAACACAAAATGCGGTAGGCATAAGTGATATGAAATTATTTGTAAGAGCAGGTCGCTATGTAAAGGCTTGATTTTCAGTTTGATTGTCCGAAATTAAAACGTCCGTTGATAAAAGTGTCTTTTGAAACCGTCGTTTATTAGTTAGCCCTAGGCTGGAGTTATTTGTTGATTTTGGAATGTCAATCAGAATTTAAAGAACTGTTCTGGTCACTGTGTGGTGAATTATTAAAAGTTATTGATATAGAAATAAATAGACAGGTAGCTGGAGACATGGAACGTAGAGGTAACTATTTGGAAAAAAAAAAAAAAACTGAAGGTAAAAATGGGTAACTAAGGAAGATAGAAAAAGCTTATGTGAGGCTAGAAGTATTTTTCTCTGATAGGAAGAAGTACTGCTGAAGGATAGGAAACTTAGAGCACCGTAAAGAAACTAAGCAAAATTAAACCACCTTTCGGACCCAATATGAAAATGAAAGGCTGAAAATCAAAGTTAAAAGACAATCCATAAATGAAAAAACTCAACTTCATTCTCTGTTGAAACAGAAGAGCTGCTTGGTCGACAGGGCCTTAAGGATATGTACGACTGAAATTTCATGAACATTTTCAAAAAATTACCTTTTCCTCTTTTTAGTCTATAAAAAGTGTAAAGGCTTCCTGAATCAAAATAATGCTTAGATAGCATCCGAAAGGCATTTTTAAATGCTCTAATCTAGTTTGAAAGTTACGTTAATGCTAGTGTTACATATGAATTCAAATTCTTTATCCTTGTTTTCTCGCTATTGAAAATTTCAGCATTTTTCATTATTTAAGATGCTCCTTGCATCGCAGTTTTCGTGTTAGACTAATCAAACTGGCTACACACGTTCACAGAGACACAGTGGATATAACTTGCCCTGGGTTTTATCGTGAGATGCATTTTAAGCACACTTTCGTTACTTCAATACACAAAAATGTCAAATTTTGAACAAAAGCGCCATATTCATAGCCTTAAAAATTTCTGGAGCCTAAAGTTATTGAAACACAGAGACGCCTAGGGCAAACTGAAAAAATGGATATATTGCCAACTTTTTGTTAAAATATTAGACTTAAATTTAAGTTATTTTGTCGCAAGGGACTTTTTAGGTGACCAAACCAAAAATAAATACATTTGATCATATTTTGCAAATTATCAAAGTGAAGTTGAAAAAAAATTGGACTATATCATATTTGTAATAAGTTACATCTGTGGTATAAATCTTAAAAACTTAGATTTCAAATTTTCAGTCATAGGTAGTGTCGCGATTGGCGGCGGCGCGCACAAAGGGGCTCAGCGCGGAGAGATAACGGACGGATAATGTAGCACGGAGCTAAAGAGCTTGCTGAAACAGAGAAAGATAGCACGGAGATAAAAGACCTACCGAAACAAATAAAGTTAGATAAATGGAAAATTCTAGTGACATCTAGTGATTGATAGAGAACATTATACAACCTTATGGAATCATGAATGGTCGTATAAAAGAAGCCGTGGCTAGTTTATCGGACAGTCGAAAACGGAGTCATAACGAGAGTAGTAATTGGAACTGGTGTGTTTTAAAATTGAGCTCTTTGTTGTGGTCAACAACCTTGGAAGATTGTTATTGTGTATGTGACGTATATCTGCTACTGTAAGGATTAACCAAAGTATATTTCTACGGAAATAAAGAACGTGTTTAACTTCTGCAACTCGGACTTTTAATTCTACGAACACACATAGTCATGGTATCCTTAATCGCTACACTTATCCAGGAAATATTATGGGCCTCCAAACATGTTTCGGCCTGTGTACTAGGATATGAAGCTTCCTGGTTTCCTTCACTTTATACCTTTCTCTTGGAGGGTGATACACATATAAGTGTTGTGTAATAATACCCTAACAATGGGGCACTGGTAGCTCTGTAGTTTATTCTAAACCCATTCCTTGTCTGAGCGTGGGGCCAGCTTTGTGCAGTGTTAGACCAATAGACAAACAAGAAGGTAAAGTCAGTGCCGTAAGCATAGCAGGTTTAACTCGTTACTTCAGGCCTATTATTTCTGTACTTAAACGAAAGCAGTGCAAGCATGCTTATACCTGATTTCGCTTAAACGCTGTATGCTTCAACTAATTACGTGTAGTTATTTTCCCAGCGAGACACAGAATGTGTGCAGACTGCCGTCAATGGCGTCAGTAATAGGACAACATAAACAACAGCGTGAAATCGTGTTGACAGTTTGTAATGCAGTAAAACTCGTGCACGAGGTAAGTAGTTACATAGGAAAGCAAATCAGTTTTGGTTCTTCAATTCTAACGCCATGTCCCAAGGCAGGAGGGTGAGAATATTTACAGCTTGCTGAAAGTTAATCGACTATTGATTTAAAGAACCTCATTACTCGACAGGGCCTACGGCATCACTGGCAGGGCAGCTGCATCACCTTCAGGAGTGAAGTTGTAGAACAAAAGGGATAAAACTAGTTGATAGGCCGGAGGATCGGTAAAAGATAAAAACTAAAGTAGATACAACCTGCCTGAAGAATGGATTCAGACGGTGTACAGTGAAAGCTTGCGTAAAAACAACCAGATAAGCGGTAGCATTCCGTTCGGCAACACTTAGTGAGTATTTTAGAGTGGACGGGTTCGAATCAAGTCAAAATACCCCACATTCTCACAAGATAGAAAACTAATATTGAATATGTTAATTGTAAAGCAGTAAAAGGCACAGATTTAATAATGCCGTTAAATAATACTGTGAACGGAGAACATCGGCAGTGGGGAAGCGTGAACGAAGGCGTAAAGAAACACTTTCAAAACGTGGCAAAGATGATGATGATGATGATGATGATGATGATGATGATGATGATGATGATGATGGATATAGGGGCCCTCAACAACAGCGGTTGTCAGCCCCCTTTTAAAAACTTCTTATGGCAAAAGCCAGATATAAAAACTTTCTAAAAACTATACTACTGTAAATAAACCTATTAAAACTACATGTACATAGAAAGCGGAAAAACAAAAGACAAAAAAAAAAAAAATCAAAACCTACTAAAAATTATGTTCGCTATATCCTAAAGTCTAAACGAGAAAATAATCTAAATACCTTCTCCAGTACTGTGTTATCGTCCGCTAGCATTTCTGCAAAGCTGACCAGCAGCTGCAGAGATGTCCTAAGGTCTGCTAGGTAAAAACACTCTAGCAGCACGTGTCGTACAGATAACGCTTAATTGCAAAACGGACACAGTGGAGAAGGCTCCTTTCTAAATAGAAAACTATGAGTAAAAAAGCAGTGCTCAAAGCGCAACCGAGCCAAATTCACCTCCTCGCGACGAAATGACCGACAGTAGGTAACCCAGGGAATCGGAAGTTCTTTCACAGATCTAAGTTTATTATTGCGGAGAGCGGACCACTCTTCCTGCCTGCAGGTTTGCACAGCTCTCCGCAATACGGCCCTAAAATGTACCGATGTCACAGATGGTACTCGAACCCTGGGCTTCATGGTAGCCGTCTTGGCTGCCGAATCCGCCATTTCATTCCCCCGCAAGCCTACGTGACCAGGGATCCATGCACACACCACGTTAACGCCAGACGCGTGTAAAACGTGGAGGGCATCCTGTATACGCTGCACAATAGGGTGGTAGTTGTACAGCTGCCGTAGGCTTTGACATTGTTCACATCCTAAAAGGTTGGAACTCGACTATTTTGAAAAATGCGTTGTTTACAGAACTTTTCTCGAGTTTTACGAACAGAGAGTAGAAATTCTTAAGTTCCGTAAACTCATGAATACTCTTAAAGAAAAGATCTCTTTTGAAGGTAACAATTATACATTCTGGAGAATACTTAAATAAAAGCATGAAATACCGATTTTAAAGTGCAAAAATATACGCCATGTTACGTATTACTCGACAGAGGCATATTGACCTTCAGGCGACCAGCGCTGTGATCGTTTCTTATCAGATCTTATCTGGTCTATTAGAGAAGTGAAATATTAGTAAGTTGACGTAGAGTAAGTTACGAAACCAAATAGAGCGATAGGAAGGTGCATCGGTCTATATGAAATGTTTTCTCGCCCCTGCTGTCCAGAAGACATGAGTATATCTGAACGGAGTATGCATACACTGGACTCATCGTGTATGTGCGATAAGCTGAGGTACTATATAGCAAAGCGAGAAAGCGTATCGGTAAAAATTCGCAACACAGAGTTGTTTACCTGAGCTTATCGCACATACACGGCAAGTCCAGTGTATGCATGATGTCACAAGTGACTGTTTAAGTGAATACAAATAATAGTTTATGTGACCTCAGTAGTATGTGTGACGTCACTCCCACACTCCATCACCTGTTGGATAATAAGTTTGTGTAAGCGGGTTTCTCGCTCTGTCTTGGACCAACCTTCGGCTTGAGCGGATGGATTTGTCCGCAGCTTCTTGAGGCAAGTAAATGGCAGCTGTGTCAATCTATGTATTATGTTTGATTGCAGTAAATATTTTTATTAAGTGAGTTCTAGTTCTTTTGTAACGCTGAAGATACCTATGAAGTTGGAACGGGCGATATGCCCAAACCATGGAGTGAAGAAGAAGAAGAAGTAGAAGTAGTTTTTTTTTTTTGTTCCTCCAACGTTAAGTTATATCGGACGATGAATGGAATGGGTGAAATGATGCTCAAATAAGCCCAGGGTCCATAGAGCTTAGATTTAACCGACATTCGTCTTTCTGGATAAGGAAAAACCCTGGAAAAAACTTTATCCAGGTAACTCACCCTGACCGAGATTTGAACTCGGGAACTCTTGAACGTGAGACAGACATGCTACCATCTACGTTATTGAGGCGGGCATGCATGGTAAGGTTGTCACAATACTCTGTTTAGATATGATCATGTCTTCTGGACATCAATATGTCATACATGGGCAGGCGCGAGAAAATATATCATATAGACACACGCAGCTTCCAATCGCTCTGTGTTTCCTAACTTACTGTAAGGCAACTCACTAATATTTCACTCCTCTAAATGACCAGATAAGACCTGATAAGAAACGATCGCAGAGCTGGTCTCCTAAAGGTCAATACGTGTCAACGATCTGTCGAGTAATAAACATCTGTGTGGCGATTTTTTTACGATACACCATCTCGCTTTGCCATGTAGTACGCTGTGCTGATGTTTTAATGGCCATCTATGACCTCTAATAGAAGTCAAAGAACGTAAACAAGACATAGGAGCAGTACAGGAAAGCCGCAAATATCGTTTCTCTGCTGCAGAACTATTCAAAGTTAGAGTTCATTTGTTCTCTTTTTATTTAGTCAGTACTAAACGAATGCCATGAGAGCTTACGATTGGTGGGAAATTACCTTGTGATTGACAATTGTACGATGTGTTATCAGCTGACAGGGGCTCGTCAAGTCACCCACCAGTAACAAGCTTTCCCACATAGGAACGACGTCATCAGCGTTACAATGGCTAGTGTTCAGTGGAAATTTACGCGCGTTTTTTCATGCATGTACTGAACTGTAGTGTTCGTAAGCACATTCGGCAGTGTTATGCACTATAATTCTGCAATAATTTAATAATTCTAAGTTTTATATTATTTTTCATATGTTTTTGTCTCGCGGATACTGCTCACTTCAAGCGGACAGTGAGTACAATCCTCCTGCTCAAAAGGCTACCCTGGCTTTAACTTTGTTAATATAAACATCTGAGATAATGCAAGAGTGAGAGGGGTACTGGCGCGCTTCTCGTACGTGTGCCAAACCACCAGTGAACGCATCACTTCAGCCAATGGAATGCGCAAAAATCACAAATGACACATGGATGTTATGTCCACGTGGAGTAATCAGCGTGTTATCTGTTATGTTTATATTAACAAAGACACCGTGGTAACCTTTTGAGTAGCAGTATAATAATCACTAGGGAACACGTTTTTTTTGTACCCGAAACAAAATAGGCTAATTCTTATGCAAAATGACTCGCTGATTCCAAAAATGCCTCTGAAAATGCTGTATCACGTAACGTTTTTTAGATATTCTTATTCTTTTATATAAAATTACAGAAATGAGGTATGATACCAACTGATATTAACTTAATTTAAAATAATAACCATTGAGTCTTCTAAATACAGCTTAAAGGCAGTGTTGCTTCATAATGGCAATTTACTACCTTCAATACCTTTATTTCATGCCATAGGAATGAAGGAGACATACATTCCATGTCCATCATTTTAGATGCTATTAGTTATCAAAACCATGGCTGGGAAATTTGTAGTGACCTCAAGGTAGTTGCATTGCTAACGGGACGGCAGGGAGGTTTCACAAAATATTGATGTTTTTTGTGCTTATGGGACAGTACCGCAACTGACAAGCATTTTATAGTGAAAGAGTGGGGGAAAAGGGAAGACCATACCCTTGGAGCAAGCAATGTTAAGTATGTGCCTCCAGTACACCCACACAAAGTTCTTCTCCCCCCACTTCACATAAAGCTCGGGTTAATGAAGAATTTTGTTAAAGGTTTGGACAAAAGTGGAATTGCATTTGAGTATTTAAGAAGTATCTTTCCCAAAATAAGTGAATCTAAATTGAAGGAAGGTATATTTGTCGGTCCTCAAATAAGACTACTTCTTAAATACAGTGTTTTTGAATCAAAGCTTAAACGTGTTGAACTGGCAGCATGGAAATCATTTAAATCAGTGGTGGAAGGCTTCTTGGGCAATAACAAAGAAGAAACTTATGAAACTTTAGTATAAGAACTATTAAGGAGCTACAAAGAAGTGGGTTGCCGTATGTCACTTAAAATCCACTTTTTGCACTCTCACCTTGATAGTTTCCCTACAAACCTAGGAGCTGTAGTAAGTGATGAGCAAGGTGAGCGTTTTCACCAGGACATTTCTGAGATGGAAAGACGTTACCAGGGTCGCTGGGATTCAGCCATGTTCGGAGACTATTGTTGGTTCCTCAAACGGGAGAGTCAATACAAAAAAAAAAAAAAAAAAAAAAAAAAAAAACAACAACAACAGTTAAACACTTCTGAGATAATTCAGGTATTGGTTTTCATCATTATCTTGTGTTTATTTATTTTAATAATAATTATTATTGTCATTTTCAATGTTATTTGGCAATAAAATACCTATTATTTTCAATTAATCAAATATGAGTTATCACTTCCAATTTCTGTAAGTTTTCATAAAAATTATGATACCTAAAAAACGTTACGTGATACAGCATTTTGAGGGGCATTTTTGGAATCATCAGATTAGTTTACATAAGAATTTACTATTTTTTCGGATATATATATATATATATATATATATATATATATATATATATATATATATATATATATGCAGAATGAACGTCAATCACACCAATAATAATTGGTGGTGCTGAAACTACTCACCCAGCTTCACCAATTTTTAAAATTTTGTTTAGAGATAAAACTCTCCTCTATGTTGTTGGTAATGGAATCTCTGCCTTACAAATAAGAGATCTCGAGTTCGAATCTAGATCAGGGAGAGGTATCTGGATAGGTTTCTCTTTTTCTCTTTTCTTTTTTAACGGAGGTTTACCTTATCCTGAAAGATGAATGCAGTATAACTTTAACATCTATGGACCCTCGACTCTTTTGAGGAATATTGTACCCATTTCATTCACCATCCTATATGACTACTGTGGAGGACATTGAAAAAGTACAAATAAATAATACACATAAAAGGATCAGCTCAGTTTAAAGCATAAGATTGGCACTTCATTTTTAAACAAATGCCTATCCACATTTGTTTTTATCGATGTCGTGGAAACAATATGAAATTTCGGGGTAGCCTATAGGGACCCGAGTTTTGATATTTGACAATAAAATGGGTTTGATCTGCCTCCCTAATACCTATAACGAAATATGTAGTTAAAAATTATTTCTGCAAATAGTATATTCGATTTGCATGAAGTAGATAGCAAAATATGCTGTCGTATCAATGGTCTGTAGTTAGGAACTTTATATCTCGGGGTAAATATCGCTGTGTTTTATTTTAATTATAACTATTGACTATTGATATTTTTATATTCTCATGAAAATAGATTCTCTGAGTTGATTTAATGGTTGTTTATCCGTACTCTCTATTCGTTAATTTAGTGCAGCACCGAAATTGGCTAAAAATATGGGAAAAAATAATATTTTTGTTTTTAAGCTAATAAGATACTTTGAATCTTATAGTATCATAATCAAACTAAATTTATGAGTTTCAAGCATTTAAATACCTTCATATGACAATTTAAATGCCTGTGCGTACCTGGATTCACAAAATTCTGTCATTTGAGTTCGATTGAATGTACTAAATTAATACATTTAAAACTAGCGGGCAAAGTTTATGGTGGAATTTTGTGTGTTGGTATGATGGTTATTTCTTACAGTATGTGGCACCATGGAAACAAAACACTGGCTACAAACATTGAAAGCAAATGTTAATGTTTATATTTTGCTTTTGTGTGAGTTACTAACTTGGTCGGGATTTTCTTGTGTTTCTCTTTAAACTACATACTGTTTATATATAACTGATGAGCTTTATTCTGCCATTTAACATTTATATAGGTATTTTATACCTCAAAACGTGTACATAACTGTTATATAGGTTATAGGTAAAACATTCTTTGAAACAACTGACCTCTTGATAACTGTGTACATAGTTAGAATCATGAATAGCCCAAACAATACATGGGAATAAACACCTAACATAACACAACAATGTGAACATACTTGAGACGTGATGTGGTAAGAAAATTACTGGATGTGTACCAAAGGCTGGCATCAGATGAAATCCTAAGGAGATGGACATTGGCTAAGACACGAAATGCAAATGAAGGTTTACATAACATGATATGGCATAATTGCCCAAAAGAAATATTTGTGTCAAAGAAGAGACTTCAGGTTGCTGTGACATCAACCATCAGTGAATTCAATTTTGGTCGTTCTACCTCACTCAAGCTGCAGTCAGACATAATGGACACAGATTTCACCAGCATCTCTAAAAATAAGTAAAGAAAAGGACCAATTACGCTTACTTCATTCAGCAATTTCTGTGAAAGTAACTTCTAAAACATCCAGAAGGAAACTAAAATTGAAGAACACTGCAGCAGAAGAGAGAAGGAAGAGGCAGCAGGGTGCAACTTACCTATCTGGAGAGTTTTAGTCTACTTCAAGGCATGTAGCTGAGAAGGAAAATGTTTTGGATTTTAAAATTTGATTTACTCAGTTATAGTTTTTTCAACATTTTTTGTCATGCAAAATGTTCTACACGATGCAGTTTTGATTCAGTTCCTCTAAAATTTTCAACACATGTTCTTAAAAAAGCAAACAAAGGTTTCTATCTTATGAATTTTTGATATTCGTTATATTTTTAAAGTTATTTATATAAAAAGTCACAGGTTTAATCATTTTTAGGCTTTTTTGTTTGCTCCATACCTATTTTTTTACTCTGGAACTAAAACTATTATAAGAAATTCATATGATAGATCTTTTCTTCATAACCATCTGAATATTTTTAGAAATAGAAAAATTAACATTTTGAAAATTTTCATCACGTGGAGCGGTTTGAATTTTGCCCAAATTTTGAATTTCACAAATTAATTACTCAATAACTATTGAAGATATAAAAATCAGATTTTGAATTCTGTGTCCGCCATGCATCAGAACTAAGTGGTAAAAATTTCAGCAAGATTGGTTGAAAATTATTAGATTTGGGGTTTTCGGTGATCCATCCCCATAAATTCAGGGCACCTATGATCGGACGATGTCAACAATTTTTGAAATATGTAAAAATAAACATAGTCCTGGAGAGGTGTAAAATTTTTATAAGAACATCTAATTCAACATTTCGCTTATACGATAATCACAAGAATATGTAATAAAGATGAAAATAGAATGACGTTTGAAGTGAAGGGAGACCCAACTTTGAGTAGAGACGTCACATCTGCTCAACTTCTGCCCTTGCTCTGTCAACATACCGCGCGCTAACTACGGCTGATGACGTTGACGAGAGATCCGGTATATGACAGGCTAATAGTAACGCATAAATATTCAGCTGCAGTCAGGTGTACCTCGCGCGCGATCGAACCTTTTTTCATCTTCATAAAGAGCTTCATGAACCAACCTCCCTCACAGCACCGTAATAAAACCAAAATGTCAGGCTACGAAATATAAGCCAAATGCTGTGAACCGTATAGATGAGCGTGTTTAAGGCAGATCCTATCCATGTGATATTTGTATCCAAAGTTTATGCGGAAATCCTAAATTGCTTTTTAAAAAATAGCTCCGGGAGCTTTATTAGGGGACGGAGTGATATTTCTTCGCTGTTTTACTACGACGCTAAACTTTAAGGGTAATAACAGCGTTGTATTTCATGACAGATTCTTAATCATATCCGTTATGTGCCTGAGAGCCAGGCTTGGCTTCCAATAAACTGCTCAGAGGTTTGGGAACGTAATTCATATTGGCAGCAAGTTACGGCAAATTGTGAATTTTATGAGGCTAAGTCAATTTATTTCTGTTACCTACATTAGCTATATGAAAAGGAGTTTTTAAAAATGTATGCAAGTTTTAAACTCTAAGATATGTTACACAGTAACAATGTGCACCTACGAATGTTAGGTAAGAATATATTGCTATGTGTAGGGGGCGGATTTGGCCCTATTTGCCTATTTTATTCCTTTGTTCTTAAAACGTAGGCTTTTAAGTTTCCTATAATTATTAGCCTAATTTCTTAGTCTTATAGTGCCTACAAACGCCTATTTCATATATTTGTGCCTATTCTGTTTATTAATGCCTAAAACTACATTTTTAGCCAATTTCTTCTCTTTGTAATTTGTGACAACAACTTTTGCATTTGTTGGTTTCAACGTGAAGTTTTCGGCGAAGAGAAATTTCTTACTTCTGCACATTGGATATACAAAATGGGGTTTATTAAGGAGGTACATCTGTGCAGATTGGCCCAAAACTTACAACAATACCAAATTTAGTTTTTTTGTTTTAAAATTAATATAGATATACTTCACTAATATAATTCTTTTTCCCTAGCAGTACTACCGAAAACGTCACATGACTATTTTTTTTTTTTTTTTTTGCCTTCGGTAAAATCCCATATGGCCATCGAAGGGAAAAATAAGAAAAATAATGTAAGGAAGATTAAGAGGATGGGAGGAGACTAGATCTGTAGATCACTTTCTTGAAGAAATTGCAGAAGAGCTTGGTATACAGGTTTGTGGCATAACTGTAATATGGTGTTGACGCTAGCGGGAAAAGGAACAGACTATTGAGGTAGGCGGCGGAGGAAGGAAGAACGGTGGGCTCGGTAGCGAGAGCAACTGAACAGGAGATGATTGAGGTCAGCGGTTTTGCCCGGGTCATCAGGACATACAGGGGAATCGATGAGACGTAGTCGGTGTAGATGCGCAGGGTAACATCCATGTCCAAGTCGCATTCTAATGATGGAGGTGAGATGTCGACGTGCAATTCTGAAGCTGGAGAACCAAGGGGTCGTGGATAGATGCGTCTGAACGGTGGCGTAGTGTTTGCCTTTGATAGACAGCGAACGAATCCAGGCGTCATTCCAACGACAATAGGTGTCACGCCGAAGAACCGGGTAGAAATCCGTGTAGGGCAGTTGGATGCCTTGAAAGGTGCCTTGGGTGAATCCCTCTTTTGCCAGGCGATCGGCGACATCATTGTATCGAATTCCGACATGCCCTCTGATCCAAAAGGAAGTGAATTTGATGTCCGGTTATGGTAGCGTTGTTCATCAACGTCAGGATCTCGTAAAGATAACAGAGCATATCTCTCGTCCAACGAGGACATGAGAGTCTCTGCAGCACACTCTGCGCATCGGTTAAGATCAGCAGTTTGGGGAAGCCCTGAGAAATCCCATACTGCAAAGCGTCACGAATGGCCAGAACCTCCGCAGTGTAGTTGGAAGCCTCCATAGGTAGGCGGTGTCGAGCCAAGGCACTAGTAGAAGGACAGACGTATGCATAACCCACTCCATCAGCAGATTTAGAACCGTCGGTGTAAATCGTGGTGAAATCTGGCCATGTAGTCTGCAAGAAATGAGAGAGGGCGACGTTCACGTCAGGGCTCCGAATGATGTGATCAGGAAGATAATGCACCGAAACATTCAGGAAGTGCAAGTCATATGGATATTGAAACCCCAGAAAAGAGGGACTTTTCAAAATTAAGGGAAAAGCGTGATATAGATACTGAAAACCCTGTAAGAGTAAGGGCAATCGTCGTACAGCTGGAAAATCCGCGCTGAGATAATTAGCAGCAAGATACTGCAACGCCCGCAATACTGGGTGGGCGTCCACGGAGAAACATGACTATTTAAATGACCCTACATCTGTATCGTAGCTGCTGTTACGTAATTTTAATCTCAGATTTTTCTAATCCTTCATTTTCTACATTTTCCTAACATCAAAATGTTCCACAGGATGCAGTTTTCTATTAATCTGTATGAAATTCTAAACATTCCCATTTACATTTGTTGCGTGTTTTGTTATTTGTATTGTAAAAAATTATAATGCTTATCTACTCGTACTTCTTACTGAAAACGCTTAGCAAAATCAAAATTGTTAAATAGGTATGATTATCTTTTCCCTTCGTTGAAATGGTGAAGACAAATATTTCACATCGGTACAGATCATTAATGGGCTAAAATGGGTGCAAAATCTTATACCCCAAGCATTAGTTTTTAAAATTAAAATCTGTGGGACATTTTGAAAATCGCTTGTAATTTAGACATAAACTATTAATTCCTCAGAAACTATTGTAACTACAAAGCTGAAACTTGGTATTTTTCCATTCTTGATCGATCACGAAAATAAATGGTATAAATTTGAAAGAAATCTAACAAAAATATATACCATAAACCCAACTTTAGAGAAGTGGATTTATATGTATGTTAATTATAAGACAATGTCCGTTATTTTAACTTGCTGTGGAGTCATTTATGAAATTTGGAATAAATGTAGAACTATTTTGTCTAGGGAACTGCAAAATAGTATGTGTTTAGCGAATTTGTTGCAGCATATGTTGTGATGATTGTCATTTTGTTATGGTGCATTTGTAGTACATATTAAGAGTCATTTCACTAAAATTGTGTATTTCTAAGTCTTTACTTAGCAAATTTTAGTGCCTATTTTGCCCATTTTTAGTGTCTATAAATCCGCTACCTGGTTACGTGTTAAAGGAACTACCAACTGATAACATTATATGAGCGCCATCGGTGTGCCGAAATTTTGTCCAGCAGGTGTTTTCTTATGTACAAATAAATATACTGCATTGGGACTGTACAGCAGTTAATGTAACTAGAACATTCAAATTCTCGATACATGATAATTATGCCCGCCCTTTTGTGCGTAATACATGATAACATAATCCTATATCGCATCACTGCCATGTAACATTCCGATTGAATCTTTATATTGTGACACATTGTATTAATTTACTCTGTTGACTCAAGTAGTAGGTGACGTCACTCCCTCCCCTCCTTTATGACTGTATGAGTGGTCTTTAGGCGAGAGACTCTCTCTCTGTAATTGCCAACTGATTGAACAACATATATCTGTAGGCAGCTCCGCTTCTGGGCAGGTAAACGGCCGTTATGGCCGCTTTTGTAAATCTGTTTGTTGTAGTAGATATTCCTATTAGGGGAATTCCACTTTTAATTAGCTTTACTCTACCTTTTTACCAATGAACCATTATAGAAAAGGTCCCATCCTCTCGCTAAAGCATGTAGTTCTGCTCTGAGTGTTTGCTCCCGAGTGTTCGACCTGACCACGTGTTCCTTAATTATTCACAAAGTAAGAACAGTCGTCATAATATTGTACTCATCATAGGTAATGCATTTATCTAGGAAAGAAAATCACGAGTTGCATTTGTAGAGACTATTTCACGAATCAAACAAGTAGTTAAAAACAATAAAACAAGTTGTTTGATTCCCTAAATCACATATGTCCACATTAGCACATGAATGAAAGTTAAATTCACATGTTTTTTTTTTATAATTTTTTATTGAACGATCAGCAGTACAATGCTTTACAGATCAGAGTGAAAAGAAGGTAACAATACAAAAAGAACAATAACACTCAGGGGTAGGCTAACAGGCCGCCCCCTAACTACATTAAGTTAGAACTCCAATAATACTCACTGAGAAATTATGTCAAAATTGAAGATGTAAGATATATATAAAGCACTAGAATCACTCGAATCAGATGTATGACTTAGAATCAGGTCCTGTGGTAGTCTCCTCTTCAAGCGTGAGGGCTGGCGCGTGCGGACGCCGATGTTATAATACACAGCTCCTGGAACTTCTTGCAGCGTGGAAAAGAAACGACGGGCGATCCTGCGAATGTAGTCGTGAAGAGGTAACAGTCCTAGTTCGTGATGGAGCTGCTGATTACGGATGAACCATGGAGTGTTGGTAGCGATGCGCATGAAGCTATTCTGTGTGACCTGAAGACGACGCAAATGATATGTGTGTGCGGCCCCCCACACTTGGCAGGCATATGTAATAAGCGGACGAACGAGTGATTTGTAGAGCAACAATGAAGACTGTAGACCGAGGCTGGAACGGCGATGGAACAGAGGTGAGAGTAGTTCACATGTGACGGCATGCAAGGTTGCTTACAGGCCGTGCACAAGTTAACACTAGTGTTTTAAAGGCCGTCAACTGGTGCTGATGGATAATAAAAAATAAAGTAATACATTCTCTCTATTTCCAAACAACAATCTTCAGAAAAGGAACACGTAATAATTTCTGAGCGATAATTGTGCATGGTTTACAATTATCGATTTAAAGATCAGGGATTGGTCTAAACAGAATATAATAAGATGGAATTTTAGTGCAAAAATTACTACCGCAAAAATTATAATCATTCGTATATGTTTTTGAAGACTGTGTTGGGAATGTTATGTTGATATAACGCTGGTTTTCTAATGTAGCATAATAGTGTTCTATTTCTACTCTGATTTGCTCCATTTCATACTGACTGACGCGTAAGCGGCGGGGTCTTCAACAATCTCGCAACTTTTAGAGTTCCTGGTGTAAAATCATACGCGAGTATAGCACCTCAGGTGTAATATGATGATGAAAGGGAAGGTGTTACGTGCAACAAAGGCGAGAAAGCAAACACGTGACTGCAGATAGACACACAGACGGACAGCCAACAACTTTCTGTTTAGAGAACTAGTGGGGTGTTATAATGCATGGATACCTTCCTCATGCTTGAGTCTTGCGTCACACACACGCACACGCACACACTGCCTCCCTTCTATGCATACGTAGTGCAAGGCCTTATGTAATCCAGTTTGTCGGTTTACGGAAATAGAACTGGGGAGGCGAGTTGGAGAGGGCGGTTATCGGGCATGGTATTGGACAGGGACCTGAACATCCACGTGTATAAAAAAAGAAAAAAAAATAAGATGCGAAGGGAGTTAGAGTAAGGGGATGGCCAAAACCGAATTTCAGGTCAATTCCAATGTTGTAGGAAGGAAGGACAGGAGAGAGAAAGAGAAAGAGAGAAATGACCTGTTACAGCGAGAATTTGGTGGATAGGGAGAGTGACGTCACTCCCTTTCGCTGCGCTCACTTGTTGGCACTAAAACAAGGTTTGCCAATGGAGTTTCGGCCAGTGAGCCGCACCGCTGCAGAAACCAATAACACATGGCGCAACAGAGGGAGAAATCTCTAGTAATTACTGCCCTACAATATAACAAAAGATGGTCATTTTAAAGAAGGTTGATAATTACATAACTGATGTCATTGTGCATTAAATATCAGGATATATTAAGCAGTTGTGGGAAATTAACTGTCAGAGATTAAACTTCTGCAATACCAAGCGAAGTTCTGTGGGCCCCCAGCATGACCATTATTTCTAGCTGTTTGAAATAGCTTATAATGGCCATTGTTAAAATGCCTCCACTAAATTCCACCACTGTTGAATTTAGTAAGTAAAGTTATCTACATATTAAATATTAACTGAAATTATACAAGTTAATTGATGGAAATTAATCCTTCTTTCATACTAGCCATGTATAGGCTAAGGTTTTGAACCTACAGAGTCAAATTTAAAGATTCAATGCCATAGCCGGGATTTGAAACACAAATCTCCAGGTTTCCGTTCAGTCGCTCCTACACATTGAGCAACCAGAGCCAGTGGGCCAATTTGGTTTTGGCCAATAAGAGTTTAATGATGACCCCTGGGACTTAGGTGCTTAAGATAGAAGTCGCCACAAAGGGCGTATCTCGAACACGAAAGCCCCTAGTGGTTTACCAGGAAAATAAGGTATTTGGAGAATACAATGTCATGAAGGCACTTGGCCATGGTAGCTGAACGGGAAAGGGCGACTGAACGGAAACCAGGAAACCTGTGGTTCAAATCTCGGCCATGACATTGAATTTTTCAGCTTGACTATCTATACAAAATAATTGAAATGGTCATTGAGGTCCTTTGGACCCCGCTTGGGATTCCGTGCGTCAAGAAAACGCACGTGTATTGATACCGAAATTATGGTTTGCCAGAAGCAAAGAATCATGATATATGTCAAAGGAATGTTGGTTCTTTGTTACGACCAGCGCAAGGCCAGTTGAGTTGGGGAAAGTGTATAACAAAGCCATGTAAGAAGCAGTGTCCTTAGAAGATTTCTAAAGGAATTGTCACTTGACGTGTATGAATAGAGAATTCCTATGGATCATTTACAATGGCGACCAAAACAGCCACAAAAGGGACTTTGAAAAGGAATTTTGAGAGTGAAAGTTAGAGATATACACACGCGCAGCTGTGGTTAGAGAGAACTCTTCGGCATGTAGCCGATGGGGACAGTTCGCGGCTAGGAAGCCATTATAAACAGTCTTCGGTGTGAAGCCATCAGAAGGGTCTTCGGCGTGCAGCCGCTGAGAGGAGAGTCTGAGACGTGAAGCCTATCAGAGCGGTCAACTTGTTCTGTCTTGAATATTTGTTGGGTCATCACAATTTATCGGGTAATAAACAATTAGCATTCAGTAGCTCTAGACCGAGATTGGTAACCCTCGGTCGGCAACTTCCATTTTAATGTTTGAAAAGAAGCAGTGAATAAATAATTTGGAGACGGGCATTCCAGTGTTGTGAAAATCTCCTTCTCACACCCATCCACGCATACCCTGAGAGAAACCTCATTGCTTGCCAATCATATTTGTAACAGTATAAAGGCACATTGAGTGCAGTAGCAACAGTGCTGTCAACTTTTGGAGTCTATTGTAGAGAGGCACGGGAACACTAATCAACAATTACAGCAGAAATGTAGTAATTGATATGGCAGTCATACATGCCTACGTTATGAAACACAAGAAATTCTGACTGGAAGGGTCTTCCACATTACAGAAGGAGAACCTGTTGTTAGATTTAGGACAAGACGTTATAAAGCTTTAAGTGAAGCAGAGAATACAGAAGCTGAACGGAATGACCTCAAACACCAGAACAGCAATGAGGGAACTATTGTTTAATTAATCAAATCCAGAGACACAGCAACCAAGTCTCTCTTCCAGTGTTGGACTTGCAAATTGTGTCATGGAAAAAAAGACAAGAAATGTAAAACTAAATGTGGCAAGTGATATTCTTTTTGAGAAGTGAATATGCAGTTATGAAAACGTAAAAAGTATGAAGAAATTGCATTGATTTAAATTGCAACATGTGTCGTATAAGAATTGGTGACCAACTAGCCAGGATATTGTGTTAATTACATAGTTATTGTAAAGGATTAATGTTTTTATTACTTTGTTACCATAGGTGATCTTTTTTTTTGTAGCTGTACCTGTTTTTAATATATTTTGTTTTGGGTTACCCTGCGTACCAGGGTACCATTTTTAAGTTTGGTATGCAGAAGGTTAAGTACACACCAACTTATGTCTATATGCAAAATACTGGAAATATGCTGTATTGTCGAGGTAAAAAGCCAAACACCTGCCGAACGGAATGGCGCCATACTAACGTGTGCAACTCGAATAGCAAGGTATCTGGTTCCATATTCAGCTACCGCACACCTCGCGGTTTCCGCGGCCTGGTAGACAAACACTGGTAGTTTCATTTCCATAACGACTTTTCTTTACCCATCATTTCCTTCCATCTTCAGTTTTGTAGGATCATGTACTCTGAGAGTTGCAGCTGGTGTGTGCATGTGCGATTTAGAGGTTTCACCCTGGGGTCTCCAGGAAACTGCCTCTCAGAATGTACTTTTGCGAGGATCTCTTTAGGATTAGGCATGTCTGGGTGAGACGTCGAGAGCGTTCAAACCAGAAACGTTAATGAGCCCGTTCACATGGTTCTGGTCTCTCCATTCATCCATCCCTCCCGGGGCAATGGTAAGCAAGTGTTCGCTGCCAACTAGTTGTATTTGCTCTGGGTTTTCGGAGACCATCCATCATTTGTACCTTTATTTATCTCAAAGCCTGTTAATCCTGCTGTCTGGCCAAATAAGAAGCCTGAAGCAATAATTCGAGAGCTCCTCGGTTAGATTCCTGTCGGGGAGGTTTTCACTTGTTAGTGGTCGAATGGTGGAATGAATCATAAAGCCAAGAATTTTATTGGTCCCATTTTTCTTATTTACCAAGTTTCAGGGCCGGGTCAGGCGATTGGAGGGCAATGTGGCTTAGGTCATTGGTTTTTGAAACTATGTGTCCAGAGAGAGAGGAGAGAGAGAGCTACTGACTTGCGGTAGGAACCACTGGAGTGTCTTGAGTTTTCGGTTGTCAAAACCTACGCCCCTGATCTGGCTTCCACGCTCATGCCATTACCTTTGCCACTTCTTTCGTTGGGCTGCACAAGCACAAAAAGCTCTTGGACTTACTAACAGTGCTAGTGTTCGCTGTCTACTGCAGCCTGGAGACATCAGCAAACGTGAATTAAGATCATACAGACTTCCTGCTCTACAAGTATCTGTAAATTGACTTGCAGTAGCTGCAGACTACCCTTGCAACAATTAAACTGACAATGGTATATTTAGAGTTGATACAAAATCCTCACTAACGAGAATCAACAGCATGACCTACTTGAAGTTACAGCAGTCATCTGTACCTGCAAAGGAAATTGCTGGTCAGTTATTATCGATCACTATACACCTTCAAGTTAAAGATAAGTTTATCGAAAAAAAAAACAGCTAAGTTCTCGCTCCTTGATACTGGAATTATACACAGATCAGATGTATAATTTACACAGTAATTTTAGTGAAGTAAATGCAATAGCTAATTTGAACTTAAATTAATACCTAATGTATTAACCACAAATGTGACCATCAGGAATGCAATTTATGATCAGTTAAAGGCAAGTAGGCTAGTGTAGCCATATGATTTAAACTACGATGAAACAAGAATCGATTACAGGTGCGTTATACCAAAACCACAGCCAACAGACAGGAAGAAAACGTGGCCTGGACAAATCTAATGTGCTACTTTGGGTTGCTTCGGGAGGAAAATGGAAAATGGCAGATTCGGTGAGAACATCATTCAGCGGACCGAAATATGGCAAATATCCGGAGCTTTAAACAACGGTTCTTTCCTATATGCAAGATATAAAAAAGATGAGATGCCTATCTGACCAGAAATAATGCAACTGAAGGCTTTGTAAATATTTACATAAGAGTATGCAGAGTGTAAAGAGTGTGCTCTGTAGGCACAAATAAATTTCTGCTCAAGTTCTTTCCTCGCAGTCAATATGGCTTATTAATATGCAAAAGAGGAGTTGATGCACTGATAGGGCCATTTAAGTACGTGCGTCTTGTTAAATTTTCATATCCTATACTAAATTCTCCAAGTAATAAACTTTGATAAAGTTTCTTTTTAACTTGTATGTCTTCACATTACTACCCTTGGCCCTAAAGAGAAAAACGTTCAGATTCCATTGTTTTAAATTTCTAGAACTCTTTATGACCTTTGAAAGTAATTAGCTGAAAACCTTTCGACGTAAAAATAATATAAAACAATAATTACTTGTATTGCGGAAATTGTCATAGCACATATAGAAAGTGTATAACATTTTGAAAAGTTAAATATGCTGAAAAAATATAAAATACTCCAATTTGAAAATTAAAATTAAAATATCCTTCTTCCGGATTTGTACACGTACACTATATAAATAGCAGTAGATATTGAAGTTAAAATACATTTCTACTTCTTTTATTACATATACCCTCCCCCCCCAAAAAAAGTATTTTTATGGATAATATCCGCGTGTAAATGTGTTTGCCTGTCTGCATTGTGCAAGTGTGTGTGCTTTTCTAAATAGCTTAACTGAAAAACAAAAGACGCCTAAATATCGAACTTTGCAACATCTTCCAGGGATGTACATGAAGCTTTCAAGAAATGTCTCCCACCCAAGATCATTCTTTACATGGAAAAGGTTTCGAAACGTAATTTCTTAATAATCTCTTAAAATTTTGACTATGTGTCATATGTCTTTTTACAATGTCTTATTTTATACTATATATACAGTTCAATGCTAAATGAATCGTGTAATTTGTATTATCAATGCTCTCAGAAGCCTTTTTCATCCAGGATTACTTTTGCTAAGTGGTAAACCGTGGAAGAACTCCATAAATGACTGAAATTATGTCAAATAAAACTTCTTTTCTGCAGTGAAGCATTTAGAAGATATTTCTGGTTAACTGTCTCAAATTTTCAATATTGATACGTTTCTCAAATAGAAAGGTGTAATTCCTTTTTTGATATCTAAGCTGAAAAACAGAACAGAATCTTAAAATTTCACATGAAGATCACTGTGCTTTTATATTCTCTTGTATCTACAAACAATTACCAATAAGATAATGTTTACCTTGATAAACAAAGGAGATACATGGATATGCTTTGGTGAGAATGGTTTGTACAAGAGTACAGAAGGAATCGTGGGTACATCATTAGATTTTTGCCTGTTATGCCCGATTTCACCAAAGGATGTTAAGACTTAACACTGGTTTAACAATAGTTATAACAAAAATTGCATTTCACCAAGTGTTAGCTTAACACTAGTGTTAAATCTGTTGTTAAACTAACAAGTCAAATGTATGATGTTAAGTCCGTAGCACTTGTAAAATGTCAAGATGGCAGGCGTGAAGGCAGCTGCTGTTGTCGATTTGCTATATTTAAGATCGTCTAAATGGCATTCGTAATAGAGTACGGCCTAAGAAATTATTTTGAAGAGCTATCAGAAGAAAATTTTCTACGGAGGTATAGACTGTCCAAACAAGTTGCAATGAAGGTTACTGCGGAAGTACAAAAGAAATTAGAATATGCATTGAAGGAATATGCTGATCTCGCCTTTGCTTCGAGTATTAATTGCTTTTATAATTCACCGAATTATGTGGATAAATACACTGTCCACCTCCCGTATTGAAACGTTCAAATCACTTGTCAATTGTCTTTCGAACCTCGTTTTAAATTTAGGTAATACTGAGTTGGAACATTCATCGAAAGGAATATGCCTATCTCGCATTTGCTTGAAATTTGCGCTTTTATAATTCACTGCATTATGTGGATAATACAGTGTCCACCTCCCGTCTTGAAACGTTCAAGTCATTCGTCACTTGTACTTCTTCGCATCTCGTTTCAAATTTACGTAACACTGAAGAAGATGATTCGTGTTTCTATTAATGACACATACATTTGAATTAAATTTGTTTCCAATTTTCCCCACGTGACATCTTTCTCTTTTACATTCACCACATCTGTCTTCCCATTTTCCACGATACCCTTATACTTCGTCACCAATTCAATTAACAGTTCTTTCTGCAATGATGAGAAATTTTTTTCACGGGTTTTGGGTACGATTTTGTTTATCCGCAATATTTTTAGCTGTCTGCAGACGAAAATGAAAACAAAAGCGCATCGCAGTACCTTCATAAAATAATACTAATCATACATAGCCTTCTATAGCTGTTACATTTACAGGTTTCTTGGCGTTAGCACGTGTTTGTTATCATTTTCGGAAAACAGGTTGGTGAAATTCAAGAAATTTAACAGCTTTGTTAGCGCTGTTACAATTGTTACGTTATATTTGTTAACGTCGATTATAACATCTGTTGGTGAAATCGGGCATTAGAAATACAAAAGGAACAGGGATCCAATTTTAAAACATTTGACTATCGCTGCATAGTAAAACTCTCATATTGCTAATAGATTATATTTTAAAACTCTCAAATTATATCAGATGCTTAATTTATGTTCCGAAAACATCAGAAGTCTCGAAGATCAGAAATCTCAATTTTTCAACCATTACACTATACTTTTGTAGCATCTCCTTTAACTGATATTGTTCTGTAGCTTCATCAATCCCTTTATCTTGTCACCACAGCAAGAATTATGATCGTCACAAGGTTTTGAATAAGCATAAGACAACTCTAGTGTATATACACATTCTACTTGATACACTCCGTCTCTATTAAATATAAATACAGATTGAATCATTTTAACTGGTAGTGGAAGCAGCTTTAAAAATATGAGCTTACAAAGACATGGAAAACTGTAAAGCTTAGTAAAGTTTAACGAAGCACTAACTATAGCATGGGGTAAAAAGGAGTTTTAGGGAAGAAATCTGGGCTTACTGACCGCATGCAAGCCGCACAGTCTGACTTTGCTGCCAGGCTTACACTTTAAGCTGGGATCCTGTGAGAACGGAAATGATGTGGATATCCTAGGCTGCATGATTCGGCTTACAAGCGCACCAAAATGAAACGGGACAGCAGGCATTTAATCTTCATACTTAGTCCAGGTCCCTAACAGCAGTTCAAGTTTTCTCTTCCTTCGACGAGCTTATCTGGTAAGTACTACAGCTGTTCGAACCAAGAAACGCTTCCTTTACCAGCTGAAAAGAAAAAGCTTATGGTTACACTGAATGAAATATCGAATCTCATATCACAAATGGTATTAAGAAGGATATGGAGAACTTTGTTATGCTTCGACTCAAATCTCTTCGATTTTCTCTCGGCAACGTTTTTAGGTCAGTAAATGTAAGATACACTGATCCAGTGACACGTGCTGTTTCCAAGCACAGAGTATCTTTTGCCCAAAAAACACCTTATGCTGAAATTAGTTTAGAAGTCCAACTGAGCAAATTGTTACTTATTTACTACGTGAAAATTGTTACTTATTTACTTGAACAGGAGCTAAAACGGGAGCTACGAAGGTGTTAGGTATCTCCACGCATTTATTTTGAAACCTCGGCTTCAACAGATATTGGAGGAATGACTTTTGACAAATCCCACGTTTTTGAAAGCTACCGTTAGGAATATATTTCACATATTTAAAAAAATTACAGAAAGCTACTTTAAAAAAATAATTTGATGTACTGTACTTTCTCTACTGCAACTTTCTCACTGTACTCAATCTTTTAAAGACTATTCTTACATATTCTACTCCTGTATCTACATTATGTTATTACAAACATATATTTAGAAACAATTTTATTGCATTATATCTTCGTAGATACATGATGGCAATAGAAGAATGCACTAGACTTAAGAGTAGTCTTTGAAATCTTAGATTTTGTATGACTTAGATGTGTTATCGGGCAATAATTACTTCAATATGAGGCAACAAATAACAAAGGATATCTAATAATACTTAATTCCACAATAAATTGTGAATCAGTGCCTGGAGACTCTGATATTACATAAAACAAATGAATGGTGACTCTAGAATAGTGACCGACTATGTTCCAGCTGGTAAAAGAAACATAGGAAGATCGAGAAAGAGATGCAGAGATTGATTGAATGGGACGGAAAGAATCCTAAGGTACAAATCTTGAATTATAATGCTGATTAATTTGTATATAAACAAATTCTGTATTTTCAAGGAGTTCTACATTTTTTGAGGATGGTTCACTGCTTATATCAACTTCATTCAGAATGAGAGGACTTGACAGGAGGTTCTCAGAATGCCCAAGATGTAACAGTTGTTTTTATTTATATTGTCGCGAATCCGTTATCTACGATGGCGCGGCTTGTGTACACAAAGAGCCGGCAGATAAAGATAGCACGCAGATAAAGCTCTGCCGAAACAAACAAACTGTGATAAATGGAAATTTCTGGTGACATTTTGAATGACAGAGATTACTCGGTTTCTCAATTGTTCCGGAAGAGTCTGGAATTATCGATGAGGTATTTAAGAAGGCGTGACTCGCCAAGAGCGAGTCGTAAGCAGAAAACAGCTGTAGAGTGTTGTTGTAACGAGAGCTGATGTAATCAGTTTTTCCTTCTGGCTATACAATCAACATGTAATTGCAATGTCGTCACTATGTCAACAGTTTCAAAATGCTTTAGCCTGTTCTGTTCTAAAACGAAATGTGTAAATACTTATGTATGATTATCAGAAATATCAGGAAAATATCATTGAATAATACTTCCAGAAGAACGAATAGAGAAGGCTATGTGAATGAGTCCTCGCAGATAATTATAACTGAAAATGAGCACATTCGATCATACGGAAAGTTTGAGCAAAACTCTGGTTGGTCAGGGTTTTCTGGATATAAACAGTGGCGCAATATATATTTATCATCTTTAATGGGGGCGAAATAAGCAAACACTGCTGCAAAACGATGCAGGTCATTTACAAATATTATACGACTTGCTACTATTTGCACGCTATTAATAACATGTTGAATTATAATTGACGGTGTTTGCACAAGTACAATATTATCCAGAAAATGTTTAATGTCCTCTCATTGTACAAACACGCATACGTTTATTCAAAACAAAGCGAAATAAATAAAATTTGGCAAGGACGTTTTTGATGCGGGTGGCCAGGCAATTCGATTTACTCGTTAACATTAGGGAGGCTTTGCAGTTAAAGTAATGCTGAGTTCAGAGCGATAAGTGCTGATTTTCCCTCATTATTTCTAAGAAAGAAGAAAAGGAAACGGAGCTCAAAATCCACATAGATTTCCTGCAGGCTTTATTTTAATATTTTGATATATGTAGTAAATGAATATTACGAAAACAGTACCTGTTTGATCGCCAATCCAACCTGTATAGCATTAGGATTAGAGCGGAGGACGATATAAGGATTAGAAACACTGAACAATGTATAAACCTATTTTCACTAACAGGTATTTAGCAGGTTGAAGGGATACTTAAAGAGTTCGATACCAAAATTTCAATGAAAAAAAATTGTTAATCCTACTTAGAAGTAATTTTTTAGAAAGCTTCATGTGTGGGCATTGAATGTACGTGAGAATGAGAGAGAGAGAGATAGACAGACAGACAGAAAGTAAAACGCAAAAGGAGATCCGTTAAAAACCAAACCCGCTATTCCATTTCAGCGACTTCCAAAAATGCAACAAAAAGATTTTCAAAAATAATTTCCCTTTGTAGACCATCCTATAAATGAAGGTTCAAGAAAATGATATAGCTTTTATGGTTATTACATCATCAGTTTCTTTTGTCATAATGGAGTTTAATTTAGACAGTCAAACGGCAGCTAACTTTTAGATTCTCTTCTACTGATCTAACACTGGGATCCATGATATGATCTACAAGTGCACTTATTCTGTTTCCAAAGTGACCACTCTCTAATATTTCACATTTGGTCCTCAGCTAGTTAATTCGGGATAAATCAAGATTAGCCACGGTTTTTTAATTGAAATTCTAAAATTTGACTGTTATCAATCTGCAATTTTCAGAAGCATATATTGTTGCTGTTGTACTTTTGCAATATTGCAGCACTTGGCATCGGAAAAATGACCATTTAACAAACTTTGTGCAGAAGCTGAACGCTTTTCTTTTAGAGAAAAAGCGACAATTGCATCACAATAGCTCGCAATATAAACTACCGAATTAAACCAGCTAGACCAGCGTGTCAGTACCGGCAACGGGAACACTTGCAGCTGCTAAATCTAGGTAGTTTTCAGTCAGGTATTGTTTTTATTGGCTTTTTTTTTTAACTTTCCGGCATATCGAAATACATTCTTAAGCCTTGAGGGACAATATTTCCATGTTAATGTAATATCTGAGAATAGCTTCCTAGAAGTTCAGCACATCCACAGTTCCTTTAGTCAGCATGATAGCAGTTTTTGCGGTGCGCGGTGTGGTATCCAATAAATAACATTTCCAGTTAGCACACGACAAACAGTTCTCAGTATCATGGACCAGTTGGATGTTGTGACTTATTTGTTGCACCGCTTAGCTGTTATTTCGGTGCGTATGATGATGTCATAGTATTGGCTTTGTAAATTTTATGTTGCTGTCGTTAAATTTGTGAACTTTTTTCATGAGTTCTAGCTTCATGCTATGAAAACATGAATGTTAAATTATGCAATTTGAAATAAATGTAAACCTTTCTATGTAGACTAAACATAAGTCAGTTGGAGAATTTAATGTCATGTTGGCACGTTGGTCATAGTAGCTCAAATGGTTAGAGCAGCTGGACGGAAACCAGAAGATCCATGGTCCAAATCCCGGCTATGGCATTGAATTTTTCAGTCTTTCTCTACTCTTTCATAAAGCGTCCTACACACGGCTAGTGTGAAAGAACAATTAATTTCCATAATAGAAATTTTCTCATTTATGGCCAGAAAAATATTATTCTCGAAAAAAGAAAAAAATGGGAAAAATTAGTGATAAAATAATTAAAAACAAAAACTCTTGCCTCTGATCACAACTTAAAAACGAAATGTTCCATGCGAACAGTTTCTTTAAGAATACGTATAGAAAATCCTGTGGAAGAAGCACATCTGAAGCTTGAAATCAGAAATCAGCAATTTCTGAAGTTGTGGTTCCACAGGACATTTGCATAAAAGGAAAACAGTGCATTTTGTCTCCAACAATACACAACATAGATGGCCGTGATGGACTAAGTAAATAGAAGAACCACTTAAAGTTTTTCTTCTTGAGAAAAATTGTGGTTTGTCATGTTTATAATTGTGCCTTCGTATTATTATTATTATTATTATTATTATTATTATTATTATTATTATTATTATTATTATTATTATTATTATTATTATTATTATTATTATTATTATTATTATTATTATTATTATTATTATTATTATTATTATTATTATTATTATTATTATTATTATTATTATTATTATTATTATTATTATTATTATTATTATTATTATTATTATTATTATTATTATTATTATTATTATTATTATTATTATTATTATTATTATTATTATTATTATTATTATTATTATTATTATTATTATTATTATTATTATTATTATTATTATTATTATTATTATTATTATTATTATTATTATTATTATTATTATTATTATTATTATTATTATTATTATTATTATTATTATTATTATTATTATTATTATTATTATTATTATTATTATTATTATTATTATTATTATTATTATTATTATTATTATTATTATTATTATTATTATTATTATTATTATTATTATTATTATTATTATTATTATTATTATTATTATTATTATTATTATTATTATTATTATTATTATTATTATTATTATTATTATTATTATTATTATTATTATTATTATTATTATTATTATTATTATTATTATTATTATTATTATTATTATTATTATTATTATTATTATTATTATTATTATTATTATTATTATTATTATTATTATTATTATTATTATTATTATTATTATTATTATTATTATTATTATTATTATTATTATTATTATTATTATTATTATTATTATTACAAAATATAAACTCACTTCAGGAGGTGAATATGAAAACTAAAGTAATATATCAATTATCATCATGTACAAAATAACCACTACAAAAAAAAAGTTTAGTGGAAGACATAAGAGCTACCTTTAGGTGCTAATGTAAATTCAAAGCAGAAAAACGCAAATGGAAAAGCAGGTAAGGTAAATATTGACTTAAATTTTCTCTTTGTAGGAGAACAAGTATGTCCGAAGGCAACATTTTAAATTCGATAGATATTCCAGGAGCTGCTGTAGCGTCGGACCATACACGTAATGGGAAAGTTTGTTTTGATCCTCTGTTCACTTAATGAAGAGGTACAGATGAGGATGAGTCGCTTGGAGTTCGAATACAGTTCATCGCAAGTTCCTTGATAACAAATGAACAATAATAAAAACGTAAAAGGAAAAGTTAATAGATGAAGTCATATGGAAATGTTAGAGAGAGAGTTTTTCCATGTCGCCATTCCCTTAGAGGTGGTTGGTTCTATATGAATTTTAGTTTGTTGGAAGTTGAGAGAGTGCCTGGTAATTTCTAGCTGCAGGCGCTTCTGGACACAAAGCTCCACCAGTAAGTTATAAACTCCGTCCGGGTTTTTTATTATTTAACATTTGCTGGAATTGATAACAGAATGGAATACCGAATTCAACAGCTGCTTTCTGTTACGCTTTGAATTACCAAGAGAAACCTTTTTGGGCTAGAAGAGGAAAATAATACTCAAATACAGTTCCTCAAATTGACTTCTTCAATGGCTGACCTACTTGTTGGCGGACCACGTTTACTATCTTGTTTGACAAAGTTCATCTTAAGCTTAAATCACATTCGAAGTTAACTTGCTTCTTGTGTAACAAAGTAAGATTTTATTATGTTGCTGGGTGAATTTTTTGTCGAGATAATTTCAAATATGAGAATGGTTTTTGGCTGTACTCCCTTTGCAATTTATTTGTAAAATGAAAATGTTGGCTCCATAATAAGTAACCTAAACTACCTCAATACGAAACCATTTCATGCGGAAGTTCATAGAGGTATAAGATGTCAAGAGTATTGAGCGTCGTTAGGAAAAACTTTCCTCGTTGTAAAATAGTTTGTTTTCAAAATGAACATCTTAGTCCAAATGTCATTGTGATCTATTTTGGCTCATTTAGAATGTGATACCATCCCTGTTAGACATAACATTGGCAAAACAACCGCGAAAGTCATATTAAATGCATAATTAAGGGCGGATAAATACCACAATATGAATTAAGCTAAATTATAAAAAATATAGAGGATAATGATCTAATATACAGCTGCAGAAACTAAACAGGCAATTCCAATACATATATTTTATTGCAAGCACGAGAGGCAGCCGATGCACCCTAGTCGCCAGCCGATGCATTGTTCTGCACATGATACGTCATGAGAGAATAGACACCGGGGATTTAAGCTACGCATTTTCAAACGTGCTTCTGCATTAAGTACCTAGACCGTGGGGAAGTGAAAGTTGCGTGGAATACATGCCTCAGAAACTAGAAATTGCGATGAAATTTAAGAATAGGAATGAAACACAACCTATAAGAAACGGGTAACAGGTCACATGACCGCTAAAGTGTCCAAAATTCGGTGAAAGGAAGGGGAAATTTGTGCAATGGTGACGTTTGATGTTAGCTAGGAAAAACACCCTGTAGTGGCGAGTGAAGAGGACAACAAGTACGGAAAGTTCATCAAAGTCCGTGTTCGCAAATGGACGGAGCAACGCGCATCAGCTGGTTCTCGAACACTCTGTGTTACCGAGTGAGAGAAACTGCACACATTACAACATCATTAATATTTTACCAAACTCTGTTGTTGAATAATCCTCCGGAAATACTCTATTGCGCGAAGTAATGCTCTCGACGTCCAAGAACGACAACGCATACACAGCTACATACACCACTCGGCGCGTCTTAGAAATTTACAAGTTCACTCGCGACTGTGATTCAAACTAGCCGTCATGTAACGCGCACAGCAACGCGCAAATCCTAAATCTCGCGCCTAATGTGCGAATAACATCAACACAACAGTGACGAGTGGAGAGGGCCACTTGTATAAATAAACTTGATATTCATCGGTCGTGGTGTCTTCTAAGTGATAATACCCACACACTGTCAGGACGCATCCACTCCCTGAAACTCAATAGAGAGAATTCATACAGACATACACTGAGAAAAGCCCCAAACTGTTGTAAACCTCCCATCCGTAGCCCTCACCCGTCACATATCCCATCATATGAGATGTTGAGTACCGGGAGGGCTCAACGAGGTACTTAACGCGCAAGTACCGCCTCAAATGACTGGAATAATATGCACGTTGTGCACAGCAGAAGTTGTCTGGAGGTTGGAGTCGGGCAACTGGAACCATAAAGAAATAAGCCACGCGCTCGCCCATTTATAAGATTTCTCGAAAATTCGTCTTCTCGAAAGTTCTGGCGCCTTGTGGAAGTTCACTAGTGCATATAAGTGAGAGCTCTCTCATAGGGGCTCCGTGAGGAGTTAGCGAGCCAGCGAGTCAGTGAAGTGACACGAACAAAGGAATCGGTTCTCATGAGTGAAGTGAAGTGTGAGCTCACTGAACTCTGAAGTACTGAACCAGATTATTAAGTAAGAGTGAAAATGAAGTTACAGCTTCGGAATGTGGAAGAGCTCACAATATTATTGTGACTTTGTGGGTTCGTGAAATGAAAAGTGCAATTTCACCACTCAAAAATGTTCTTTATTTCCACCGACTTACAGTTAAACACTTGCCAATTACACAAAATTACGTAATGCACACAATTACGATTCACCAGTTCGTCCGTTATCGTTCCGATGCACGTACACAATTACGTAGTTGCTTCCGTTGCACGGCGCTACTTCACTAGCACGTCCAGCACTAACACTGACTGACTCACTCCTAATTGAAGTCCCTTTTATAGGAATATCCTGCTATTCTAGAAGTCTCTGGTTTTCCGCAAATTACCTGAACGTTCCATAGGAGAGGAGAAGGGGGGAGAAACTTCGAGGGACAGTGACATTTCCCTCAGTTAGTGACGGAGACCGATGAGTGGGCGTGGCCCAGTGCCTAGGGTCCCTCCCAACTGTCGCCTGTCCGTCCCTTCCCTAATTGGGTGACACTGCTCCCTCCTCAAAGCTGGTCGTCCCGAACAGCACCATCGTAGCGTGCAAGACGATCCAGGTGTACCACCAACATCTTCCCCCGGGGAACCTTCTGGATGCGGTAGACCACGTCGTTAATCCTC
Organism: Mantis religiosa; assembly: GCA_030765055.1. NCBI lineage: Eukaryota > Metazoa > Arthropoda > Insecta > Mantodea > Mantidae > Mantis > Mantis religiosa. The sequence goes on along the minus strand of CM060951.1, from coordinate 29,546,149 downwards.
TTCACCACTCGGTACGGTCCTTGCCATGGCTGCTGGAGCTTCGGGCAGCGTCCCTTGGTCCGGGTAGGACGGTACAACCAGACCAGGTCGCCTTGCTGGAACCCTTGGCTGTTGGCTTGCCTGTCATATCTGGTCTTCATGCGGTCGCTGGCCTTCTGGATGTTCTGGCGAGCCATCTCGTGCATGTCGTGGAGATGGTCCACCAAGTTCTCCACATACTCGGTCGCTGGCTGTTTCGCTTCCGGAGGGCTTCCAAAAGCCAGGTCACAAGGGAGGCGTAACTCTCGGCCAAACATTAAGCTGGCTGGCGTCATCCCAGTTGTGTCGTGTGTAGACGAGCGATAGGCCAGCAAGAACAGTGGCACCTTGACGTCCCAGTCTCGCTGATGGCTGGCCACGACTTTCCTCAGGTGTTCCTCTAAGGTCTTGATGTACCTTTCGACCATGCCATCCGACTGGGGATGTAGAGGTGTCGTGCGGGTCTTGTTCACCCCAAGCCTTTGTAGTGCCTCCTTCATCAGGTTGGACTCGAAGTTGGTGCCCTGGTCACTGTGTAGCTCTAACGGCATCCCAAATCGGCAGAACACTTGCTCCACGAGGCAGTCTGTGATTGTCTTTGCCTCTTGGTTTGGGATGGCATACACCTCCGGCCACTTGGTGAAGTAGTCCACGACCACCATTAGGTACTTGTTACCTCGGTCGGAAACTGGGAACGGTCCAGCAATGTCAACGGCGATCCGTTCGAATGGGGCTCCGACGTTGTACTGCTGCATGCGACCCCGGCTCCTAGTCTGGGGGCCACGACTTGCCGCGCACACGTGACACTGACGGCACCATCTCTCAGCATCTGCTCGGAGTCTCAGCCAGTAGTATCGCTGCCGAAGTTTGTCGATCGTTCGGTTCGCTCCCAGGTGTCCTCCCGAAGTACCAGCGTGCACTTCCTCCAAGACTTCCGGGACCTTACTCCGGGGAAGTACTAACTGTTCTCTCTGCGTCTTCCCATCGGGTGACTCCCATACCCGGAACAGCACGCCCTCTTTGGTCTTCAACGAGTCCCATTGGGCCCAATACGACTTGTAGGTGGCGCTCCTCGGTGCGATGTCCTCCCAGGTTGGTCTCGTGTCTGCCTCCACTTCCCTCAAGAGTGGCCCCAAGTCTGCGTCCGCCAGCTGCTCCCTCCTCAGGCCTGCGCTATCCCAGCCATCCGCAGGTACTGCCGTGACTACTCGGACTGCTGCGGCACGCTCCTTCTCCTCCACTCTTGTACACTGGCCGCACTCTTCCCGACAGGGTCTTCGGGACATGGCGTCAGCGTTACCGTGGCTCTTCCCTCTACGATGTTCCGAGGTGAAGTCGTACTCCTGTAGCCTCTGGACCCAACGTGCTGTCTGGCCTTCCAGGTTCTTAAAGCTCAATAGCCAGGTTAGGGCGGAATGGTCAGTCCTCAGGTGGAATGGCTGACCGTACAGGTACTTGTGGAAGTGCTCCAATGTCTTTACTACCGCCAGTAACTCCCGTCGAGTGACGCAGTAGTTCTTCTCTGCCTTGGATAGCGTCTTGCTGAAGTAGGCTATCACCCGCTCATGGCCGTCCTGGATCTGCGATAGGACACCTCCAATGCAATGGTCGCTGGCGTCGGTGTCCACAATGAAGGCGCCACCCGGTTGTGGGAAACCCAAAATTGGAGCACTGCACAGGGTCTCCTTTAGGTGCTGGAGAGCGTTTTCGGCGTCCTCTGTCCACACATAAGGCCGGTGTTCCTCCGTCAGGCGGGTGAGGGGTTTTGCGATGTTGGAGAACCCCTTTATGAAGCGGCGGTAATAACTGCACAGCCCCAGGAAACTGCGCAACTCTTTCCTATCCTTTGGGCGAGGCCAATCTCTCACAGCCTGTGTCTTCTCCGGGTCTGTGGCCACTCCGGTTGCTGAGACTATGTGGCCCAAGTAGTTAACTTCCTTGCGGAAGAGCTGGCACTTCTTTGCGTTCAGCTTCAAGTTGGTCGCTTGCAGTCTCTGTAGCACCTTACTCAGATTCTCGAGGTGATCTTCAAAAGTTTTACCGACGATGATGATGTCATCCAGGTATAGCAGGCAGGCATCGTAAGTCAGCCCTCTCATCACTGACTCCATGAGGCGCTGGAAGGTAGCTGGTGCGTTGCAGAGGCCAAAGGGCATAACCGTGAACTGCCAGAGCCCTTGGCCCGTCGAGAATGCGGTCTTCTCCTTGTCTCTCGGGTCTAGAGCTACCTGCCAGTAGCCCGACTTCAGGTCCAGGGTCGAGAACCACTGTGCACCAGCTAGCGTGTCCAGGGTGTCGTCAATCCGGGGTAAGGGAAAACAGTCCTTCCGGGTGACAGCGTTCAGCTTTCTGTAGTCTACGCAGAAGCGCAGCTCTCCGTTCTTCTTCGTCACCAAGACTACAGGGGAACACCAAGGGCTGTCAGACTCTTCAATCACTCCCCTGGATCTCATGTCCTCCAGCATGTCTCGTACCGCCCCTTGCTTCGCCAGCGGAACGCGTCTATGTGGTTGCCGAATAGGCCGGGCGTCCCCGGTGTCGATGCGGTGAAGCACTTTGTCCGTGCGGCCGTAGTCACTATCACCTTGGCTGAAGACGCGCTGGTACCGCCTTAGCAGTTGTCGAACCTTCTCCAGCTGTTCTGTGGTCAAGTGGTCGACCGCCCTCTCTACCAAGCCTTCTAGCCGGGGCCCCAGGTGTTGCTTCGGCGCCGGCTCCTGTGTCTCGTCGATAGCTGTTACGCTCACCACGGGCTCGCACATTCCCAACTCCGTCCCGGCCTGGACGTCGTGATCGGCGTCCGTAGGATTTAGCAGTCTCACGGGCACCTCCTCTCGGCACGGCAGCAATGCCCTGGCTACACACAGTCCGTTTACAGGCGTCTTCTGGTCCAGCATCATGTTCCTGGTTCTCTGGCCCTCCAGTCGCGCCGTCACCACCACCTCGCTCCTCGCGGGGACAACCACGTCTTCGTCCAAGACGACCCTGCAAATTCCAAGGCGCTCTTCGGGTTGACGGAGTATAACCTCTTCTCCGTTAAGCCGCAGGACCTTCTTGCCGACGTCGACCGTCGCCTCGTGGCTCCTGAGGGCATCCAGTCCCAGAATCACCTCCTCAGCCACCTTCGCGACGAACACCCACAGACGCACGGCACTCCGTCCCAAGTTCAGCTCCAGCAGGGCCTCCCTCTCCACCGGCAAGGTGTCGCCCGATGCCGTGACAAGCTGGTATGGCCGGCTTGGCTTCCTTGTCGGCAAACCCTTCGCCACGTCAGGTCTGATGATGGTCACGGCCGCCCCGGTGTCCACCAGCACGCGGCACGGCTTTCCTCTTATCCGACCGTCCGCGATGAGGCTGTCATCCATACGCCGGCTGACGGCGCGCAGTGTCACTCGAGGGGATGGTGGTGATGGCGCCGACGTGCCCCTCTCCACGACGGCCCTTACTCGTTTTCCGGCTGCTCTTCCTGGTGTGGGCAGTCTCTCTGCAGGTGTCCGGGCTGTCCACACCCCCAACACAGGCCACTAGGTGTTCGCCGGCGTCCCTCAGCTGGTCTCCTGTCTCCGGCGTAGCGGACACTCCTCGTTCTCGACGTCGGGATGGATGTTATTTTGGCCGCCTCCATCCTTAATGCCGCTGTCAGCGCCTCGTGGATGGTTTTATATTCCCCGAGCATTAGGCGCTGACGAATCTCCGTGTCCCGTACCCCGTCGACAAAATTGTAGGCGGCTTCCCGGGATACGAACTCCAGTGGCAGGTCAACCAAGGCCTTGCTAGCCAGCTGCTCGATCGCAATGGCGAACTCCTGCAGCGTCTCCCCCGGCTGCTGTGACCTTGCCTTTAGCTGGCTGCGGTATGCTGCGGCTAAGCGGTGGTTCCCGAAGCGATCCTCCAGGGCTTCCCAGATGTCCTTGGGCGCCGCCGTCGTCTGCACCGCGTTTAGGACTTCCGCGGCTCTTCCCTGGAGGCTGGCTATTAACTGTGTGGCCTCCTCCTCCAGTGACCATCCGTTGTGCCTGGCCACTGTGTCGAACTGGCGCCGGAAGACCTCAAACGTTGACGCGCCGTCATACTTGGGAGGTTTGACGCGCGGCGATGTTATGTCGCGTCCCGGTGCGTCGGCCTTCAAATCCTTCAACCTCCTGCCGACGACGTCCTCCACCATGGCGCTCAGGGACTTGGCGCTGTTGTCGGCCTTTCCTTCCAGCTCATTAACGCGGCTCGCGAGGTCTCCGACGCGTTCGTCCACCTGGCCGATCCGCTTGCCGAGTCCCGTGACGTCCTCCCTCACGCCGGCCAACTGTTCCTCAAATTTCGTAGCGAGGGCCTCGTTCGCAACCTTCATTTCTTCCATCTTCTCCGTGAGGTTATCGTTAGCCGTCTTCATTTCTTCCAGCTTTGCGGCCAGGTTGTTATTTGTAGTCTCCAGCTTCGCGGCCAGGCTGTTATTTGCCGCTTCCGTCTTCTCTGTTAATTCGGCCTTCATTTCCATCATCTTCTCCAAAAATTTTTCCAATGCCGCGTCCATGGTTGGAATGTTCGGTGATGTTATCTTCCCGCTTCCTGACACCAGTGTGACTTTGTGGGTTCGTGAAATGAAAAGTGCAATTTCACCACTCAAAAATGTTCTTTATTTCCACCGACTTACAGTTAAACACTTGCCAATTACACAAAATTACGTAATGCACACAATTACGATTCACCAGTTCGTCCGTTATCGTTCCGATGCACGTACACAATTACGTAGTTGCTTCCGTTGCACGGCGCTACTTCACTAGCACGTCCAGCACTAACACTGACTGACTCACTCCTAATTGAAGTCCCTTTTATAGGAATATCCTGCTATTCTAGAAGTCTCTGGTTTTCCGCAAATTACCCGAACGTTCCATAGGAGAGGAGAAGGGGGGAGAAACTTCGAGGGAAAGTGACATTTCCCTCAGTTAGTGACGGAGACCGATGAGTGGGCGTGGCCCAGTGCCTAGGGTCCCTCCCAACTGTCGCCTGTCCGTCCCTTCCCTAATTGGGTGACATTATGCTGCAGTTAAATGTAGCTTCTGTCAGGTGGAGATTTTTAATATGTGAAAGAGAATATATAAGAATGATCAGTGCCGTAATAATAAAAGTGCCTTTGTGTCGTGCACTTTCTTTAGCAATAAAGAAAAGAATTTACAAAAAAAAAAAAAAAAAAAAAAAAAAAAAAAAAAAAAAAAAAAAATCTATTAGCGACTTACTTTGTTGCTGATTTAGAACAGTTACTTAATGAAAATATACAAAGATATTAACTAGAATAAACTGTTCTGCCACAGAAGCCATGCATAGCCAAGTTTCAAAAGTTTTGCAGTATTAACTAAATAATACGGTGCTATATAGGTGTTTGTAGTAATTTTGAATCTATATACCGATCTGGTGATATCATATTACGCATGGGACTTTTGTAGCCGCAGGAGTTAAGTGTATGACACATTAAAGACAAAATAACAAATCAAAGGTTGGTTTTACACTAATGCTAAATGTCACCACCTGCCAACGTTACACAAAATTTTGAAGCAGTATAAGGTTTAGCCTCTGTTTTGAGCGAGAGTCCTATCTTAAGGTGTGCGTGAGTGTGTATGTGAGTAAGGTTGACACCGGAATCCAACATTTTAAGACTCGTTTAATAACTAATTAGTTTTATAATACTCACGTAAATCGAGAAGTTGTGAACCAATGTACACGAATCTATATTAATGTACGGACGTACCGTGTGTGAAACGCGTATTACGCGATAACACGTAATTAATTATTTACGTACAAACAGATACTTCCTCCTCGTTAGACCACGCCGTGGCTCAGTGGTTAGACCGCTTGGCTCTCACCAAGGCGGCCCGGGTTCGATCTCAGGCGACCGCAAAGTGAGATTTGTGCTGGACAACACGCCGGTGGGGCGGGTTTTCTCCGGGACCTCCGGTTTCCCCCGCCATCTCATTCCACCGGTGCTCCATCTTCATCTCATGTATCATCAGTGTCACCGCCTGCGGTGCCGTATGTAGTAAAAGCGGGCGTTAAACACTACATATTTCCTGCTCGTGTCACGTCTTCCTTTCTGGACGACCAGTCCAGCTGTGTGTCAGACTCCTCTCAATAAAATGTGTTATCGAAAAACCAGAATTCCCCCTAACCATCTGGAATTTTGTTGCCTTTGTTATGGTGCCCAACTTTTAAGAAAAACTCCTCGCCTCTTTCAGAAAAGCCAACCATCTGGAGGCCCTCGAAACCGGCTTCCCCATAGTTAACTGCTCAACTGATACCCTGTTTAATATTTAACGAATATATCAAATGCTCATTCCTATTTATATAATGATTCTTAATTTATTAAATCCATGTTTGATTTTTCAATAAATGATTGAATACTCTTATTTCCTGAACGAATATAAATGTAAATAAATATATATTTTGGGAATTTGGTGAATTAAATAATTCTTCACTTCAAAATTGATCCTAATTTTATTATTTGCTTACAGTATTGCTTTCAAAAGTTTCCTTTCATTTTCAACAATTCGTGTAAGAAAGGAAGCAGTTCTTTAATTTTAGTGTCAAGAATTACTTTTACGTGTAAAGTGCTGCCGCTATGTTCATCGTCTGTAGTAAGTATTAATGCTTGGAGTTTCGCATGTAATTGATAAAATGTTTCATTTAGGCAGTGATTTGCGCTTGAAATCAATTACAAATTATAATGGAATTGTGTCATATCCACCTTACTTATTGCGCTGATGAGATATTGTAATTGGTTACGTAACCTCCAATGCGGTGGCCTGGTGTTTAGCATGTTAATTTGCAAATCCAGAGGTACCAAGTTCAATTACCGGTTCTAGGATAGAGATTTTTATTGAGATAGAATTATTTCCCATTCTCCCAAGTGTGTGTGTGTGTGTGTGTGTGTGTGTGTGTGTGTGTGTGTGTGTGTGTGTGTGTGTGTGTGTGTGTATTTCGATGTGTGAATTTAAGATATTACTAATACTAACCCAAAAGATTAACACAGCTGAAAATGAAATGTCCTTACCGATGAGCATTTGTTACAAAACCGCCGTTTGAATTGAGATGTTAAAAGTGAGTTGTAAATAAAATAATCAGTATTATCGGTTATTAAGAGACTTCAAAACATTAAGCGTTTCTTTCTCATTGTTCAGAGCGAAAAACCATAGGTAGCCATGTTTAGCTTAGAAACTTATTGTCAGTGATTGCATTTTTTTCTGTTGGAGCCGCGACAAGCAAGTGCCGGCGCGTGCGCAGGAAAGAAAGCGACATAGCGGCGCGCAAGGCGGAACCCGAAATGTAACAAAAATTAATAAAATTGCCTAATTTATATTAGATCAGGCCTCTTCCCTTATTTATATTCCTTACAACTAATTATGTTTGTTTATTCAAATATTTGATATTGCTAAATCTTCTAACCAAATCATGGAGACGTTACAGAGGATTTTATTTTTCATGCTTGAGAAGCAGTAGTGGAGACTATTTTTATAATTTCGTACTACAATGGCTCAAGTTCATTTAATTCTTTATATTTACACGGCATTGACTTTGGTAACATAATGCACTAATACTTAATAATAACTTTCTAACTTAATTATATTTCAGAGTTAATGCCTTGTCTAATTTAGTGATTGCCAGCTGGAGAGAGAACCAATATAATGGTGATAAATTTGTTAATATATATTTCACATTTCATATTGCTCTTCATTAAATGTCCTAAAATAGGAATGTTAAACTTACTCAAGAACTTTCTAGACCAATTCAACTCTTGCCCTTCAAGTTTAACAATCATTACTCTACTATTAACTTACGTGATGAAGATGCTACAGCCGGATTAAAACACCAAGAAATTTACCTGTAAAGAAAAAGGAAAAGAATTACAAATGTCATATTCTTTTAAAATAATATTATTTTTGGTACAAGGATATACATACTATTAGGCAAACACTTCTGTTTATACTCGGGGAAAATAAGGATTAGAATTACTAATATATGAAATAAAGCAGAAAGGACTTTTCTTACGTTGACTGCTTTGTCTAAGATGTTACTTAAACATTCGCACCCATATCTGTCTGTCGAGTAAATTATAACAACGTATGGTCGTGTTCTACTAAATTACTGTCAAATGCTAGGCGCGGAAGTACTTCATATAGAGTTCGAACATAGGAATATTGTCTATGGATAACATAGCACACCACATATTAACCCGCTAGCCCAGGATTTAAATATCAATTGAGGATATCGGTAATTGTGAAAATATTAATTTTAACCAAGGAGCTAGTCCTGGAAAGTTCAGAATATACACTTTGTCATTGAATATATTAGAACTTATAGAATTTTCGTCAAAATCGTTAAAGCCGGTTTAAGAAATTAAAATGCTAATAAAGTTTTCCATGAAAAAAGCCATTTTAGGGTCATACACGTGCATCCTACCGTATACTCAAAGGAGTGTAATGCTATCTCATAAATCTCTTCACACTTAAATTCAATGAACTTACTTTTAAAACCCGAAAAACATTTCTGAGAGTCGGCACGTGCTAAAATTCACTCAGGCTGTACAATGCCTGCCTGAACTTCGATGAGTCTTTAATCGTTATCAACTTTGCTTTGAGTTTTTTTACACTGCATGAAATTCTAAATAACTATAAAACAAATAAATACGTCAAATATGAAGCTATTAACAGTGAAGCAAACAAATATATACAAATATAACAATTTGTAACTTAAAACTTTGCTTATGTTATAAACTTTATGACAATCGAAACAATTAAACTGATAAATACCAGACTTTTTACTATTAGGAATGTTTTTAAATAGTTTGGTATAACTTTAGTTTCTCAAAATAAATATAGTATTAATATTTATTGCATTTCTCTAAAAAAGATAAAATTCCTATTAATAAAAAATCTGGTATTTATATGTTTAATTGTTCCGATTGTGATAAAGTTTATATTAGAAAGACAAAATGTAATTTAGAAACCAGAACAAATTAACACTTTCCTAACATTAAGTATAAACAGACTGATACATCGGCCGTAGTGGGTCATTTATGGTCATTTAACCATAAAATAAATCCAGAAGTTAAATTATTAAAACAATTAAATGGTCCGATAGATTTAATTGTTTGTGAAAAGATATTTATTAAAAAAATCGCGTAATGAATCGGCAGTCGATTTTGTTTATAAATTAGTTTTATTTTCAGATTTTGGTACTATTAACAATATCATATTAATATCTAGTGTTTGTAACGATGGTGACAGCTTTGTTGCTGCCGGCTGAAGATGTGTAAAAATTTTACATGAAATCGAGATCCCGGACAATTTATAAGAAAATATTCATCATTTTTTATAATATAAGTGTAGTTTTAAGTTACAAATTGTTATACTTATATAAACTATGAAACATCTTTTTCCCCGAAGTTCTCTGTGGTCCATGCTTTTCGGGCTTAAAACTTGTTCCCGTGTTTTTTTTTTTTTTTTTTTTTTTTTCCCTCCGGAAGGGATGTACTGCTGGTAGTCCATTTCAGAGAATTTTACGGCACAATAAATACTTTTGAAAGTTCATTGCGAGGCAGCTGAGCAAATTACGTGGTTACAGGCCATTATGGAATGGAAAGCTGAGGACCAGAGATGCTAAAAAGCATCGATAAAAAATAAAAATAAAATAAAAACATTATATTTCGCTGTTCGCACAATTTTTTTAACATCTCATCTGTAATATTTATGCACATTACATACATAATATACTACCATTTTGAATACTTCTGTACGTCTCCCCCTTCTCCACTCACCTAGCTCTGAACTTTGGGAATCAATGTTTGTCAGACGGGCTAAACTGGCATTGTCTCATCATGTGGAACAAGGATGATTAGCATATTCTGCCAAAATTAAATAAAGAATCGTGCCGTAGGAAATTCGAACATCGGCATGTTTCCATGCCCTCGATTTACATCTGGATGAAAATTTGCTTTGTAAGCAATGCTGTCCATTTGCGTGAATAATTTCCAATTGTGTGACAAACACCCCTTATGGGTGTGGTGCAATCCTCTTTGTATAGCTTAACCAGGTCAGTGCTAGATATTTACACCCCCTCTTTTCTTGAAGCTTCTCCCCTTTGGGGTGTGGTTATACTTTCGATGGCCCGGATCCTTTCGCAATCTAAATCCATTATTGACTGATTTGGGGGATGTTTTGTCAGTTGCCCCCTGCGATATCCAAACCACCCACAGCACTGTTACCAAAAGCATAATTCTTCATTTCTTCGCGACCTTCGCTCGAGTGTGTGAATCATCCCTTCACCCCTGCGCACGCCCTCTGGCGCTCAATCACGAGTCAAACTCGCCCCCATCAACGGACGTCTGTTGCAGTTCCCCAGAGCAAGTGGATATTCTCTCCTTTCTCCCCAGAGTTTTGGTGTCTCAAACTGACAAGTGATCATTTCTTTGAGAAGGCCACTTGTTCCGCCCTCCTCTAGGCACATTGTGACCACTCAGCTATAGAATTACCCATCTAAACTTTTCTTTCCTTCTGGATAAAACGGAATTATGTTTCCGGTTCGCTGGAATATCTTGATTATACCTGGGAGGATGCTGCAGTCAAAAACTGCTCTACAAAGCAAAAATAAATCCCCTATTTCCCGGGTCCTTTGGGGACGTTAACAATTCTACATTCAGAAATTACAAGCTAAAGCATATTTTACTATCCCTTGTAACGCATTTCCTAAATTAGATAGGCATAAGTTACATTATTGGACTGTGTACGGAGCGTTAAATGTAGACATTAACACAACACCAACACAACAAAACAACAACAATGGAAAGTAAGATTACTGAGATACTTTAACCAGTATGAGATTCATGGCATCCCAGTATATCTCTCCTCACTTTTCTCTTCTTTCCTTCCAGAATTAATTTTTTCCTTATTAACGGTTTTGTTATACTTTCATTTCGCCAAGCTCCCCCTTTTAATTATACTTATATACATTCTTTGTAACTGGAATTCTCTCGATTCTAATTCCTTCCAGTCTTGAGTACATCGAAATCACACCAGTCTTCATTTCTTTTCTTATTTGCCTTTACTTCTCGAGATCCTTTATTGAGGAATACAGAGTGAGCCAAAAGTTGGGATTCATTTTACAGTACATCACATACCACTTATTTATATAGCAGGATGGGTTCAATAATGATTGCTCGGAAAAAAGTTGGTCTTATTTTCTATTATTTGTTTTAGTGCTCATTGTTGTATAAAACCATATTAAGCGCACTGGGAGGTTTTGTTTACTCAGATAAGGCTACTTTTTACCGATATTAAAATCTGAATATATAGAAAACTAAACATTATCAGAAATTGAAATTCGGTATGATTACTGTATAAGGATGTGTGTATTTAAGTACTGCACAATATTTAAATGACGTTCAAGTATGTCCATGTAAAAGGGGCATAAATCACACCGTGTGTCTTGAAAAAAATATTACACCCTATATTTCAGGTGCACTTTACTTGTAGGAATTTAAAGCTACATGCACCAAGTTTTATCCTAAATAACCTAAGATACAGTTTTATAATATCTGTTAAATGAAAATCACATATAGTTTATACTATGCAGATGAAAAATTAATTAGTTTTGAGTAAAAAAAAGATAAAATTCTCAAGTACTGAATATTTCTTTTCAACCATTTTATAAATCACGTGAATATAAATGTTAGCCGAATGTGTTCAAGGAACACTGATAAATAACCAATACAAAATTTTGTGTCAATATCTTTTATAGTTTTTAAGAAAAATGCACCTAAAGTATGAAAAATCAATGTTTTGGGAAATCACGATCAAAGATTAAGCACCATTCTCAGGAAGTGGGCATATCATTACGCCACCATCTTTAAATTGACGAATTAAAGGACTTCAATACCAGCTGACAACCTATGTTATATATCATTTTAAAGCTGAAGAATTATATAATTTTTTTACATTAAAAACGAAAAATGGATTTTTTGAAACCTATCCACCTCTCAGTGCCGTTAAACAGGTTATTGCTAGGCAACTGTTCTAGTTATACGTATAAAGGTGGAGGTGTGAATGAAGTTCCTTTGAATATCTTTATGCAGCTACTCGAAAACGTATTCTTTTAATCATACCACATAGAATATTACAAGCAGAGTCAGAAAAATATAGATAAGAAATGAACAATAACTATTTCCTTACATCGGTTGATATCTAGATTTAAAATTAAAACACAATTTGGGTTAATATATTAGTTAATTACTGAACAGCTCTACGTTATTTAAAATCATATCCCATTTGATATCAAACAAGTATTCGTTAGTAAGTAAGATTCCAGGTATGGTGCCTCGCTGACACACACCCCTTCGCTTTTGTTATGCAGTTGTTTTTCATCCACTGTCGTTGACAGTTGAATCTCTTTTATCAAAGCCATTTACTGATATTTGAGTAATAAATGTCGAAAAAATCGTGAAACTACAAAAGAAGAGAGAGAAATTTGCATCAGGTTATTCAAAAAAGGAAAATATTTTCAAGAAATTGGAAAAACCATTGGAAGACCTATCAGTGCAGTAAAGACTATTATATACAGGTTTTATCACAACAAAACTTAAGAAAATCAGTCAACAAGCGGTCGTTCTGCAGTTCTATCCGAGAGGGAGAAACGACAGTTACTTAGAGAAGTCAAGAAAAATCCTAAACTAAGTGCTCCAAAACTTGCTATTGTAGTTCAAACACACACAGCAAAGTCAGTTTCAGCACAAACTATAAGAAACGTGCTTTATAAAGCTGAGTGTGAAGGCCGAACATCCCATAGAAAACCATACATCAGTAAAATCAACAGAAAGAAGCGAGTTGTTGTTGTAAAACAACATAAATACGATAGGTTTGATTTCTGGAAGAAGGTTGTATTTACTGACGAGGGTCAATTTAAGCACTTTGAGTCAAAAGGGTGAGTAATAGTGCGGAGAAAAAAGAATTGTTACCTTGAGGAGAAAAATATAACAACATGGAGGCGGCTAGGTACTTGTCTGGGTCTGCATGATTGCAAATAGAATGCAGGATTTGTGTTTTATTGATGGAATTATGAACCATAATGTTTATATAAACATCCTAAGCCAGAAGTGTGAATAACATGGGTCTTTCTGAGGATTATATTTCCACACAAGATAATGATCCAAAACACACAGCTCTAGATACAAGACTATGGTTGTTGTATAATACTCCACGATGGATGTCGACACCACTGCAATCCCCAGACATGAATCCAATAGAGAATTTGTGGAGTATACTAAATGAAAATATTAGGAACCATCAGATATCTAATATAAAGTATCTAAAGAACGCTCTACTAGAGGAATGACGTAAAGTTATAGCGGAAACAACATAATCTTTGGTGAAATCCATGCTAAGGAGAATGAAAAACATTATAAAGAGGAATGGAAGGCCTAAAGTACTAACCGTAACATTCTACAGCATTTTCAGTATGCAGACGAATACTTTTTTTTGCATCCTATATTGTATATCTTTACTTATCAATGTTTAACTATGTTTATGTGAATAGATGCTATGTGTTTCTTTATTGTATTCTTCTTTTCACTAATCAATAAATAAGACAGTCTCCCTGCTGTACTTATTCTGATGATGCTCCACAATCCATAGATCCTTAAACATAAACTCATACATTAGACGAATACCTTTTGGAGTAACTGTATAAAATGCAGACATGTTTCCTTACACCAACATAATTTCAGAGCCACGTATGGGGTCTAATGTTTAAAACTGTATGATGTCCTTGAAGTCATTTCAACTCTATTGACATGGACGGCCACGACTAATTTCAAAAACACAGCAGTAGATTTAAACGTTAAAGCTCTACATATTTTCAAAAAATTGTTTAAATATCCCTATAAGAAATTAATTTTACTATAATTATAGCATTAAATCAACGGAAAGAAAAGTATCAAAGGTGTATAGAATAAAAATATTATATAATTAGGTAAAGATAAACACTAATCTAATGTTACAGTATATATAGGGGCATATAAAATACAAAATCGGCAATTATTAAAATATAAGTAAATTAATAATGTAGGCAGTTATTATCAAAATCTCTGAACCAATAATAGGATACACGTACAACTTTGGGAGAATATAATACACAATTGGGTGATTACATTATACTATTTACATCTCAGAGCATATCATCCTGCCATGCACCGCCGAGACACCCACCGACACTTCTACCCAGAAAGAAACCACCACAAAGATGAGAAATGATATGAAATGATAATGGAGGGACAGGAAATTCGGGAGATGTAATTAACCTACCCAGCATTCACCTAGTGACCCGGGAAAATCCCCGAAAATCCCATGGGTGAGGTAGGTTGGCCACGACAGTCGAACCCGGGCCTCCCGAATAAGGTCTAAGGACTCTGGGTTCATTTGAGCATCTTTTCACCAACATTGTATGAGTAAATGTTGGAGGACGTAGATAAAAATAAAATTTACATGCTATCTAATCCTTCTTTCACACAAGCTTGCTCCTGTCTCTTAACGGTCACGTGACCTGATCACCTCTCATTGGCTGCTGTTGTGGTACAGACTGTTCTGCGGTAAAAATTAGTTCGTTATTTAACATGGTGATATATCTTTATATGTTGGAAGAGAATTGTCAAATTTATATTTTCGTAACTGTTTTAATTAAGTATATTACGCAACAGAGTTTATTTATCTGAAGTGCATGTTAATTCTTAAACGAAGTAAAGAGGAGGTTCCTTTGCTCTTAAGCACATGGCACAATGGCACGTGATTTAGCGGTAGTGATGACATATTTGTTTATATGACTTTTATCACTGACCTTGTTTTGAACTGGATTAGTCATATATCGCCATTCGACGGTGTGCTGTGCCAAGGGCGGGAGCTAAATTATTTTATCGATCGTTTATTGCGCGTGTACTTATTATATGTATAATGGCGGAGTCTACCGTCAGTTTTTTTCTGAAGCATCGCAAGGGAAAACCTTTACAAAGCGGCGTAAAAAGAATTGTGATGCATCTGTTTAAAGCACTCACAAAGAAGAATCCGTCTTTGTTGGTGAGAGTAGTCGAACAGCTGTGCTCTGAACTTACAGGTGTAAGTGTTAGATGCGTAGGAACATCGCGACATGAAATTGAGACAACAGGAAAACTTACCACTCCATAGGCGATATTGCTGTGTGGCGAAGACGTTATTTAAGGACAATCAGACTGTACCGAGATACAAATCGCAGAATATACTACCTTGACGAGACTTGGGTGAATGAAGGACACACGACAACTATGGCGTGACACGACTTTTAATACTGAAAGACAAGCATTTTTGCAAGGTATGTGTGCTGGTTTAAAAAATCCCAGTGGAAAAGACCGAAGGCCTTTCATTATAAACTTGTTTCAGTTTCATTGCTCATTCATTCAGTTTCAACTTGCTCAGTTTTATTATAAACTTCATTATTTTGCATGTCTTCATATTCTTATTTGTATGATTTAATCTATATATCTTCCTGGCAATTATTATGACGTTTACTGCAGGTTTCAATGTGATGTCAAGGGACCGCCTGTGGCCTATGGCGCAAAAGCATTAGCCAATCAGGATTAGGGGGAAGGTAGTTGCACGCGGAGTGACACATGTTAGCGGGGCAAGGTTATAGGAAACAGAGATTAAATAAAACACAAACTTTCAGAGAGCCTTGTGCCTGTTATTAATGCACCGTTGCTTAAGAAGATATATTCTGAAATGAAATATGCTCATTACTTGCAAAATCTTGGTGTGTTACATGACAACTGAATTGTATGACAGGTAGATATTTTCATACTTACATTGCTTCAAATCATTTTCATATCTGAGAAGGCTAGCGGATCGACTTTTACTCTCTGTATTTTAGAAGCGCTTGGGAATTTATTCACCTTCTCTGCCTTTACGTCATTCATAATTCACGCACTGCAATCCATCGCTTGAAGATCTGGAAAGCAGCATTACGTTACAGGTTAATTTAATATTTACTGATTTTGAACCTCGCATTCATGCTCTTCAACTTTGCTCTCCAGGAACGTAGCTTGAACACATTTGCGAGGCAATGCACTTTGGCTTTTCTTTCGATTACATGAGCCGTGAGGTCTATCATCCTACGTGTCTTGCTGGTGTACCTTTCTTGGTAAAGGAGAGAGGTCAGCTTTGTATTTGGTACGGTGTATGAACACCTAACTATTGTATACATTGTTAGTTCTTCTCTTAATGTATTGTAGGCACCCAACGTATTCCATTTTACCTTAAACGTTTGTATTGAGATTTCAAAGAAATTCAACTTTTGAAGTACCCTGATAAAAACAATTAGGAACTGTATATGAACAGGTACCGTCATCTGGGGTGACAGTATGGTCAACGACCATAGACAAAATGTTATAAAATAAAATAATCGACATCTCTTAAAACACACACACACACACACACACACACACACACACACACACACACACACACACACACACACACACACATTGATTTACGTTTTCAAACACTTGCTTAAGCTTCAATTTTGTAGCTCTTAAGCATTTGTCTACTTAAAGTTCCACTGCTAATCCTATTCTCATTGTATTTTCAAGAAAACATATAATAAAGCATAAGTAAGCAGAAAAAAAGGCACAGTAATGGGAATAATCATTTATTCCACACTAGCCGTGAGTACGCTAATTTTGAATGAGTAGAGCTAGACTGAAAAACTCAATGCCATAGCCGGGATTTGAACTACGGATCTCCCGCTTCACTGAGTAAGTCAGTGGGTTAGAGCAAACGCACGTAGAGCGGGAGATCTGCGGTTCAAATCCGGGCTATGGCATTGAATTTTTCAGTCCGGCTCTACTCATTCAGAAAAATAAGTGTTTGTAAGAACAGCTTGTGCAGAAATAGGAAGAGAAATTTATGCAGCTTTTACTTCCTCCTCTGATGATGGAGTGTGAGGCGGTCCTTGCCCGTTAAGTACCTCGTTGAGCCCTCCCGGCACTCAACACCTCATAAAATAGGATATGTGATAGGTGAGGACTACAGATGGGAGGTTTCCAACAGGTCTGGGTTTCTCAGAGTAGATCTGCATGAATACTCTCTTTTGAGTTCCAGGGAGTGGGTGCGTCCTGACAGTGTGTGGGTATTATCCCATATAAGACATCACGACCTTTGAATGTCAAGTTTATTGTTACAATTAGTCCTCTCCACTAGCCACTGTTGACGATGTTATTCGCACATTAGGCGCGAGATTTGAGATTTTCCCGTTGCTGCGCGCGTGACACGACTTATATGTATTTGTGTACGCCTTGTTCCTGAACGTTGGTGGTGAATTACTTCGCACAACGTAGTATTTCCGGAGGATTATTAAACAAAAACGGAGTTTGGTAAATCTTAATGACGTTGTAATGTGTGCAGTTTCGCTCATTCGCTAACACAGGGTGTTCGATAACTATCTAATATGAGTTACTCCGTCCATCCACGAACGCGGACTCTGATGAAATTTCTGTACTTGTTGCCTCCCTCACTCGCCGAAACAGAGTGTTTTTCCTAGCAAACATCGAACGACGCCATTGCACAAATTTCCCCTGCCTTTCGCCGAATTTTGGGCACTTTAGAGGTCATGTGGCCTGTTGCTTGTTCCTTATAGGTTGTGTTTCATCCCTACTCTAGAATTTAATAGCAATGTATTCCACGCGAATTCCTCTTTCCCGCAGTCAAGCTAATTAATGCATAAGCATGTTTGAAAATGTGTACCTTAGATTTCAGAGTCTATTCTCTCGTCACGTATCATATGCAGGCCAAGACATAGGCTGGCGCCGAGGATCTATCCTTGGACAATGCCACCTTTGTCGGCTAGGAACACAAAGAACCCGCCTGTGAGGGAAAATATTCATTTTTCCATCTCCCTTGACACGTTGGGTTCATGCTTTTAATAATATATATCGGGATTGCCTGTTTAGTATCTGCACTTGTATATTTAATCATTATCCTCTATATTTATTATAACTTTAATTAATATTGTGGTATCTATCCGCCCTTAATTATGCATGTAATAAGACTTTCGGGGTTATTATGATGATGTTATGTCTAACAGGGACAGTATCAAGTGCGGAAATTTTACTGACTTCACTCTCAGCCTTCGCCGAATGAACATGGTAGCAAAGAAAAAGAAAAAGACTGCCAACACAGCTGGGCCTGTTAAGGCAACGGAAGAAGACGACGCAGCCCCAGCTTCACCTTCAGCACCACCGCCGGGCTCGCCGCAATCTCTCGAAGCTCCAGAAAGATCACCGCCCTTACCAACGCCGACCACCAGTACTGCTGAAGCAGAAACAGCACCGCTGACCTCACATGGCCAGCCTAAAAAAGACCCGCCGCCAAATGCACCGGAGTTGCCGCTGCCTCCCCGAGCCGCCACAATGCCTACATACAGCGCAGTCAATCGGGGAGTGCATAGGCATCTCACCGACGCGCTTATTCTACAGGCAGCCACCTACCGATGGCCTTCACTAAGAAGGGCTATGCGCATCAACACCTACAGGGGACCCTCACCTCTAGTTCGCCTTGAGTTCACAGAAGAGAGCGACTACCAGGCTGCGCTGAAAGATGTACGCCCAGCCTTCATCCAGGTACTCCAGATTGAGGCCAGCCTGGGTAGCCGCCCCGTCCTCTGCCGCCGCTGCTGCCAGTATGGGCACACCGCCGACTCCTGCGACAACAACCCGCGCTGTCACTACTGTGGCGCCGCATACCTCACCGCAGCCTGCAACGGACATGATCTGACGCGTCGCCCGCTGTACAGTGCCAACTGCAACCAGGCAGGGCACTACACCGCAGAAGCGGCGTGCCCGAGAAGCCCAAGGAGAAGTCGCACACAGCAGCAGCCACACCAACCTTACTTCACACATCCACATCCTCACCAATCACATCCTCCACGCCAATACCCTCGCAGTCACACCCACACCCACCATAAACAACATCTCACGTACGCCGAAACCCGCACACATCAGTCAGACTCACAGCTACTCCAACATATTAAAACTTCAGACGCCACCACAGAGAAAGCCACACAACTACTCCAGGACTTCAGCACCACACTCCAGGACATGCAGACAGCAATCACGGATCTGACTGCGCGGATTGCAACATGAGAGGCAACCCTAATTCGCACTTTGGACGAGGTAAAGGAGGCCACCCAGGCTTCGCAGCGCGGCACCCGGGAAATTGACGGCAGTTCAGAAGCCCTGGACTACTGCAAGGCCAAGTTGGAGAAAATAGTAGGCGATACACGCCTCTTCACGCCAGCTAAGTTCGAGGGAGCTCTCAGGATGCATCAGAACTCCATCACTGACAACATCAGAGACCTCGCAAGGGCACTAGCACCCATGCAAGGGGCCCCTCCACCCCGCAGGGACAACCGCACCCGAGGGATGCCACCACCTTATCTGCCACGCCGATATCCTCCGTTAGATACAGGTCCTCACGAGACGTACATCAATTACCAGGGAGCAATATAGGAAGAACGCCACCTCTTGAAAGGAACGGTGTCGTCAGGGCCTAGTGGCCATGACGTCTATCCCCCCCCCCAACACTCCATGTGGTTCGCCGCAGTCACCAACACTACTTCTGAATCTGGGTGCCACGAGCGGAACCAGCCAACTTCACCAGGGCTACTACCCTAGACAGTGGCAAGTTTTTTTAGTAGGTCACCGGAGCGGCGACTCCTATGTGGGTAAATCCATTTTTTTTTTCTTCCACGTAAAACGTATAAAAAATCATCTGATATACCAATTCCTTTTACTGTAACCTCAAAGGGGTACAATTAGTAAAGACTATATGAATTTTTTATTCCCTACATAACAAATGCTTACACTTACACACCATATTCTTATTTTATCATTTCCTGTTCGAAGAACATAAGAGAATTGTTGTCTAGTAAAAACATTGCGTAAAAGCGCTGTTTCTTACAAAATATGCTGTTAAGAAATTAAATTTCGTGAATAGTGAAGGCCACACAAAACGGAACGGTGAAGTGAATGTCGACGCCCAATATTACTCCTTCTCCCTCCTTACAAATAAAGCGTTAAGAAAAGGGCAAGGGTTAAAAAATAGTGGCGAAACCTCTTTTATTCAGCAGGCAAGCGAGTGACCAGAATCGGGTCTTAGCGTCAACAACGATGATGATGTATCGATAGATCGATAGTAATCAGTCAACAGAAGCACAATATCCGCTCTAGCCATACATTATTGGCAAAGGCACGTTTGCACCATTGATTTATAGCCCGGGCGTAAGAAAGTGTAGGGGCAAATGCCAAGCTTCCAGCATTAAAAGGAATGAAACACGGAGGGCTATGATTTGTTGTGTGCTCTGGATACACTCCAGCACCAGCTCCAGATCTCGTATCTTAGCTAGCATATCTTCCTTTTTAGGCACACACGCACTGCAGTTCGTACTCACAATTCGCTTTGTTGATGATAGAATTCATTATTGGTTTTTGCTCCATCATTTCCCTACCATGTTTGTAATAAAATAATTTTTTGCAAATATATGATTGGTTATTAAAAATAAGAGATAATTTTAAAGAAAAACATTTAGTGAGAATAAGATTTAATTATATTTATTTTAACACATTCAAATATTAGGGTATTATTTTATCACTACCTATATGACATAGCTTTAATAGTTACCCCTTAATTTGATCCGGCAAATAAATAAAAAAGTCTTATTTATACACATGTCGTGACAGCCCATAGAGGCCCAATACCTGCCAACCCGACTGCCGGCCTCACGCTCACATACGGGGAGGAGATGAAATATATTAAATTTACGTTCTCCAACATTAAGTCGTATCGGACAATAAATGAAATGGGTGAAATGATGCTCAAATAAGTCCGGGGTCCATGGAGCTTGGACTTACCTAACATTTGTCTATCAGGATAAAGGAAAAAACCCCAAAAAAAACCTTACGCAGGTACCTCACTCTAACCGAGATTCGAAATCAGGACCTCTTGAACGTGAGGCAGCCACGCTACCATCTACGCTACCAAGGCGGGCTAATCTCGGTACTCCGAGCCGGAAAGTTCGCTCTCTTGACCAGAGTCGCTAACCCATCGTAAGCTCCTCCCGGGGCCGCTTTCCTTAGCAGGTAACCAAAGCATTTCGCCTTAGCACACTATGCCACGGCACAGGACAATCTTAGTTATAGACATCGTGAATTCATAAAAAATAAATAAATAAATAAATAAATAAATAAATAAATAAATAAATAAATAAATAAATAAATAAATAAATAAATAAATAAATAAATAAATAAATAAATAAATAAATAAATAAATAAATAAATAAATAAATAAATAAGTAAGTAAGTAAGTAAGTAAGTAAGTAAGTAAGTAAGTAAGTAAGTAAGTAAGTAAGTAAGTAAGTAAGTAAGTAAGTAAGTAAGTAAGTAAGTAAGTAAGTAAGTAAGTAAGTAAGTAAGTAAGTAAGTAAGTAAGTAAGTAAGTAAGTAAGTAAGTAAGTAAGTAAGTAAGTAAGTAAGTAAGTAAGTAAGTAAGTAAGTAAGTAAGTAAGTAAGTAAGTAAGTAAGTAAGTAAGTAAGTAAGTAAGTAAGTAAGTAAGTAAGTAAGTAAGTAAGTAAGTAAGTAAGTAAGTAAGTAAGTAAGTAAGTAAGTAAGTAAGTAAGTAAATAAATAAATAAATAAATAAATAAATAAATAAATAAATAAATAAATAAATAAATAAATAAATAAATAAATAAATAAATAAATAAATAAATAAATAAATAAATAAATAAATAAATAAATAAATAAATAAATAAATAAATAAATAAATAAATAAATAAATAAATAAATAAATAAATAAATAAATAAATAAATAAATAAATAAATAAATAAATAAATAAATAAATAAATAAATAAATAAATAAATAAATAAATAAGTAAGTAAGTAAGTAAGTAAGTAAGTAAGTAAGTAAGTAAGTAAGTAAGTAAGTAAGTAAGTAAGTAAGTAAATAAATAAATAAATAAATAAATAAATAAATAAATAAATAAATAAATAAATAAATAAATAAATAAATAAATAAATAAATAAATAAATAAATAAATAAATAAATAAATAAATAAATAAATAAATAAATAAATAAATAAATAAATAAATAAATAAATAAATAAATAAATAAATAAATAAATAAATAAATAAATAAATAAATAAATAAATAAATAAATAAATAAATAAATAAATAAATAAATAAATAAATAAATAAATAAATAAATAAATAAATAAATAAATAAATAAATAAATAAATAAATAAATAAATAAATAAATAAATAAATAAATAAATAAATAAATAAATAAATAAATAAATAAATAAATAAATAAATAAATAAATAAATAAATAAATAAATAAATGAATGAATGAATGAATGAATGAATGAATGAATGAATGAATGAATGAATGAATGAATGAATGAATGAATGAATGAATGAATGAATGAATGAATGAATGAATGAATGAATGAATAAATAAATAAATAAATAAATAAATAAATAAATAAATAAATAAATAAATAAATAAATAAATAAATAAATAAATAAATAAATAAATAAATAAATAAATAAATAAATAAATAAATAAATAAATAAATAAATAAATAAATAAATAAATAAATAAATAAATAAGTAAATAAATAAATAACTGTATGAATGAATGAATGAATGAATGGATAAATGAATAAATAAATAGATAATTCAATCAATATATATAATTAAATGAATGAATGTATAAATAAATAAAAGTAAAAATAATAAAGCATATTTATAAAAACATCTCTCGATTTGTGTCAACACGAATGCGCGTACACCATAACTCAAAATTAAAATATTTAATAAATTCCAAAATTGGTACTCAAATTCACAGTGTTGAGTATGTGCTACACAACGATTTACAAGAATATACGTAAGCCAGGAAAACTATTTCGTAACTTTTATTTGATCAAAACATTTCTTTCAAAATGATGAACACAGAGAAATGAAGCTTCAGTGGTACGGCTAGCAATGTAGAATAGAAGAAAATACTCCAAAATCGTGCAGCAAGGTGTAACTATTATGGAGGATCTAGAACAACTGGCTAATACTTGGATATAAAATGTACGTACGCCAATGTAACAATTGCTGCAGTAGAATACATGCAGAGTAGATATAAATGACGCCACATCATACCGAAATAATGAGTTCTGAACAACAGAACCTAATTTTAAGTATTTGTAGATTTGGAATATATTTTGCACTTTGATGTTTTGCTTGGGATAAACTTCTGTGCTGTGAAAATTTTCTCAATAAAATACTGTCTTAACTAACAAGATTAAAATATATATCTTTATTTTTATTATTTGTTTCATTTAAAAGCCGCAATTAACTGCAACGACCATATCAGCGGCCGTTCTCCTCTGGAATATATCGAGGATGTTAACTCGCATACGTTGGGTCTTAATCATTAGATCACGCACACATTCCCACTATGATTCATACTTCCAGACTCTGAGGAAGATGAGGAATTATTTTTCTCGGAGAAAAATCCCCACCCATGGCCATGAATAGAACCCGGGACCCCTAGGACCGTAGGGGTGCTCTACCGACTGAGCTACAAGGCCAAACCATTAAAGTATCTTGTACATAAGGTTTTTTTTTTTATTAAAATGCGCACTTTTAATTCTGTTGAAAGATTACGAAGTCCTTGAAAACAGAAGGAACTTTGTATAAAGCGTAAAGTATAGGATATACGCTATATATATGTTCAGGTTCAAGTGGTCCGGAATTCCAATCTTAGGGTGAATTAACTGGATAAGGTTTTACAGGGAGTTTCCGTAATCCTGAAAGTTGAATGTCGGGTATCTTTAAGCTCTATGGGTCCTAGGCTAATTCAAACATAATTTCACCCATTTTATTCATCTTCCGATGTGACAACGTTGAAAGATGCCAATAAAAAGAATTTATTTTAATTATGATGCACAGATTTAATATTTTCCTGGCACAAGCTTCTTTGTGCTACACTTTATCTACCGATGCTGTGAAAGAATGCTTACCACTTCTAGGCCACTATTCAACAATCCACTTTTAAACATTTGACTGACACTATCTCCTTTGTCCACTACCAAAGTACATACTAAGTAGAAAAATATACGTGAATGAAATATTGGCTTTTTTTTAGATCTCATTCCGTAATTCGAGAGTAAACAAAATTGTTAGTATTACTTGTCAGAGCATTGAGCCGTATCGACCTTGAAGTGACCAGCGCTGACATCGTCTCTTATCGGGTCTTATCTGGTCGATTAGAAGAGTGAAATTTTAGTATGTTGATGTACAGTAAGTAACGAAACACAAATAGAGCGATTGGAAGCTGCGGGTGTCTATATGATATGTTTTCTCGCGCCTGCCGATGTAAGACACATTGCTGTCCAGAAGACATGACTATATCTGAACAGACCATACATATACTGGAATCACCGTGTACGAGGGGGACCCTAAAGAAACTGGACTCCGAGGGCGCTGCCACTCGTACACGTAATGCAGGGTTCCTACGCTAGATGGTGTTAGTAGATACCTTAATGAAACAGCTGTGTGGACGGCGTCAGTGTAGAGCTGAACGCGTAAGTGTGGTATTGTGTTTCTCTGACTGATGGCGAGTTACCTCTGCGAAGTCGTTTTGGCAACTTTAAAAGAACAAAGGGTGTGTGTGAAATTTTGTTTCCTGCTTAATAAAACTGCAACGCAGACACACAAAATGCTTCAGGAAGCTATCCAGGAGGACGCTATGAGCCGCACACAGGTTTTCGAGTGGTTTGGGCGCTTTAAACGTGGTGAGATGTGTGGTGAATACCAAGCTCGTCCTGGACGCCCTTCAACATCGTGAAATGAGGAGAACATTGAAAAGGTCCGCAAAAGATCAACGAGGATTGTCGCCAAACGATCGACCAAATTTCAGCAGCGACAGGAAACAGTTGCAGCTCGTGCCAGCGGATTTTGAGGGAGGATTTGCTCATGAGACGTGTTGCTGCTAAATTTGTTCCGCACCTTCTCACACAGGAGCACAAAACCATCCGCATGAATGTGTGTCAGGACTTGAAAACAGAGATTGCACGTGATCCAAACTTCTTGAACAAAGTCATTACAGGGGATGAGAGTTGGTGTTACGGGTATGACCCAGAAACCAAGCAAGCGTCAAGCCAATGGAGGACTCCCAACTCTCCCAGACCAAAAAGGCAAGGCAAGCGAGGTCAAATGTGAAGACGATGATCATTGTCTTTTTTAATGTTCGTGGAATTGTGCTTCGGGAATTCGTACCCCCTGGCCAGGCTGTTAACCACCACTTTTACTTGGATGTTTTAAGGCGTCTGCGAGAGGATGTTAGGAGGAAACGCCCGGAACTTTGGTGATCAAGTGACTGGTTTCTGCATCACAACACTCCAGCACACACGGCCTTATGAGTGACCCACTATTTGGCATCTCAGAGGACGTCTGTAATTCCCCACGCTCCGTATTCGGCGGACCTAACCTCGTGCGGCTTTTTCCTATTTCCACGAATGAAAAAAAAACGCTAAAGGGGAGCGTTATGACGATGTGGAGGCGGTAAAAACAATTTTGCAAAGAGCACTGGACAATGTCACACTTGAAGAGTTGCAAACATACTTCCTACAGTGGGAAAAGAGACTTGAAAGTTCATCGCAGGTAATGGAGTGTATTTAGAAGGTCACTGAAGTAATTTTGTAAAAAGGTTCATTAATAATATTTTATGACAACAATTCGGTTTCTTTTGGGTCACCCCTCGTATGTGCGATAAGTTGAGATAATTTTTTTTATTTTTTTTTTCTTTTTTTCTGTTAGGCTTACTCGGTTTGCCATATAGTACGTTCAATGTCGTAAACATAACTAATAACTGTTTGTGTCACATTAAATTTCAAGTAAATTGTGATAAAAATTGTTTGGAATGAATATGCCCAGTGGTGATGAATTTCGGTTCCAGTACTACCAAATAAAATTGAACGACTGATCAGTCTAGGCAGACTAATTTAGGCTACGTGGATGACGTATTTTCTTAGAGTGTTCTATCTTAAATAAAATAGCCATAAAGAATCTAGCAGAGTGCCCTTCAATATTTGCTTATGTGTACTTATTTTAGTTACAGAGTTATAAATGAATTTTAACCAGGTAATCAAATACTTTGATTCCTAAATTCACCATTGAAGTGTTTCTTCTTATAACAAACGTTAAATAAATAACCCACACATAATTTTGCATCATTTTCCAATCACAATTTAACTCGGTATTTGAGCGTACACAACATAGCTAAAAAGCGCTTGTAATAGCAGGCGCACTTTAGTATTAAAACGGGAAGTATAAGAACTGACAGGTGAAAAATATCGCCACTTTAATATTAAAGACTGGTTATTACTTAAATCTCGGGTCACTGTAATTAATTTCCCAGCAATTAAACTGTTCCCGTAGTCAACAGCTGCACCGCTGTAAATTTGCAAAAAGCGCATGCATTTCACGTGGAAAAGGCGTACATTGCTGCCATATTTTTATTTTCCCTTCTACGTACCTATATGATGTACATATACAAAGATTTGAACGCAAATGTATATTTAGAATACTTCTTAATAAAGAAAGTTCCTGTGACTGCGTGTTTCTAAAAAGCATTATTTAAAAACAAACATAACTTCTCCTTAATTTAACGTCCCCCAAAGACAGGACACAAAATTTAAATGGATTCATAGAGTCAGACTGATTGACCTAATAGTGGTCCCAACTAAAAAGCCCGGGCCTTAAAGTACTTACAGCATAGTAAGTCGCCATTAAGGTAGTTTGTCTCAAGTTTTTATGAGAACTCCTAAGTGGTTTACCGAAAAAAAAACCACGAGTCAGTTGCAGAATTTAATGTCATGTCGGCATGTTGGCCATAGTAGCTCAATGGCTAGAGCGGCTACACACGCCTGCACACGGCCATTGTGATGGAAAAACGAATTTCCATTAATTGACCTACTAGTGGTCAACTATAAAGCCCGGGCCGTAAAGTACTTACAAGTAAGTCGCCATTAAGTTAGTTGTCTCATGTGTTTATGAGAACTTCTAAGTGGTTTACTGGGGAAAACACGAGTCAGTTGGAGAATTTAATGTCGTGTCCGCACGTTGGCCATAGTAGCTCAATGGTTAGAGCGACTGGACGGCAACCAGCAAATCCATGGTTCAAATCCCCCGGCTAAGGCATTGAATTTTTCAGTCTGACTATCTTTCCGTACTTAGGCCTACACACGGTCAGTGTGAAAGAACAATTTTCAGCTCAAATATAATGAATAACTTATTTAATTTATTTATTTCCAAGTTATCTTATCAACATAAAAGCAGCTTTTCAATGTAGCGTGCTGCGGTTTCTTACGCGTTAATGAAGAATTAAGCGAAACTCAATAGCTATCAAGCAGGAATCATCACACTCTGAAGTAATACAATAATAGGCAATTAAATAATTTCGAACTTTTTTCGAGATAGCTTCGTAGCGAAGTAAAAGTTATAATGTTTGTGTTGTGGATCGAATTCTTCATAGTAGTCGAGACAAAGTTGTCTGATTTATGAGTATACTGCTTGTTGACTGAGAAATGTCATTGTTTTCTCTGGTATAATTGCTAGGGGTAATGTGCTGTTTACACTATTGCGTCAATCTTGGATAAACAATAGCTGTGGACATTCAATCTGACTAATGCACTATCAAACGATCTATTGTGTTTGAACTATTGATCGATTCAAGAAACAAACAAGAAGAGATTGAAATGAATGAAAGCTTAAGTATCTCTTTCTTAACAGATAAACAACTGAACTAATTCTAAAGGCAGTTCAGTTTTCAATCCTATCTTTCAATGTTCACGTATTCTTGCTGGGGCAAATCAGTTTACTTCGGGTTTGCTTTGTAAAACATCAAATCTGCGTTTGTATGGACCTAATTCCACAAGCAACTTCCGGATGGGTAGACAGATACTAAAGCTCAACACGCTAAAAGAGCGGCCTGTTGATGAACTTACTTTACAAGGCTAAGGAGTACAACTGTTGATAAAGGGATGAGAAAAAATATGCAGCACAATTAACTCTTTTATTCACATTTTCAGTTCCTCAAAATTGAGTTCTTATTCCTTCTGGCTATAAATTTGTCGATGCCGGAGCCTGTAACGGGACATGTTAACGGTTCACCGCATACTTGCGTTTGTTTTAAAACACAAAGGTGTCTATTGCGTGTTTCAAATGGGAAGGTTACGAAAGCACACAACCACCCTGTTCCTCGACGTAGCACAGGCCTTTGATAAAGTTTGGCATGAGGGGTTAATCCTCAAACTGTATAGCATTGGACTTCCACAGTATCTGCTCACTACCATTTGTAGTTTTCTATCAGATCGCACATTTACTGTTCGCATTGGTGGCTTGGAGTCCTCTCATCGCCATATTACAGCAGGAGTTCCTCAGGGATCCATATTGGCCCCCATCTTATTTAGGATCTATACCTATGACCTTCCTGACTTGACCCCTACCTTCATAGCCTTATACGCTGATGATACTGTTTTATATCATTCCGGCACAGATCTCCCTACAACTATTCACACGCTACAAACCTCTCTTGACTGCCTCGTTGAATGGTTCGATACTTGGCGCATACGTCTTAACACTCAAAAGACCGCAGCTAAGATTTTTAGCTTACGTCGCATCTCCAACTCTCCCGAATTGCATATTAAGCACGAATCAATTTCCTGGCTACCTCCTACCACCTCCGTCAAATACCTTGGAGTAATGCCGGACACTAAACTTACGTGGCGAGCCCATATTGATTGACTTATCTGGTTGGCATCAGGACGACTTTCAAAACTCGGTCCGCTACTTCACAGACACACTCCTCTTGGGATTGAATGCTCTCTGCTTCTCTATAAATCTCTTGTCCGGCCACTTATCACATATGCTTCCCAGGTATGGGGTACGGCTAGCAACACTCATCTCCGAAGGCTACAGGTCTTGCAAAATCGATTTCTGCGCATCGCCACGGATGCCCCTTGGTACGTAAGAAATCAACAACTGCATAAAGAACTTGGTCTCCTTCCTCTTCACAAGTACATACGTCAGATCGCCTCTCGCTTCTTCTCAAACCTGCCAGATGTTCCATCGGCGTACGAAACCGCCAGTCCACGAAACTAAAGATACGACTCCCACAGGATCTCCTCCTTAGTGACTTTGATTGAAAATACTATGAATATTGTTTCACAATGACTGTTGTTCTTATCTCTTTGATTGCTTTTTGTTTTATTAACTGTTTTTTTTTCTCTCTAGTTTCACAGTGTTAAATAGATAATAGGAGCCAACTTTGTTTTCCTTACATGTTATTATATAATTCATAAAGATTCAATTAGTTAACAAGGATCTGTAAAGCATGTACTGCTGATCGATCATTTAATAAATAAAAAAATGGGAAGTTGTTTGTCCTTGAGCGCTACTAGGTGAGCAACCAATCGGAGACCCGCGGTGTTGTCGTATTGCATTCCCAATAAGTGATGTGTGAGGAGTGCCAACCTAATCAATCTGTATGAAATACTATTCGCGTTAAGACAAAAATTCAGATTTCGCCAAAACTGATCTATGTGGAAGGTAGAGAGTAATCTATCTAACATAACCATGAAAACCAAATATTTTTAGCTCAAACAGTATTCCTTATACAAATAAAACACTATTACCTGTATTATAACAATAAATCCCGACGTAAGCACTGTATGAATATCATTATTGGTTGGTATGTATGCGTGTACGTATATTTGTAATTACTCAGAACTGAAACGTAAATGTTTGACATGAAGTGATGAATGAATTACTTTGAATAATCCAATTCTAGCGAGAGGAAACAATAAATTCCCTGTTACCCTGGCAGAACGTGTCTGGTCACATATCTTTGTTTATCAATGGTTTGTAATCTCTATTTACTCTAAAGAGTTCAAAGTGGTTGGTGTGTATGTATATATACTTTTAATTACTCATAACTGAAATTTAAAATACTGACATAACGCATAAAGGAATTACTGTGAACATGTTAAATTCGAGAAAGAGCAAACACTTCATTTCCTGTTAGCCTGTAAGTTGTATGCTTATGTTTATGAATGAACGCTGAATAAGAAGAGTTTATTTACTCTGGATAGTTCAGATCAATATCATTCAGCTGTTCTTCACACAACAGCAGACTAAGAGTTAAATTGAGCAGTGGCTTCTTGCGGTGAATTTAGTGACGAGTCAAAAAGGCAGGAATTGCGAAGTTAGGCTCTTAGTATTATTTTTAAGGTGTACACGTTCTTCAAAACATTTTCGGAAACAGAAACTAAAATAAGTTATTGCAAAGAGTATTTCCGTTTAAAACACGGAAAAAGTGTATCAGTTGGATCAACTTGCAATTGAAACGGGACACGAGGTAATACGCCTCCCACCTTACCACCTCTAATATAATCCAATTGAGTTGGTGCGGGCTCGAATAAAAAGGGGGGATGCAAACAGAAATAACACCTTTAAACTGACGGACGTTGAACGACTTGTTCACCAAAAAATTGACAAGGTAAAACAACAGGACTAGGAAAGCTGCGTAAGGCACGCAGAAAACCTTCAAGAAGACGATTTTAAGAAAGAAATAACACGTGACGAGATTTTGGAACCTATGATCATAAATTTGCAAGACTCAGACAATGAAGACAGTGACAATGACGAATTGTCTCTTAACGGAAGTGACATTGACACTGATATGGATGAGCCACTGGCAGTTCCATTTGATTAGAAAAACAGGTAATTCATAAAATATAATTGCAGTTATAGTGTTTTAAAATATACATAATTTGCGAAGATGCTTTTCCAATTTTGACTTTGGCAACTGCATCATTGTAAAAGTTTGTAAAATATAATTTGCTTACCCTTACGTCTGCGCCAAGCAGACCTGCATGTTCTATGAGTTTGCGAAAGAGAGAGGGGGAAATATAAAAGGAGTGGGGTAACAAGCTGGCAACGCTGAGTGTGATACGGCATCTGATTAACGGGATTCCAGAACTCTTTCCATTTGAAACACATAATAGACGTACCGCAATAGCCAATAATAGTGAGCTGTTCCCGTGCATCTCCTCGACGCTAGGCGAAAAGTAGAAGAAGGGGAAAAGGAGGCTAGTCACCCTCAGAGATGAGTCTCGATGGCATCTCTGGTTTAACCCTTTGACTCAGAAACTAGCTTGAGCACAAACAAACGAACCATAATAACTTAATGACCTAGATAAGAAAACATGATTTCAGGTACGTGAGTAGAATGCTTCTTTTGTCTTAAAACTGTTCCACTCGGTTGAGAAACTTGCTTCACCTTCAATTTTCATGAAATAATCTAGTAACTAAATTAAAGTTCCAATTTTGTAGACATGTAACAACAAATCGGTACTAATAGTTTCCAAACAAAAAAGTTCTTAGAAAGTACGTATGTTGGTAATGATTTCACATCTTCAAGCGAATGTACAAAAAGCTCTGAAGGCCCTTGTCATCCTTTCAATTTTTTGACGTTATTTTGTAATATAATAGCCTGCTCCATTCACTGTAGTGATTGGGCTTTTGTCCACTGTCATAAATTTATGTCGATCTGAAACTAGTAACCGGAAATCGACCTTCGTGTGTTCCAATCCAGTTTTTGATGTAGGGCTATTTTAATCTTGCATAAATCTCTCGGAACAAATTCGTAGAGGAAGCACTAACACAGCCTTTTCCACAGAATTATTAATGTTGGAGCATGAGGCCAACTATGTTTGAGGCGATAAGCTAAATACGGTGAACTCGATGAATGCACGTGCTAAATATCGTTTAGTAACCTTACTTATTATGCACAAAGCCCTTTAAGGAAGAACGCGAATGGACGAAATGAATGCCATTCAAAAGTTACTTCATGAGTATCTGGGTTGAAAGTAAAATACTGTCACTTTCATTGTCATTTGTGGCTGACATTAGAAATGTTGATGATAAACCACTTTTTCTGAGGTAACTGCTCTCCTTTTAGAAACAAATTCTTCCCTTGAAAACGAGTTAATACTGCTTAGTCATCCAGTCGTGACCTATGTTTAAGTGTTGCAAATCTCAAGTTCGTCAGTAAGTGAGTTTAAAATCGGTTGCAAAATTTCTACCGAATAGAGAAACAAAGAAAGACAAATAATATAAGGTTCTAAAATTATAAAAGAATACGAATATAGTATATTCATGAAGGAAGGTGCAGCGAGAACTGCTGTTTCAAATAACAGAAAATTAAACATCCAGCACATTACATTTATTTTCATCCTTTGTATAAAACAGTCAAAGTTTGCTCTCTCGACACATAAATGGATACATAAAACTGAAATATGAGCCACAGAAACTCGTCGAATAAACAAATAAATTTACCTGTGCATTTTAATGGTCAATATCACTTCTATGGTCTCTATGTTAAACACTGGATAACAAATGTTGACCATAAAGAAGCAAACTTATGCGTAATGTTCGAATGTAAACTTGCAACTGCAACAAAATCATCATAATAATCATCAGTGGTACAGATATTTCACACACTAACGGTGCAAATTTGCATTTTAACAATTAAATTGGCTAATTGGAGTATTAAGTTTGGGGGTGCACCTGAACTAAATTGTCCAAATGTTACACATACATAACAGTTCCTTCAATCAAAATCTACATCACAGTAATTTCTGGTTCCATATTACATTTAGCATAATGTTGTACTGGAGGTGGACAAATAGCAGCTATATGTCCTACAGGAACTGCCTTCTGATTACATTGCGCAATCAAATTTGTTTTGACAGAAAACTTTTGTTATTAATGGAGGAAATCATTTACAGTAACGACCACAGCGCCATAGAGAATGTTTATGCACAAAAAGTATTGTATTACATGACTTTCCCTATTCACTCCAACAAACCTTTTGAAAAATGTATTCCACTATGCAGCTATCGGGTTGTCTCATAAATTCGTTCGATTCTTACTTTTACGTTCCATTACTTTTACGTCAAAGAAGTTGCCTAATAATATGGGGTTTGTTTACAAATACAATAATTGAAAAGAATGCTATGAACACAATCCACAGCGACCTCACGGCCAAAGGTAAATAGGTCAACTTTTGTAAGAATTGGTAACCAAATTTCAGTACGAGTTTGTGGATGCAACAGTGTGGAGTTGTAACTTGTGAATGTTAATATGTAAGGCAAGAAGGAACATTTTCGACATTTAATGTTGTTTTATTACAGTAAAGGTAAAACCGCCTCACAAACTCAACGGAAAATTTGTGCTGTTTACGGAGAAGATGCAGTGACGAATCGGGCATCTCAAAAATGGTTTACTCGATTTCGAGCTGTGAACTTCTCTGTAAAAGACAAACCTCGTCCTGGACGACCTGTGGTTACGGATGAGGAAAGGATAAAGGACATGATTACGAACAACCCCAGAATAACAACTCGTGAGGTAGGTCAGGAGCTAAACTTATCTCATGCAACTGTAGCCAGGCACCTAAAGAAACTTGGTTACGTACATCCTCGGGATGTGTGAGTTCCGCACGAACTGAGTGAACAAAATTTAGATCAGCTCGTTTCCATCTGTGACGCATTGTTAAGACGCAATGAAACTGCCCCTTTTCTGAAACAGCTAGCTACAGGAGACGAAAAGTGGATTGTGTACAACAACATCCGAAAGAGAGAGTCATGGCGTAAGAAAGGGGAACCATCAGTCTCAGTACCTAAACCAGGGCTTCATCCTGAGAAAATTCTGCTGTGCATTTGGTTGGATTGGAAAGGAATTATTTATTACGAATTTCCTCCTCCTGGGGAGACCATCAATTCAGAGAAATACTGTTCTCAGTTGGATCGTGTGAAGGTTGCCCTAGAAGAGAAAAGTCCAGAGATAGCATCTAATGGTGGAGTCGTCTTTCATCAAGACAATGCCAAACCACACACTTCTATGGTAACTCGTCAGAAATTACGGGATTTCGACTGGGATGTGTTACCTCACCCGCCTTATTCTCCAGCCATTGTCCCATCCGACAATCATTTATTCCGATCCCTGCAAAACTTCCTTAATGGCAAACGCCTTACTTCCTTGGAGGATTGCAGACTCGCCGTAGGACAGTTCGTCAACCAGAAAACTGCAAGATTTTGGAAAAATGGAATTGATAAGCTTCCTGAGAAATGGAGATATGTTATTGATAATAACGGTGCATACTGCACAAAATAAAGTTTGTTTTGAAATTTCATTGCCTTGTTTACCTTCGATGTCCTTGCGTATGTAAACAGATTACCCCTAGATAATAAGGCAACTACGGGCATACAGTGCAGGCGTTCTTTGTCGTAAACACTTAACAAGAAGCGAACGAATTTATGAAACGAACCAATACAAGGGTGGTTTGATCAAGTTCTTGGAATCACTAGAGGTGAGTCCTAGTGCCTCAAGTTACTCTCGTGATATTGATTAGACTGTTGTATTGACGCGGCTCTAATGTTGTTCCCTCGCAGTAATTTGCGAAGATGGAAAGAATTGAGATTCGAGCAGTGGTTAAGTAGTTCCTAAAAAAAGGTAAAAATAAATGACAGTTATACCGATTTTCTGAATACACTAGCGGACTCTTCTCCTTCACATTTTGACCTTGTGGGTTCGTAGAATTAAAAGTCCAATTTGCCGAAATTCGAAATATTTTTATTTCCATAGAGATAAACTGCTCAATTCTCACGTAACAACATTACATCACATAATAACACAATCTTCCAAGGTCGATCACAATAACAAACAGTGACAGCAGATTACATCTCTAGTTCTCGTTACACAGCTGGCTGTCTCTCATTTCACAACACTGTCTCACAACACTTTCAGCTGTTCTCTCTGCTTAGTCAAACTGTTTACAACTACTCACTTAGCAGGCCAGCAGCAGAAGAGTCGAGTCGTCCAAGTTTACCTGGACGGAGTGTTTGCTGCCCGGCACCTAGCCGCTTATTGCGTCTTTATCTGGGCAGTATAAAAGAGTCACCCTTGTCTCAGGCGGTTGTCTTCGGCAGTGGTATGTCTAGCCTTATGCGCGCTGTTGCCCCGTGGGGTGGGTTATGCGCCCAGTGCTGGCTGCACTCTTCCGCCTGCCTGGGAGGCATCTGAGCACAGTGTATGGTGATGCAACGGTAGATGTCAGCACTGTTAGACTATGTGTTCGTCGCTATAGGGCAAACACCATTGGCAGAAGGAAAGCGAAGCAGCAGGCCGGTGACCGCAGTGACTCCATGCAACATTCAGCGAGTCGATGACATCAATCGAGGAGATCGCCGGGTAACAACAGGTGAATTGTGTCGCATTACCTCCCTCAGCAAAAGGCAGTGTGATGACGATTATTCAACAACTGGGTTACTCAAAATTTGTTCACATTCAATACCAAGAATGTTAACCGCCCCAAACAAAGAAACAAGGAAAACATTAGCCTCCGAAAACTTGCAGCGCTTCAATTTGTAGGGAGAGGAGTTTCTGGAAAAAATTGTGACTGGACGAAACGTGGATTCCTTTTTTTGCATCTGAATCAAAGAGGCAGTCAATGGAATGGCATCACACAACGTCGCCGAAGGAAAAAAAAAAATTAAAAACTCAGCGGTAGGCAGGGAAAAGTATGGCGACAGTGTTTTGGGATGCACAGGGTGTGCTTATGATTGGTTTTTTGGAGCATTCTGTCCAATACGTTAGAAATCTCAAAAAGGTGAAAGCACATCTTCGCCGAGTTCGCCCAACAAAAACTATGGCGAATGTTCTTTTGCGGGACAATGCAAGACCACACACCAACCGTTACACCACTGTAGAAATAGAGAAATTTGGATGGCAAGTCTTACCTCACCCCTCATACAGCCCTTACCTGGCACCATCAGACTCACATCTGCTCGAGCCACCAAAGGAAGCTCATCGTGGGATTCTCCGTGCGTCAATGGCTTAGGAAGCAAGACCGTGTGTTTTACCAACTGGAATACATGCCCTAGTTAAAAGGTGTACCAAAACAGTAGAAAAGGACGGAGATTGTACTGAATAGTGACAAATTAACCGTCAATGTTGTAGTTCTCAAACTGTGTAAATTGTATTAAATTTTATTGGCAATTAAAAGAAAAAAACAGGAGGTATTACTTTTTGACCTACCCTCGTACTAAAAGAGAAAGTATTAGGACCTCTAATAAAACATTTAGAGTCCTGGAGCAGAGGGCAATGTGGTACAGAAAAGGATGCAAAAGGAAACTGGAAGATGACTTAACATATCCAAATCATATTAAAAAGAGCATTAACAATAGCATTAAATTGTAAGAAAAATGCATATTAATAAAAGATTCTGTAGAAAGATAAATTAACCCCAAAACAAACTGTAGCCAAAAACTTAATCTTTTTGCTGAAACAATTCCAACAGTATATTCCTAACAAATTGAGAGAAACGCTACTGAATAGAACTAATTTCATATTGCAAGGATAGGGCGTTCCGGATATACCTGAAAACCTTATTCGTGCTTTTGTTGTAGTCCCTTGAATAGAAAAAAATTCCAAAGACCTTACCCGACGATAATTTGGCTACTTATTCCGCTTACACCGTGAAAACCTTTATGAAATCGCTTCTGGACAGGTTTATAACGAGAATTATAATCCTTTGTATAGTTAGTTCACAGAACATTGTAGAAAATAATGTGAATGTAAACATACGGTTTTTCCACTTGATTGATAGCATATTCCTAATTAAATTTCACGCTTCTATTCACGTTATTTTCCGTTACTGAGTACTGTTTACAAAATCAATTCTATTAACCCTTGGCAGCAATGCAGGAACTCTGAGCAACCCATCATGGAGATGGTGTAATCAAGGCTGTAGCAGAAGCCAGCAATTAGAAGCGAACATAGCAACCAATTACATCGCTACAACCCTCCACCTCCCTCTACCGATGAAAAATGATGCTACAAGATGGAGCTTGTAATCACGTCAAGATGTAGTGCTCGCTTCTCAGCGCTACCGGATTTCACATAAAACTCCCGTCCGTACTCCCGTTTTCAACAAGGAAATTGCAACTTGCTGACCTACTTGTTATTTATATACGGAAATCTCAACTGTAGCTTCATAACGCTTAACACAGAGGGCAGCTAAATCTACCTATATTATTTTCTCTACTGTATCTTATTTGGGATTACTTGTCGGGAAGACAATAGAAGTGGAAGGTCCAACACTGAGTCCAGTGGCGGTAGCGGTAGAGCATGGTACTTTTATTCGGGAAATCGTGGGTTTGTACCTCGTGGCTGATCTTACTAAAATAGCTATATGTCAGTAAAGTAGCATGAAAGAATCTATGAAGCAATAGTAGAATAAAAAATGACATATGGTGTGGAGTTGTGGGGGCCAATGAAATAAGAAATCATGTTGAACATACATATTGTGACTTTGTGGGTTCGTAAAATGAAAAGTCCAATTGCACCACTCAAAAATGTTCTTTATTTCCACCGACTTACATTTGAACACTTGCCAATTACACAGAATTACGTAATGCACACAATTACGATTCACCAGTTCGTCCGTTACACTTCCACTTGCAGTCGCAATTACGTAAACTCCTCCGACGCACGTATGCAGTCCGTCCGCTCACTGGGCGCTCCTCACAGCTCGCCAAGAACTGACTTTCCTCCAGCCCGACGTGTTGCTTATATGGGGTCAGCTGGCCAATCTAGAAGGTTCTGGATTAGATGAAATATCCCGTAAGTTTGAGAACTCGGATGGAACAGAAAGAGACGGCACAGTGATGTTTTTCCAGCCAACCCTCGTTACCGCTATAAGACAAATGAGGGGGCGTGGCGAACGCCTACCGTCGCTGCTGCTGCCGGCCGGTTCTATAGTGAGTTCCGACTTTCGGGTGACAATATGAACAGTTCTGTAAGGAGATACTGGGTTTGAATAAGTCAACGCCAAATGGAGTAACTAGAGTGGAACTGGGAAGACCTTGCAGGAATGGGGTAATTATAGAAAGATATTTAAAATATTGGTATAGCTATATAAAAAGGGAGGATGATACATTAAAGATCTGTCTAGAACATTAGAATAATTCAACATGTAAGAACAGCTGATGGAACAAGCTAGAGAGAACGCTGGCTAAAATAGGGATGGGGGATATCTGGCAAGAGAGTAAAAGAAATGTAAAAGGTTTTTTGGACATTTATTAAGAACAGGATAGAGGACATTGACAGACAAGTGACGTGGGGAAGTTTGATAAGTAATAAATCACTAAATGTATACCTGAAAATGAAGACAGAATGGGGAAGGGAAACATATAGACATACGTGATAGATATGAGAGGGAAGGTTAAGGGCAGGAGCCATATTGAGGGGGTTTCACCAAAGGAGTGCATTCTATGTGGAAAGAAAATAAGCTTAGAACATTATGTAGTGGAGTGTAAAATGATGGGATAAGAACTGGGATAATAAAGGGGCTTACGTAGTAACAATAAAAATGATTACGTTGTAAACAGAGAAATGATTAAGGGAGGTGGGGAAATTTACTGACAAAGTCAAAGAGAAATGGTTGAGAAGGGCAAGGAAGTAAGAGGTAGGGAAATGGAAGACACAATCAGAACATTAGGTCAAGGTCGTATAAGGGCTAGGATAGAGGTTAACGGCCGCTGAGCCAACACCACTATCAACCCGTTATATAAGCAGCTGACAAATTTGTACCTAGATTATAATTGTAAAACTTGTAATTGAGATTACAAGATATGTAAGTACAAATAAATACTAATACATACATGCTAAGATAGCTACAAAATAAGAATGAACGTAAGGTGGGGCTAGGAGTGGCTGGTCTATCCCTACAAGCCAATGCAGTGCGTGCGAGGTTGTACAGTTAAGCACGCATACGGCTGGCTTTGCCGAACCATACGGCCAATTTATTTGCACGCCCTAAAGACACCAATTACAGAAAAATTTTGTTTTTCTCAAGTTACACAGCTATTTATTTCTGAGGATGACTGTCCAAACCTGAAGCACATCTAGATTCGGACATATGGAAAGGTAAGGTGCATGACCAGAAAGAAAGGAATCATTAACTCTCAGTGAAGAAAAGCACACACGTGTTTTGCTTCTGTTGCATTTTGTACCTTCCATTCAGTAAAGTGGTGATTTCAAAGTTAGTAAGCACACCGCTTAGCAAGCCTAGTACTGGCTTGCTAGTAAATGCGGAACAGCTCTTAAGATTTTACATGAGCAGGCTAGAAATATTCTTGTTAATGTGTGTTTCTTCTTCAAACAGTTGTGAATTAAAGACATCCTCGAAAGTAAAAAATTTCGCTCAGACTCAGGAATTAATGTCATAAGCTTCTCACGTGAGTGCTCATTCTGTGTCGGCTATTATTAAAGAAGACAAACAATTTACCATATCAGGAGAAGTTTTCATATTTATATCTCCAGGGAAACATCGAGCAGCTAAAACACTTGCTACCAACTTAGACAATTTCCAAAAGTGTGTTTCACGTAGAACTATTTATGATTTATATGACAAGGGTGAATATCCAACTGTCAAATATGCTGACCAATTTAATGAGGGGTGAAAGTATGATATACTGATCTTCTATACATAACATCCTGAAACCTCTTGGCTTCAAATATAGGATAATCAATGATGGCCCAAATTTCTGCTTGAAAAAAAGCGATTTTTTGCTACAAGACTAAAATTTCTGCTAAATGTGCATAACATTGGAAGTCGGGTGATTCATTATGTAAAAATGCTTAATAAATAAGCTTTCACATCTTTTTTTAAGCTTTATTGAAACAAAAACAAGGAGCTTCGCATCTTGTAAGGAAGCGGGGTTAGGTGAAGGAAATTGTGGGTGTTATTATGCAGATCCCACGTTAAGCGCTCTGGTGATTATCGTTAATTTCTGGCCTGGCGTAAGTGTATAAGGCCAGGATGGCAGTGGCTTGCGCCCTGGAAGCCAAACTGGGGAGTCAGGGTGGATTTTGTCGAGGTGTGCTCGGTGCTAAAAAGTTCAGTTGACGAAGATGGTCCAAGTATGGGTTAACTGTTAGGTTGATTGCTCTGATTTGTTCGCCGATGGCGTGTTTGTGGTCGTAAGAGTCGTGGTGGGCTTGGAGTGTTCGAACGATCCTGTGCAGTTCGAGCTTGCTTTTGTCTAGTCCGTTGGCTAAGGTTTGAAGTGTAGATGGGATGTCCATTGCAGCAGATTGGCGTGCTTGCTTGATGAGTGGCTCGAGGTTATGGTAGTTGTCTTCAGTTTCTGAAAATTTGTTGATAAGATCCCCCATTCGATCCAGGAGGGCTGAGAATTTTGCGAGTTCCGATGTGAAGAAAGTCTGAAAGGTGTTGAAATTCTCTGCTGTCGCGTCTATGATGGTCTCCTTGAGTTGTGTGATTATCTCTGCGGTGTCAGGTGCTGCGTCTGTGGAGGTCGTCTTGATGGTCGTGGCGGCGGAGGCGAGCTGCGTCTCCAGTGCAGCCAGGCGGTTGTTCCTGTTGTGAAGTTCGGTCTGGATCGTGGTTGAAGCAGTCCTGAGTTCCTCGCAGAAGGCTGGCGTAGGTGGTGTCAGGTGCTGCGTCTGTGGAGGTCGTCTTGATGGTCGTGGCGGCGGAGGCTAGCTGCGTCTCCAGTGCAGCCAGGCGGTTGTTCCTGTTGTGAAGTTCGGTGTGGATCTTGGCTGAAGCAGTCCTGAGTTCCTCGCAGAAGGCTGGCGTAGATGGTGAGGAATGGCCCCAGACAGGTGCTGTTGGTGTGGTGGTTCTGCGCATGTTGTTCGGGTTGAGTGGGCATTGTGCCTGACCTGTGTAGTGGCCAAGGCCATAGCAGGTGGCACAGTAGCGGCGGCTGCGGCGAAGGTCATGGCGCGTGCATTCGAATGTTAGTGCTGAGGCACCGCAATAGTGGCACCGATGTGCAGCGTTGCACGTTGTGGCGTCATGTCCGTAGCCACAGCAGCGTCGACATGTATGTTGACGTAACGCTCTGCTTGCCTCGATATATCACATCTTCCGTATACATTAAATATTTTAATGGAACAAAAATTAATTTATAGTCCATTACAGGCATTATTAAAGTAGAAACTATATTCACAAATCTTTGAAATGTCACTACTTTGTTTCACTGTAGCAAACGCCTTCTTTCGTCGAATGTATCTAATTTGAGTAATTTTGTTTTGTGCACATATAAGCGATAGTTACGTAAGCTAACTGTTATCCGGTTCAAGGTTTTAGGCATCAAATTATGCTACCAGACAATAATCATTGACTCGTTGTATATGCTGTCACACACATGCTGAACTAGTAAGCAAACTTCTCTGTCATCAAGTAGATTCGGTAAGACAAATACAGATATATCTTCCATCTCTGTCACCCGCTAGCTGTAGAACTGGGAACGCCAAGACAGTACGATAACCGTATTGGCTGAACCTATGTTCAAAGTATATGCATTAGATTCTAGGTATTTTAGCCATTTTTCAGTGAGATTTATTATCCCACTATGGTATGAGTCCTTAGTTTTTGATACGAAGAATTCGCTTGCAAACTTCAATGTTCTCTCAATTCTTTCCATGTAGAAAATAAGCCATGGATCGAAAAAGATGATAATCTGATGATGATCACGGCTGTATCCTGGGTGTGGTAGCAGTCCAATTCCTCCCAATACCTGAATTTTTTCCATGGATGTTCGTGCAGTATGGGGTGTGGCATTGTCCTGTTGCAATAGAAGTCTATTTCGTTTAAGTAATGCTGGGTATCTCCGTCTCGAACTCGTTCCAATTGTTGGGAGTAATGATCCACATCAATCACCCGCTCGTTTGGAACAAACTGCCATTGAATCAAACCTTCAAAATTCTTCCAAACACCCAACATTACTTGGGGTCCAAACTAATTCTTTTTAAGTATGACTTTGGCAGCTTCGCCGGGATCAAGCCACTGTTTCGGTAACATACCCATTTTTCATCACAAGTGACTATTCTCCTAACAAATCTATCATACATCGGATTACGGATAAGCTGACTATAGATATCCCTCTAAGTTCAGCCTGTTGAGCTGCCATTTCATGCTCTGCAGATCTACAGCTTCTGAAAAAGTCTTTTAATATGGCAATGTATACTATCTTTTAATGCACCAAATTCTTCTGAAAGAATACGAACAAATTTTTGTGGATTGTCTCGCAAACCTGGGCGTGTATGCTCAATAGTCCATACTTTAGGTCTTCCAGAACGTGGCAAATTTTTAGTGCATTCGTCTCCATTGTTGAAACGTTGGAACCATTGCTGTGCAACATGCTCACTAGTGACACCTTCTCCTTCTAGTTCACATATTTTTCGAGCTCCGGTATCGGCTTTATAATCTTGTTTCCAGTAATACTTTAGAAGAACTGAGTTCAAACTCATCCGATATGACTTAACGCTGGAGGTCGTAAATTAACAAGAAACAATCAAACTTTGTTATCTAGATTTTGTGATTGTTTATTAACAACTGAAGTCTGATACATCTTGCCCAAAATGTAGGCAACACTTGCCATGACATACAGTAAATATAATTTACAAACCAAAGAAACCTAATACATTTTCCAAAACACTAAAACCAAAAGCCGACTTTGGTTATGGGACCACCTAATAATTTACATTAATATGTATTCAATTACAAACGTTCACTTGAAATGACAATGCAGGCGTGGATCTAAATGAAACAACCAATTATTATTCTAGTAGGAAATAAAACCATATTTTATCTCCTTTATATCTGGTTTTCTCCTTGCCCTCTTATACCTTTTCCCCATTACCTCTCCATTCTGCATGCGAGTATCTACATGAGGAAAATAGGAAGTCTGTGTTAGCGAGAAACATGGGCGTTTCCTTTGCTTAACACGCTGTACCAGAGCGCACCTAGAACGTTTATCACTCTACAGCAATTAATTGTAATTAGCTGGATAATGCTAAAAGGAAAGATTACCCTTAGCAAATAACAATGACGTGCAATTATTTGGCCTGCCATGATGTACTGTATCAAACATAACCTCCAATTACAACGTATTATTTCCTATGCCTCAGAAATGTTCAGCATTTTATTATTTTACATCCACCTTATCAGTAAGTATAACACTAATGAGTTTCTAAGCAATAAGGTTATGAAGAAAAGAAGTAATATTTTAACTCATACTGAACATCAGGTTGTTGATTCGTTTTTCTCCTGTTGTTAACTATTTCCCTCTCTGGAACCATATCTATGCTCAAGATTAAATTATACACATTTTTGCTTGTCTACCTAAAGACCAATTAGGCATTTCTACCTGATCCGTTATCGGTTTCCACTAATTGCTCCTTCTCTTAAATGTCTTGTATCTCTCTGACATGGGTTCTTTACCTTCTGATTATGATTGTTATTTCTTCGTTACATATTCTTCCATTTTGTGTACTTTCTGTACTTTGCATTATGATTTAAACATAACCAACTCCTCTTGAATTCTTATATTTCTTATTAAATCGTCTCTGCGAATTCTTTAGCTCTTGTTAGAAAACTTTTGCTGTCTGTATTTTAATTTTGTCTCATTCTTTCAACATCCAGAATTCCATCGTAACAATTAGGAGCAATGGTTTCATAACATTTGTGTTTCATTTCTCTCTTTGCTTTATTATTTATAGTTCTTGCTAAGATTCGACGTATGTTTTGACACTTAATGTCGTCTTCTAAATGTTGATCTAAGTCAAAATTTACTGTACAGCCCATATGTTTGAGAGTTCGGGAACTGTCCCATAGATTTATTTTTAATCTTTCCCATTTGTTCTTATATTAAACTTACAATTCTTTCCTAGTAAATAGACTTTATACCGGATCCTGGGAGGCTCTCTTTTTTCTCTTGAATTACTGATACATCACCGACAAAGAGAGTCCTCCATTGTCTGGTAGTAACATGGTATACCTTCTGGTTCCTTAGGTCGCGGATTGAAATTCGATGGAGATGGATCCTTTCGGGTGCAAAAGCCCTTAGTATTGCTTCCTTCGAATGGGAAGTTTATATTTCTGTTTACTTGTATTCCTTCAACCATCACTTTTTCCTCAATCTTAATCAGATCGTGCTCGTGGTATATATTAGGTAGCGCAAGAGAAAGGCCTTTATTATTCATTGATTTACTTTTAGTTTTTCTGCTTTTAGGGTATTTATGAGTACCTATATATACCGTTTTTTTATTTATTTTGTATGCAGGGTACCCTTTTAATCCTTTATTCATACGTTTGTTTTGTTAGTATAATTAAATGATTTTTCCAAATCTAAAATTGCAATATAAATTTCTATGTTGACTTTTTGTATTTTCTCTATAATTCCCTTTTTAGTGTAAAGCTAAGATAGATTTTAAAAGGTTTAGAAAGCTAACTAAATTGCTACAGATGAAATTCATGGCTGCGTGTTAGGTACTTTTCTTTTAACAGCCATAAAATGAGTATTAGTTTCTCAAGTTCCTTGTATACCATCAAATTTTTGTCAATATTTTGCATTAGCTGCCCCAAGTTCACAAATTACTGCTCAATTTGCTTCCAATACTTATAATGTCTTAGCAAGTCTTGTAAGCAAATAAGGACATATTACAAATGGAAGGTTTGACAAGGATTTGGAGGCTTCGGCTAATTAAAGGGCAGTATTTAGAGTACGTCAGAATATCTACAACGCGGCTGACAGTGAAAGATAAATAAGTTACCTGTACAATGCGATAATTTATACAAAAATTGGATACGTCTGTATGTTGGGGCCTCCGTGGATTAAAATTAGAATGATGAACATGAAATTGCCAGCCACAT
Source organism: Mantis religiosa (assembly GCA_030765055.1). Lineage (NCBI taxonomy): Eukaryota > Metazoa > Arthropoda > Insecta > Mantodea > Mantidae > Mantis > Mantis religiosa. The sequence goes on along the minus strand of CM060951.1, from coordinate 29,501,211 downwards.
TTTCAAAGTTAACACAAGAGCAAAGCAATGGTTTATTGCAATGCTACGCAGTTTAGGTAACCTATCAATCCGTGCTAACTTCACGGATCTTAATCTGATTTCCTGGGTTATAACAAGGAAAATAATAAAAAAATGTGCATAAATAATATTTTTATTTCAAATAGCATATCCTCAAAATAATGTACATCTGGAAAGTTATCAATGGACTATGAAGAGTTTCATTGTTCGCATTACACATAGTTATAGGACATTGTCAAAGCATTGTCTTGTCAGTTTGTTTTCATATTTTTCAGGACATGTAAACTTTTTTTATAGATTCCTTAACATTAAAATTGTTTTAATAGCTTATAATGGCTTTAAATATATAGACTGTATATACCATTCTAAAATCCTTAAAATATAGAACACCTGTATCCAATAAATATTTATTTCATCGCATCTAAATAAAATTACAATATTCATGGAGAGTTTCAACTCATTTAAACTGATGACAGCTCATTCCAAAGCTTTTATCTCTCGATTTAACAACGTGCAGAGGCCATTAAGTGCTTATCATTGAATTATTTATAGTGAAGTGATTGCTGAATTCATGAGAGTTAAATGGTTGTGAGCTCCAAAACACGCTTAAAGAAATACAATGTTGTGGAAGAAATCAATTAGTAAATTTGAAATACTCGTACAGTATAAACTTTTGGCTATGTTTTGTTTAATATATATAGCGGATTAAAATGTTTGGCAATATTTTCCAAACACAGAGCAGGATTTGTACGTTAGTAAATGTCCTCTTGTTAAATACTGCGTGCTTTTTTTCTAATATTGCTATTTTATACAGTTAAATATTCCGTCCTATTTTTGCTGAAAAGGTTTCCAACTCAGGAAGCTCAGTCATTCTTGTGTGACCAACATTCTGAAATAACCTGTAATAAAGGTGTCAAAATTACATACCATTTTCGCAGAAATGGTTAGAAAATGCTCTGTCATTCTACATCAAGAAAGCAATAGAAACGGAATGCCCCTAACTTAGTTGAGCATATTCCCCGTTAAAGGAGTTCTTCTCTTAAAGTATTTTAAGTATTCTTCATTATTCGCAGGCTTTTTCTCCTCAAAAATGTTTTATATTTCCCTGTTACGAAGTAATAAATGTACCTAACCTACACTCTTCTGGAATATAAATTTATGCATTTAAACTCCTGTATTCTTAAGCGTTGTTCTTGCATAGGCGTAGGGAAAATTGGTCTAATAAACGCCCAAACGAAATAGCGACAAAGGAAACGCATTTCCTCACGTTATAGTACTAAGGAGGAATGACACTCCAAAGCCTGTATTAATCCGGAAGTAATTTACTCTCTGGTTTCAGATGTTGGAGAACATTTAGTAGTAACTCAAAAGAATTTCCGCATTATGAAGATACTTCTCTCTCTCTCTCTCTCTCTCTCTCTCTCTCTCTCTCTCTCTCTCTCTCTCTCTCTCTCTCTCTCTCTCTCTCTCTCTCTCTCTCTCTCTCTTGAGAAGATGAAAACTAAGTACGAGCAAACAATTTTTGCCTAAATTATTCTATTCATATCTTCTTAAAGCATTGGTCTTACAAACCATAAAAAGATTCTTCAGGAAATAGGTATGAGTTAATTATGGTTAGATAGTGGAAGAATAGAAAAGGGATTCTGGAAATAAGTAAAAACAAGAATTGTAGATATTGAAAAACAAGAATTACGGGTCAGTCTTAATAATAAAATATCTCTGGAATCATATAAAACATTGAAAAATGACCTGGGCAGAGAAAAATATATTGACATCTGTGATAAAGTAGGGAGAGAAGGGTTGTAATAGTTTAAAACAGGAGTAATATACTAAAGGGATATAAGGAATGAATATATTAAGGGAAGATCTCCAATGTGTGAAAAATATAGTACTTGGCATTATATTCTTGATTGTCAAAAAAAGAAAATTTTGGAGAGAAGAATTTCTTTTGCATAAGTGAGAAAACGTAGCAAATGAAATAAGGAACAAAATAATCTTGAATCTAAGATCGAAGAAAACACAATAAAACTGGGAAAATTTATTGACAAGTTAAGACAAACAAAGCTTTAGAAAGACTAATGAGAACAACTTGGAAAAGTAGTATAAGTTATAAAGGGAAACAAAAATCTAGATTCCAAGTTCTAAAATGATCCTTTTTACACACAACCTAGGTTAACTATAATGGGGCATGAGAAAATGCAACTCCAAAACGAGGAGTATATAAGATTTTGTATTCGTTGTATATTAATTATATTATATATGTATGAGACTATATATCTTAGATATTGCAATAACAAATAGGAAATAAATTAACTAAATAACTGTAAACCATACGTATTATTGGGGTTAGTTGTGCCTACTGATATATTTTAGTGAACATCTCCACTCTAGCATGTATGGATTAAGGGTTTTATTACCATAGGAGCAGCTATTTTAACTTTTTCGTAGTTTTCTCTGGATGGTAGCCGTATTGTAGAGCGTATTTTCATTTATTTGTACCTCTTTGCCACTAGGTGCTTCTCCAATAAGTATTACTTCTTTGTGGGTTAGGAAAAATTCCACATTAGCTTCCCAGAGTGTGGACTTCTCTTTTTAGAACTATTAATTGAGCTATATTTGGTACGTTGCTCATTTACGTTGCGCCTTTGGTACTTATAGGGGTAGTGTAACTAGCTTGGCCTTCATATTGCTGAATACAATGTATTGTGACTTAAAAAGTCTTGTTTGCATTAATTTAAAACACGCTTTATTGCAGAAAACAAAAGCTTTGTACAACCCTGGCAGCAGCAAAAAGATGTGACATTGACAAACAGTCTTCAAGGTCGACTAAAGGCTGCGCTGCACTAAACAAATAAAAGATTCCACTGTGGTGCAGATATAATGTCCACACAACTCACACACTGCACAACTACAACTAACTGCTTCTCAGACTCTGCCGCTATTTATATTCCACAGTCATTATTCTCGAATGCAGTAGACATCTTGAGAAAAATCGCGGCGCAAGAGAGTAACGGAACTTTTCAGAGCGTCCAGCTCTGCGCGCCAATACCTGTCGCTTTCTTTCCTGCCCACGCGTACAGCTCTGGCTTTGTGGCGGCTCAAATCCAAGAATGCGATGGGCGACAGTATTATCCCAGCTCTCTTTATGATAATTAATAAGTTCATAACTGATAGTCAGATGTTTTAATATAATTGTTACCACTTTAAATGAAAGTATGTGAAGACGGTTTTCGAGAAAATTAGACAGGAGTTAACTGGCAATAATTCCGTTTTATGTAGGTAATTGTGTTTTGAGTTAGAATTGTATACAAGAGCTGACTTGCAAATCAAGAGGCCGCACCGTGGCTCAGTGGTTAGACAGCTTGGCTCTCATCAAGGCGGCCCGGGTTCGATCCAAGGCGATTGGTGGAAAACACGGCGCTGGGGCGGATTTTCTCCGGGGCCTCCGGTTTCCCCCGCCATCTCATTGCACCGGTGCTCCATCTTCATCTCATGTATCATCAGTGTCATCGCCTGCGGTGCCGTTTGTAGTAAAAGAGGGCGTTAAACACTACACATTTCATTCTTTCATTTGCAAGTCAAGAAGATTTCAATTTTTAAATCGACAATTGGTATTTGTTTAGAATTATTGCGGAAATATGTTAGTTAAATTATAGTGCCGTATTATTTTAAGCCTTTCTCTGGATGAGTGATGGGACACTTTTAAACAGCTTTTTACTTGGAAAATACTTCAAAACTTGATTTTCTCAAGTATATATAGAATAATTTGACAATCATATTGTTGGAATTTGACACTGATCCCGATATAGCACAAGATGTACGTCAAATTTATCCTTTATTATGTTGAAATATACCTTCCTTGGATTTTCAAATACCCAGTTTTCATAAGTTGGAAGTCATTTTTAATTCCCGAGCTCTATGGGGAATGATAGTGGTTCAAGAACAGTTGCAAACCAAAACAGTTAACTGAACCCCGGACTACAGAGGCAGCCGACGTGCTACTCTTTATATCTTAAATACGAGAGATTTACAGTGAAAGCGTGAGACAGAGCTGCTCTGCTAGCAGAGACCCGAGCTGGATCCGATCGACGGCCACTTGACCGTAATGCTGAACCCTTGTCATTTCAACCCGTGTGAAGTGGCTCGGGTTTCACGCCCCCTTAACTGCCGCTGACACTTCAGACCCCGAGGCTGCAGCACAACATAGTTGGAGATATGTCTTCCAATAGCACTTCTCCGGTAAGAGGCCAGGCAACATTGCATTATAAGCCAAAACACTCTACCTATTACATTCTGTATGCATTATTTCCTAATGGTGTCTCTAATTTACTAAATATTGCAGTTGCTCAATTTCCTTCATTATCAAACAGTATTAATTGCAAGAGTATATGAATTTATACAATTTTCGAGCTAGAACAAATCAGCAAGCTTAGGTGGCAACGGCCTTTCTGAAAACGGTTGGAAATTGCCATAAAGTGCTTCATTGGAGAACGATCCGATATTCCCCAAAATATATTGATCTTTCAATATAGTGAAAAATATTACTTACTGGAAATGTACCAACAGTACCTTTACAGCAGTTCCCCATAGTAAGATAAATAATAACCTTTGTGGTAAAGTGGTGATAAAGTACCTTTGAGAAAACCAATACCTTGCAGCTTGTGTGCTGCGTGAATGAAATTGTAAGTAAATAAGCAGAAATTGAAGATACAAGATACAAAAGGCCACTGACAGGGTAGTATATGAAATAATTATGGATGGAAATCATTGCTGACTTAAGTTTGCTATTTCTAATAATGAGGACAGAGAAAGTATTATAACGCAATGATTTATTCTATAGCCTCTTACGAGTTTCTACAGTTCTCTTTGTTTGATATCCAACCTTCGCTTTTTCTTTAATGGACTAAAGATATCTGTAGGCGTTTTCAAATTCCCAAGATGTGTTTGGAATGGGAAATAATTGTTCCGGACTTAGAAATATTCAATGCCTAAGGTGGCATTTGAAACAAGGAAATTCGAAATAAGATCGGCACAACATTAAATTCTCCTACTGAATACATCTATGTTGGGGGGAGGGGGAATATTAGTCAGAACAGCAAGGCGAAGACTAGATGATCGGTGGTTGAAATCTCTGCTATAGAACATAATTTTTTATTGCAATTTTACTTTTCCGTTGGTTAAAAATACTTTTAGTGGGTTAAAATATCAGATTGAATGTACTTACATAATTGTAGGTCACCATTCGGGTATGTTATCTGATATAGTTTTTTATAACTTTTTATTGATCGACCAGAAGTACAATGCCTTATAGATAAGAGTGAAAAGAAGGTAACGATATAATAAGAACAATAACACTCAGGGGTAGGCTAACAGGCCGTCCCCTAACTACATTAAGTTACAACTCCAATAATACTCTCTGAGAAATTATGTCAATATTGAAGATGTAAGACAGACATCAAGCTCTAGAATCACTCGAATCAGCTGTATCACTTAGAAGCAGGTCCTGTGGTAGTCTCCTCTTCAAGCGTGATGGCTGGCGCATGCGCACGCCGATGTTATAATGCACAGCTTCTGGAACTTCTTGCAGCGTGGAAAAGAAACGACGAGCGATCCTGTCGTGAAGAGGTAACAGTCCTAGTTCGTGATGGAGCTGCAGATTACGGATGAACCATGGAGCGTTGGTAGCGATCCGCATGAAGCGATTCTGTATGACCTGCAGACGACGCAGATGACATGTGTGTGCGGCCCCCACACTTGGCGGGCATATGTAATAAGCGGACGAACGAGTGATTTGTATAGTAACAATGAAGACTGTAGGCTGAGGCTGGAATGGCGATGCAACAGAGTTGTAACAGAGTTGCAACAAAGTTGCCCAGAGGCCAGTGATATAAGACGATCGATATGAGCACGCCAGGTCAGTCGAGATTCCAAAAACACTCCAAGGTATTTAACGGGAGTTGTAGGGGGGAGCCAACGGACGTTGTTCCTGTAGAGACACGACGGAGTAAGCGGAGTATGCCGGCGAAGAGTGAAGATTTTAGCTTCGATTTTTTGAGGGTTCAATGAGAACCGCCAAGTGCTGAACCAATAATTTAGGCGATCTAAGGAGAGCTGTGCTACTTCTTGTGCGTGCTGGAGATTAACATGAGAATAATAGTACTGTGTTATCAGCGTAATGAGTTAAAGAAGTCAAAGCAAATTCAGGAATATCAGAAATGTATATATTAAATAGAGTCGGGGCCAAGATAGAACCCTGTGGGACAACTGCGGTAATATCACGTGGGGATGAAAGCTTTCCACCAATGCGTACTGAAAAGCTGCGGTCGTAGAGGAAACTGTGGGTTAGATGTGATAAGTAATTAGGAAGACCGATGCGGTAGAGCTTAAGCAGCAAACTATCATCCCAAACTCTGTCGAATGCCTGTGCCATATCAAGGAAGACAGCCGTGGTATACTGATGAGCCTCGAAGCCGTGAACAATTGACTGAGTTAATCGTAAAAGCTGATGGGTAGTGGAATGTTTGTGACGAAGTTCAAATTGATAAGGCGGAAGAACATGGTTATGATTAAGGTAAGACAGAAGACGGCGATGAACTACTTTTTCAAACAGCTTGGAGAGGGTTGGAAACATCTCTTATAAATAAGAACTTGTTACAGTTTACCGAGAAGTAAGCAAGTCAAATAGAAATTTAATGTTGACATAGCAACTCGTGTTTGTTGCAGCAACCGAGCGTAAACCGTAAGATCTGGGTTTTAAATATAAAACTTCATTCTATCTATCCAAAAGTTGGTAACTCTTTATGTGAATTTGGATGTCATTGCCGTAATGTAGTGCATACATCCTAGAAAGTAAAACGTACTTGCTTTTCCTTTCAATTGCTAGGAGTTTAAGTATATTAGGCCCAACATTTTAATTAGATGAACAGTTAAAATCATAATTGTTATTAATAATAAATTACGCTATGACATGTTAATATAGTACGCTGCTCGGATTCACGCTACCAAACTTTTAATTTTAGCTTCATACAAAAATATAGAGAACTTGTGAAGGTATTTATAAATTTTAATTAGATTAAGAGGAAAAGTAGTTAAAATGCTATTGAATAGTTTAACTTTTCAATATGAGTTGCTGAAAATAATTAACTTCAGCTGAACTACAACGTTTTAAAACTATTGGGCAACAGGTTCTATATCCAGAACATTTACGAGTATGGTCTTAAACATTTCAAACGCTTAAGCTATAAACTGCGGCTCAAGGAGCCTATTGAAAAATGAAAAATACTAAACCAAAATCATTTTAAGTTTCAAGGTGAAGCGAATAATGTTTATGGGTGGCGTACAATTCCCCGTTTGTACGCCAATTTGAAGCAACAATATATGCGGCGAAGAATGTTCCACTTGACAATACAGTTTGAAGCACTTTTGTTTAGCTCAGGGTAAAACAATGAGGTTTCTCACAGGGTATGCGTGGATGTGTGTGAGAAGGATATTTAATGACACTGGAATGCCCGTTTCCAACTTATTTATTTACTGCTTCTTTTTTTAGAACACCGAAATTGAAGTTGCCGACCAAGGGTTACCAATCTCTGTTTAGAGTTGCTGACGGCAGAATGTTTATTACTCGATAAACTTTATTCGTTCCTCACGTATATATGAACCAACAAATATCCAAGACAGTACAAGAGGACTGCCCAAATCGCCCTCACGCATAGGACCGCTCTAATCGGCTCCACGCCGAAGACTGTTTTAATGGCTTCCTAGACACAAACTGCTCTAATCGGCTCCACGCCAAAGACTCTTGTCCAAAGCTGCGCGTGTAGGTGTATATATAACTTTCACTTTCTGGAGACCCTCTTTTCAACCAAAGATCCCTTTGTGGCTGTTTTGTCGCCATTATGAATGATCCATAGAATACCCTATTCAACAAGTTAAGTAAGCCGCTTTAGAAATCTGCTAAGGACAATGTTTCTTACATTGCTTTTGTTATATCAACTTTCCCCCAAAATGCTATTCGACTTAACTGGCCTTGCACGTGTTCTAAAAAAGAACCAACATTCCTTTGACATCCATCATGATTCTTTACTTATGGCAAACCTTAATTTCGGTATCAAAGGCGACGTTTACCCATTGGCACAGTAGCAGCTAAATAATAACCATTTACATTTTTAAAACTTTTTACATTTAAGAGAATTTGTTATGCAGGGTCAAAGTACAAGCACTAAATATATTAAAATCCATAAGAACCAAATATATTTCCCACTTTTTATTCCCCCGCCCAGGGGCCTGCTTCGGTAGGTACGGGTTTGGCGCACTCGGGGTCCCGAGCCAACAGTTTCCCTCGTGTGGGCTCCTCTTCCTGGTTGAGGGAGACGGTCAACAGGCCCACCCACGTGTAGGCCGTGCGTGGAGACCCGTGTCGGTAGAAAGGTGAAAAAAAGGTGAAAAAGGTGAACGAAATTTTTAGTAGTTTTTTATTGATTTTTTTATGTACGTGTATTTTGAATAGGGTTTGTTACACTTGTATAGTTTTTAGAAAGTCTTATATCTGGCTTTTGCCATGACTAGTTTTTTAATGGGCGCTGAAGACCGCCGTAGTTGAGCGCCCTTATATATATATATATCATCACCATTTGTTATTCAATTCCCCTTAAGGCTTTTTCGCTTACATCTTTAGAAAAGTTAAATTACAAGTGGCATTCCTTTACAATAAAATAAATACTCTCTGGTAAAAAGTTTGCAAAAGCAGTCTCCTGTTCACTCCAACGAAGGCACCTATTCCGCTCAGTACTGTGCAAGTTGGCAGTAATCAGGTAGCACATTCGTGCACCAGTACTTCAACCGGTCGAATTTCTGGGAATTGCAAAGTTATCCAATTCCAAAGTTTTATCTCCAATTTCGTGAGTCCTATGCAACTGCATCTACATCGACTCGACCGTTCTATCTAGCGAATGCTTTCCACTCGTCTTATTTTATGCGCAATATTTAACTAAATGACGAACGTGTTAGGCTTCTATTGTGGGAGAAATGGTGTTTGACTACTTTCACTGCACCAGAAAATTTTAGATAAATGATGGTTTAGTCGAAAAATTCTGTATGTAAGAAGGCTAGCATGGCGCGGTACATCCGTGTTAAAGACCTCTTTTCTCAAATAATAGCGGTATATTTCATTCAGAATTTTTCATTCCGGCTCTACCCTTTCATAGTGCGTCCTACACACGGCTAGTGTGAAAGAACAATTAATTTCCATTAATTTTACCTAATATTGGTCCGAACTATAAAGCCCGGGCCCTAAACTACTTACAGCATAGTAAGTCGCCATTAAGGTATTTGTCTTATGTGTTTATGAGTACTGCTAGTGGTTTACCGGGAAAAACATGAGTCAGTTGAAGAATTTAATGACATGTTGGCACGTTGGCCATAGTAGCTCAAATGGTTAGAGCGGCTGGACGGAAACCAGAAGATCAGTGGTTCAAATCCCGGCTATGGCATTGAATTTTTCATTCTGGCTCTACCCTTTCATAGTGCGTCCTACACACGGTTAGTGTGAAACAATTAATTTCCAATACCGGTATATACTTTTGCATGTACCTGTAACACATGCAAATGATCATTTCAATTCCTGGAATTTGTTACAGTGTTAAGGATATATATATATATATATATATATATATATATATATATATATATATATATATATATATATATATATATATATATAATATATATATAAGCCAGCCTTGGTAGCGTAGATGGTAGTGTGTCTGTCTCACGTTCAAGAGGTCCCGAGTTCGAATCTCGGTCAGGGTGAGTTACCTAGGTAAGGTATTCCGGGGTTTTCCCTTATCCTTCAAGACGAATGTCGGGTAACTCTAAGCTCCGTGGGCCCTGGACCCATTTGAGCACCATTTCACCCAGTTCATTCACCGTATCCGATATAACTTAACGTTCGGGCGGACGTATATATATGACTGAAATTTCATAAACATTATCAAAAAATCATATTTTCCTCTTTTTAGCCTAAAAAATAGTGTAAGTCTTCCTGAATCCAAAGAATGTTTGGATAGCCTCCCCAAGCCATTTTTAATGTTACGTGAATGTTACGTGAATGCTAGTGTTAGATATGAATCCTAATTCTATATCCTTGTTTTCTAACTATTGAAAATGTCATCATTTTTCATCATTTAAGATGCTCCTTGCGTAGCAGTTTTAGTGTTAAAACTAATGAAACTTGCTATACACGTGCATAGACACATAGTGAATAAAAATTGCCCTGGGTTTTATTGCGAGATGCATTTTAATGACACTTCCTTTACTTGAAAACACAAAGATTTCACATTTTGGGCAAAAAAGCTATATTCATAGTTTTAAAAATTTCTGGAGCCAAAAGTTATTGAGACACAGAATGCCCTAGAGCAAATTCAAAAAGTGGATGCATTGGGAACCTTTTGTTAAAATATTAGCCCAATATTTAAGTTATTTTTTTCGCAAGGGATTTTTTAGGCCACGTAACCAAAAATAAATAAATTTGACAACATTTTACAAATTGTCAAAGTGAAATTGAAAAAATTTGGGCTGTACCATATTTGCACTAAAATACATCTGTGGTATAAATCTTAAGAAGCTAGCGTTATTAGTTCAGGATTTCAAAATTTCAGTCTCAGATACCCTTAAGCTTTATTTCAAGCTATATTTTTCTTTAGGTTACTTTATGATTCACGGTACCTTTTCAGTCTTTAATATCGAAACTGTTTGCAAGAAACACATAACTACAGATAAAAACCAATAACGTGGCACACTTAATGCAAATAAGTAAAAACAAGAGATTAAAAATCCTGGAATTTCACAGAATGGTAATATTCCATCCGAATTCTAAGTTACACATACCCCCTTCCTTCAATTTAGGGAGGAATAGCTAGTTCTTATTTTTACTTCTCTTTTTTTAGGACTGCAGACACTTATATTACCTTGGAGAGTATGTCTCCCCTTCTTTTCCCATATACGAGGGTGGTCTGAAAAGTTTCTGACCTCAACATGAAGATGGCAACACTCGGAAATAAAAGCTAGTAAACTTCGTTGTACATCTGTTGATGGTTACTCACCAAAGTTTCAGTCATATTGGATGCTCAGTTGTTATATGTAACTGTCGTTTGAGTGAGTTGATGCGAGTGTTTTTATGAAAATGGACAAAATCGAGCATCGAGCTGTCATTAAATATTTTTTTTTGAAAGGCAATACGCAAATCAAAGTTGATTTGGATTCTGTGTATGGGGACTCTGCACTATCATTTACCACAGTGAAATTTTGGGAAGCTGAACTTAAACGTGGCTTGGGAGGCGATGAACGTTCGGGACGTCAAAAAATGCATCTTCCGACGAAAACATCACCGAAGTTCACCAAATGGTGCTAGAATACCACCGAATTAAAGCGAGAGAGATAGCAGAGCCTATGGGCATGTCAAAAGAACGTGTTTGTCACATATTAAATCAACAGTTAGACATGAGAAAGCTGTCGGCGCGTTGGGTGCCGCTTTTGGACACGTTACACCAAAAACGTGTTTGAATGAACATTTCCAACGTTCTTTTGGCGCGGTTTAGGCGCAATAAATCCGAGTTTTGGCGCCGATTAATTACTGTAGATGAAACTTGAATACACCATTATACGCCCGAAAAAATGCATTTGTTGGTGCAGTTTAGGCGCAATAAATACGAGTTTTGGCACCGATTAATTACTGTAGATGAAACTTGGTTACACCATTATACTTCCGAAACAAAAATACAGTCCAAACAGTGGACTGCAAAGGGGGAACCGGCTCAAAAAGAGCAAGAACTGTTTTCTTTTTCAGCTGGTAAAGTGATGGCGACTGTTTTTCGGAATATTCATGCAGTTATTTCAATTCATTATCTTCAAAAAGAAAAAAGATTATTACAGGAGCATAATGCGCATCATTATATGATAAGCTGAAGGCAGAATTTGCGGAAAAACAGCCACATTTGCACAAAAGGGAAATCCTGTTTCACCAAGACAACGCACCGACTCACACCTCAGTGGTTGCAATGGTGAAATTCCACGTATTACGGTTTGAACTGCTTCACCATCCGCCCTACTCATCAGATCTAGCCCCAAGCGACTTCTTTTTCTTCCTTCATCTGAAAATTGCGCTCGGAGGACAGAGTTTTTCGTCAAATGAAGAGGCAATCACTTTCGTGAATAATTATTTGGACGAGTTACAGAGATAGGAGCATCGCTGGGAGAAGTGCATAGAGTTACAAAGAGACTATGTTGGAAAATAAAAAATAAAATTTCTGAAAAAATGTTTGTATTCTTATTAGGTAGGAACCTTTTAAGACAACCTATGTATTTAGCCATTTCGGGTGATTTTGCGCCGTGTTCAGATGTTTTATCTATTTTCTTAATGCCCTTCTTAAATTCTTCTACACTGATCTTTCGTTGCACTTCTTTGCCAACTGAATTCCCTATATATAGCTTCTCCTGCGCTTTTAATTACCAATTTTTTTTTTTTTTTTCAAGTTTTAAAATTCTTGAAAATAATTATCTGTAGATACATTCTGCTTTAGGTTTTGTTAATAAATATTGTGACTTTGTGGGTTCGTGAAATGATAAAACGAGGTTACGAAACACAAAAACTACACTTTATTCTCCTCGAAATACACTATTCAACATTACAAAATTGCTAGAACCTCAAAACTGTTTATTTTACAAGAACTACATTCAACTATCTCTCACTTCCGGTAACGATCGGCCATCATTTTTCATCGCCTTCGCGAATCTACCGCCAGGGTGACAATATTTATTTGCGAAGTTTAGATGAAATTCCTTTCGTTTTCTTATGGGTTTATATTATTTTGTTACATTTGATTACAAATTGTTTACATTCCTTCTTTGTTATTACTACTAAACTTTTATACTATCTCTTTGAATCTGTTTGTAATCAGTCCAGTATTGGGGATTGGACACCAGCTGCATATGTACAGGTAATGGTAGGTACATTGGCGTCTTGACAGTAGTAGCAAATTTCCTCACTGACCCTTCAACTTTCATAAACTATGTTTCAATTGCATCATCAAAACACAATAATGTATTGCTGTAGTGTCTCGCTCATGTTCCATGTGAATACTGAGAAAGATAAAGAGGTCCATATAACTATATGGACCGTTGCTTTCTTTTATGTAGCTCACGTGTATATATGGCCATATAAGCACAAAAAAAGCAGCTTTTAGGAAAGTTATTGAACTTTTTGAAATAAAATCCGTACATACATTCTCAAATCTCTTTTACATCCACAAAACTTGTGCATAAATATCATAGCATAGCAGAGGAATACATTGCTTATGTTCCGAGATTAGCTCGTAACAGTGACGTTCACGAAGCCTATGACACGCTGCTCTCACAGATGCCTCATACAAATGCGTGACGCCTTTTGTAAAAGCTGGTAACGCTTCTCTTCTAGGCATCACACACATTTTACACACAAAATGCATCCAGTTTTTCCCTCACCTCCGCCTTTCTGTTAGACGCTGAGTAACACATTCAAACCAAATCTCAGTGATGTTCACCATAAACTACGCTTTGGCCACAAACAATTGTGGGAGAAGTAGTCACGATTTCCATTTCTGGACCACCATCCCCTTTCATTGACATTGTCTCCTTTACTTCATGGCTACTCCTCCAACAGGTCTTCCCACATCGTAAACTACTAACATCTGAAACAGTTTTTCTTCTGTGACTCAGAAATTCGAAGAACTTAGAATTTTCATGCCTCTGTATACACGTGTTTCTCACTTTTTACACAAATCTGACTTTTATACATTCTAAACTCAAAACAAATGCGCCTTAAGCTAATGGACTTCTTTTCAACAATTTCACTGGAACTGCCAATTTCATCAAGGAATACGAGGTTATCAGTATTGCTGCAACAATAGAGATAGTTCAACTCTTTCGCTTAAGGGTATGTAGGACTGAAATTTTAAAATTCTGAACTAATAATGCTAGCTTTTTCAAATTTACACCATAGGTGTAGTATAATGTAAACATGTTACAACCTAAATTTAAACCATTTTTCTCCAGCAGTTTAGAAATTATGATAAATTTTGTATTTTTTTGTTACGTCACTAAAAAAGTCCCTTGCGACAAAATATTTTGAATTTTGGTCTAATATTTTAACCCTATGTTCATAATACACATTCTTTTTGAAATTGCTCTGGGTTTTACTGTGTCGCCTTTAGTTTAAGTCACAAAAATTTTTTAATTTACAAATATGCTTTTTTTTGTCTAAAAAACTGTAAGTTTTGTGTTTGAAAATTAAAAATATATGCCTATATACATTTCACAAAAAACCTAGGGCAATTTCCATTCCTCATGAGATTCTGAACCTGTGTAGGAAATTTCATGAATGTAGTACAAAAACTGCATCGCAAGGAGCATTTTACAGGAAGAAAAATGCTGAAAATATGAACATTGAGAAAACAGCGATTAAAGATTTGATTGCATAACTCACATTAAAATCCACCAGGCTGATAGGTTGGACCCTCAGATTTCTTTTTCCTCTCCTCTGTTAATGCTTTTTCCACCTTTTTCTTCTTTAGATGTTGCTTTTCTTCTGCACAACTTCGCTTCTTGCTTTGCAGGATACGAGTCTGATCTCGCTGCACTGAAGTTTTCCTTGCTGGGTCTACTACACTTTCACCTCTGATATTTCGCTGCAGCTCCAATGACTTAAGACTACCCATGTTAAACTCACTGATGCTTTTAATAACAGCAAGATCCAATTTTTGTTTTGATATGAAAACTTCCTTTGGGCACTTATTCCATATGGCATGATGCAAAGATTCATTGGCATTCTGTGTTTTTCCTGTTTTGCACCTCTCTAGTAATGTTGTAGAAGCCAGCCTCTGATATATTGGCAACACTTTAGGAACTATTTTGTCTGATAGCCTCATTTTTCTTTTCTTGAATTGAAAATTTAAGAACGGAAAACAGACAAAGAATGTAGATGTAGGCAAAAGAGAGCGTGACTGTGACAGATTTTAAAGGCCACCGACATTTAAATAAGCATTTAAAAATGGCGTCCGGAGGCAAATTATGCATTTTTCACATTCGGGAATGTCTAAATTATTTTATAGAATTAAAATAAAAAAGTCGTTATTTTCTCAATTTTCATGAAATTTCAGTCATACGTGCCCTTAAGTCGATAAACTGGCTTGAGTTTAATTGAATTTAAATGTTTAGTTATCTATTAAGTAGATAGGGGAATGTTTGGTATTAAAAATTCTGAATGTGTCTAAAAATCTCACCAAAATGGTGTTAATAACACCAAAACAGTCATTTATTTTTTTAATTCAATTTAGAGTCTCTTAAAGGATTTCTTACATTTTGTAACACAGACTTACCGGATGCAATCGTTTGCTTCCAAATGAAATAAAATTATAATTAACAGTCAGCATGTCCAGGCATACATGACTGAATGATATCAATAAATGCTTTGCAGAGATCTAACATAATTTTCTATTGGCTTTGTCAAATTGTATACAAGGAGTTGCTTTCATTCACCAACTTTGGTTCTTAAACAGAAAAGATATTTATGTTGAGCAATATTTAGCACAGTCATTTGTCGAAAATAATTCATCCAGTTTTGTTTTTAATCTTGGTGTATTTTGACATGCTCGAACATCTTCCGAGTGACTCTCAATAAACTCTGTCACTAAATTTGTATGCAGAAAACACGCATGTGATCTCAATAAGGCACTAAACTACAGAGGGTGGGGTCCCTACACTTTATTAGACAGAAAGTCTCCGGCGGTCCAGGACAATTTTCATCCACCTACCGTGGCCCGAAACAGTCAAGAGGCCTGTTCGGAGACTGGAGTCCAGCCCTGCCCCCAGAGCAAGGACTCCAGGCATGCTTGCTCGACCGGGTTCCCGCTAGTCGCGTTCCTGAATCGGCCCACCAGGCCGCCTCGGAGGCCGAAGTACGTCCCACTGAAGGAGAAAATGTTCATTAAGAGCATATCATCCCAGCTTGCACCGCCGAGACTCCAGCCGGCACTTCTACCCAGAAATAAACCACCAGATAATACATACGTAACGATAATGGAGGTAAAATGAAGGTTAGGAATGCTGCCTAACCAGGATTTACCTAGCGAACCGGGAAAACCCTCCAAAAAACCTACGAGTCAGGTGGGTCGGATACGGGAATCGAACCCTGGCCTCCCGAATACGGCCCACAGACGAAGCTGCCTGAGTCATCCGCTCGGTTGGAGAGTAGTACATGAAAAATATACGAAATATAGTGAAAGTAAAATACAGTGTGATCCATATAAACCTGAGACATATCAATAGTCTT
Source organism: Mantis religiosa (assembly GCA_030765055.1). Classification (NCBI taxonomy): domain Eukaryota; kingdom Metazoa; phylum Arthropoda; class Insecta; order Mantodea; family Mantidae; genus Mantis; species Mantis religiosa. The sequence continues at coordinate 29,484,833 of CM060951.1, read as the reverse complement.
TTGAACCAATAATAGGGCACACGTGCAACTTTGGGAGAATATAATACACAATTGGGAGATTACATTACACTATTTACATCTCAGAGAATATGTTGGAAGTGTCCTCCACCAGCATCTATACATGTTTGCACTCGTCTCACAATTTTCTCTGAAGTTTTATGGAAATGATAACGAATTGAGAGAAGGCTATTTCCAGCAAGATGGAGCTACGTGCCATACATCTAATGACACCAGGGATCTTGTACACAGTTACTTTGATAATCGAATAATCTCAAAAGGTCTGTGGCCCCCCCCCCCACCTCACCGGATTTTTTCTTGTGGAGGTATCTAAAAAGTATAGTGTACAAGAATAGGCCACGGCCAATTGATGTTATCAACGAATCTATTCGAACCGAAATAAGTAACAATGGCGAGGATAGTTTCCGTAAAACTTCAAAGAATATGGTGAGATGAGGACAAACATGATGATGGAGGATACTTCTAGCAGTGGCGGCTGTTGGGATAAATTATTGGTGGTGCACAAATGAAAAATAAAATACAGAGTAGTAATTACTCACCTATTTATACAGATACCCTGCTCTACTCTCCTTAGACCTGGCGAATCTATCGATAACTTTTGCGTTGAAGTCGCTGATCTTCATAACAAATCTCTCTCAATTGAAAGCATTGCTAATACTGACAATCGGTCCTGTAACATTGTGTTCCTAAGGAAATATTTTATTCTTTTTAAGGTTGAGAAACAGCATTCTGCTTCAGCGGTAGACATTGGCAAAGTTAACAGTACTCGGAGGAGTTTGGCATATTCGCTGTATGTTGCACATAAATTGTTTTCCTTATTGAAGTCCATCAAGCACAAAGCGCCGGACATTCCACGAAATTCCTCTCGACTGTAAATTACAGTCAGTTCTCTACGAATTTTTGTTCCAATGATAAAAGGATAGAACCTTAATGGTTCTCTAAGGGAATCCTCTGGAAATATCTTAGAGATTTTCTTGATGAAACAAAGTCAAGGCTACCAGATGTTCCGTGAAGCTAAATCTGTCCTTTGCTTCTCTAAGAATGTCACATACTTCAAGAGCTTCTCTTCTTTTCACATCATGATCTTCTATTCTTCTCAACTTAATTGCAGTTTCTTCGTGTTCCCGGATATCCACGCTCTTACCTTTTGCACTTCCCTTTTAAATGCGTTTAGCTGTGCGATGGCAAATGTTGCATTGCAGTCTCGTTTCTGCAGCTGATTGTACAAAATGTACAAATGGGGCATGATCTTGTAGAAGAAAGACAGCCGGAATACAAAATTATAGTCTTTCAAAGCGGCCATAAACCCAGAAGCCTGAACAGGTGTGGCGTTGTTTAACAGAGTTCTCTTCTGAATAACCTCCATGCATTTAATTAAATTCTCCCTGTGTCCGAAAAGCAGAACACACAGAAGCTATGCCTGAATGTCACGCTATAGCCGTTGCTAAGAGTAGGAGGAGCTAGGTTTATAAACCTCCATTTAAGAAATGTATAAGAAGCCACTCTCATCTCTTCACCTTCCCGCAACCCCCTCAGAGAATCCTCATTTGGGCGAAATCTTAGTTAACACTTCGCTGCAAACCTGCGGCTCCTACAGCTAACCTCTGTTTATTTCGACTTCTGCGGTCATGGGCAGCTACAGACAATAAGCGTAATTGAAACATGTCTGTATATAAAACAATGCAAACAAGTACAGCTTTAATATGCAAAATGCACCTGTTGTATATTCAGAATCAGTGGGTGCAGCGCAGAGCTGCAACCATATGGAGGAACCGCCCCTGAACTCCAACACTTTCTCCGAGATGAAAATAGTGTAATGTAATCTCCCAATTGTGTATTATATTCTCCTAAAGTTGCACGTGTGTCCTATTATTGGTTGAAAGGTTATGATCTATTGAAATGGTACCACAGGTCTATTGTCATCCTTCAATGTAATCTCAAAATAAATCTAAAATTCAGGATAAGCATTAAACGTGACAATAGCTACAAAAATTATGCAAAATTACCATTACAATATACAACTGAACCAAATATTATATTTTAGTAATAAATTATAAACATTTTTTCCTAAACGTAAGCAAGGTTTTTCCCCCTTACGTTTGGCTTCACGCCATGTGTATTCCCTTAGCAAAAACACTATTTTATCCATTATGTTATTATCCTTAGTATCCTGTTTATAACAGCATGAGAAGATAATGGCCTAAGGGATATAGTTTGTCGCCTCCCATTCTGCTACGTCAACTTGATGAAGAATGATGAAGATACACAATATATCTCCATGCGGGAGGAAGATTCATTTAAAGCTCATCCAACATAGGGACAGCTTTAGTTACACAGCCTCTGCCTATTTTATGAGAATATTAGCTTGCATTTAGTAACTGCCAACTTTAATATTTTTTATATCCAGAAGGATGTGTTTATTAAAAAAGTGTCTGTAAAAGAAGCACTCACTATACACTGGCTCGAGCGCAATAAAATGCAAGTTTGGTATCCCTGTAAACGAAGAGGGGATAAACAGGGCGCTAGACACGATGCATTCGTAAGTTTCACGAAATACTGAGCAACATTAAAGAAGTACGATTGTATTTATCTTCTACTAAGTATAATCCATTATAAAATTACAGTGACCATGATTTAGTCCACTTTGGGAAGGTATTCGAATGTCTCTAATTGGCTAAACGTATGTATGCATCGATTACTACTGGATAAAAGCTGGGTAACAACAAACTCTACTCCAGCCAATGAAGATTGTAATTGTGGTATTCTCGGTTGCTGAGCAAAATCCAAACATGCGTACTGAGGGAACCTGAAACACATTACCGCGCGCTGGCACAGCTCAGTACGACGCTGACCCAGTACCATCTTACAGATGTATTTTTTTTTTTATCTTGAAAAGTGCAGAGCGATGCGCAGTGGTATCTGGACGAGTCCACCTCAGAACGGTTGCAACTGGAGGGGAGGGCAGGTCAGTTGCGTACCAGTTGCGAGCAACTAAACACGTGGAGGGCTACTCGGTGACACTACAGCTTATTTCAAAATGTGCTTGTCTCCTTGTTCCAAGAGAGCATTTATAAATGACGCCTCCTAGCAGCAAATTAGGAAATAAAGTGCCACATTTAAAAACACTAGAAGTAATAACCAATATCCATAGATGTATAAAAAAGGAACAATGGTCTGGGTCAGCTATAAAAATCTGGGGAAGGGTATCTGAGGCAACAGTTGTGTCTGAAAGCAGTTTAGGAGAGTTATCAAGGAAAGAAAAGCCACTGGTGCTAGTGCAACAACGTCCTTCTTTATGCCCAGTAAACAAAAATTAATAACATGCACAAAATCTAATTTGGATGTTTTAATTCAGAAGTAGTTAGGCGAACTATGAATAATTTTTAAAGCACTGAAAAATAAAGTCCAACTTTGAAGAAAGTGTTTATGAAGCTAAAAATGCTACTGACTTCCAAGGCAGTGTCTGAACATTAAAAAGAGTTCTTTTGAAGCTAGGATTATTTGAAAAAAAAAAAAAAAAGACACTAAGCGTGACAGACAAATTTTAATCGAACATCGCACCATACGTGCAAAAAGGCTTAAGTATTTACAAACTGTTTGGAGATATCGAAGTGAAGTTTATAAGGATGAAACTTATATAAATACAGCACATACTGGACCATATGTCTGGAGTGAAATACGTTACAGGGACTCTGCAGCGATATTGAAAGGCCGACAGTTGTTTATCATGCCTGCTGTAGGAGAACAGGGTTTTGTTCCAAATGCCTATGTACTATTTAAGATCCAACAAAAGCGTGGAGATTACACCCATAGTAAGAACTACAACTTAGTTTATAAGAACTGCAATACTGGCTTCGAGAATGAAATGTTTTGTTTTTAGTCACCTTATGAACCGCCCTCCCCTCTCGTAATCTTACGCGTGGGACGCATTGTGGCGATAGGTGCACTATCCCCACTCACAGTTGCATTTAATGTCATGTTGGCATGTTGGCCATAGTAGCTCAATGGTTTAGAGCGGTTGGACGGAGACCAGAATATCCGTGGCTCAAATCCCGGCTACGGCATTGAATTTTTCAGTCTGGCTCTTACCTTTTATAGAGAAGAATATTTTGCACAGAAGAGTGGAAAAAGGGCACATGAGTGTAACAAAATTAGAACTGGAAGGTATAAAGATAAGCTTTACCCAATACAGAACATCTCTTAACTAGAACAGAAATTATTGTGTTTGAAACTTTAAAAATTTATATTGTTGTACGCGGTAACAAATTATATGCACAGATATAATATACTTATAGTATTGCTACCAAGAATTAGCTTTACATTTACTGTGAACATTGTAAATGTTAATAGTTCTTTTGTTTATAATTATACATCTGAAAAATATAAGATTGATTTATATCAGTTATCAATAACTGTGTAATATAGTCTATGTTGTGTCTTTCATGCGACTACATTTGGTAGATTACTGTTGCCTATGACCTTGGTCGTGCGAGTACGTGCGCGACTGCATGGCACTTAAACCCCTCCTTTATGTTTACGAACGTAGGTAGCGCATAACCCCGTCGCTACTAACTGCTGCATTGTTGTTTTGACTAAACTTGTGCGTCCTACATATGACATAAATGTTCATTTTGGAATTTTCTCCAGAATCTCCAGTATCTCCAGAAGTGTTTTTAAAAAAAGAAAGCAGAATTCGTATAAAACAAATATTTCTGGCATTTTTAATTCACAAACACTATTTTATACAAAGAACTCTATGTTAGGAGACCTTCCTGGTCCCGGTCATCGGGTGAAAACACAAATAAAATTATTCCTGTAGTTTAGTAATTTATAGAACAGCCATAGAAATAAATAGCAATCCATAGAGAGAGAGAGAGAGAGAGAGAGAGAGAGAGAGAGAGAGAGAGAGAGAGAGAGAGAGAGAGAGAGAGAGAGAGAGAGAGAGAGAGAGAGAGAGAGAGAGAGAGAGAGAGAGAGAGAGAGAGAGAGAGAGAGAGAGAGAGAGAGAGAGAGAGCAAGATTATGTTAACTTAGTAATGGTGAAGTTGTCTTGTTTAATTTAACTTTTCTTTTACCACTCCGTCTGCATAAATTTGCAACTGCTGCGAAACGTTACTGGAACTAAATAAGAAACCGAAAGGTAAGATAAAAATCCTAACCAATGTATGGACAATTCCCTCGATCAGAAATAAGCTAGCCTCAGTGTTGTCAAAGCATTGTTGTTATTGTTATTGCATCCCAGAATCAATGTTCTAATTTAGGAGCAGGTGTTTATGCACCACTTGACCTTTCAGGCATCTCCGGACCCAAAACAACAATCCCAAGAGGAGCTGAAGTACCTTTAGCGGTCCCTTCTGAGAAGTAATGACAATGACGTCATTCCCACTACTGTGCACGCCTCATTATCTAGCACACCTTCCAGAAGCGCTCAGCTGTCTTCAGCAACAATGTACAAGGAGAAAAACGTGTCTTGAGAACTCATGAATATGCTAAAACATTAAGACTAAATCAATTCTGCTAACGAAATATGCATTTTATTTCGAAACAAGATGAAATACACAGTAGCGTTTAAAAAATTTCTATGAGCACAATATTCTTACATAGTATGCATTTAACACAGTAGTTTTTTGAGTTAAAATTTCATGACTTACATAAACTATTCATAAAGTACACAAGTTCCACACTAACTTATCCTTGCACCGTAGTTCAGGAATGAACAGTGTCAGATGGAGTCACAAATTAACAAGCAATATGATTTTTATAAGCTCAAATTTTGAAACTTCCTCACCTGCTAATAAAATCTTGATTTGTTTTGTCATAAATCATGCTAAATATATAGTATTTAAGTCATGTTTGAGAACGCTGATAGCAGCAAAAATATTTTTAAGGTATAGGGGCGGCTTTCTTGAAAATTTCCTGTCTCATTTTTGGAAAATGCTTAAGTTAATGCAATTACAGAACATTTTGTGTTCATATCCTTTCTTCTTTATTAATTTACGTCCTCCTACGTTAAGTTATATAGGACGATGAATGAAATGGGTAAAATTATGGTCAAATGAGTTCAGGGTACACAGAGCTTAGTTATCTGACATTCAACAAGGAGAAAAGAAGCCTTTTACAGTTAACTCATCCTGAGCGAGACACTAACTCCGGATCTCTTGAATGCGAAGCAAACACACTACTACCACGCTACAGAGGCGGGCAAACGTTACGCTTTTGACACACATTTTCCGAAGTGTCACATTTCTTTTATTCAGGATGTCTCGAGCTATTTATTATAACCTAAAATAAATTATTTGTTAGGATTAATGGTTTCTCTACAACTAGATACATCATAGAGAACGTAAAAATGGAATAAAAACAGCAAAATGCATGAAAAGATAGCGTTTTACGCTTATTTGGCACTAACTTTACTCATTTTCTATAGAATGAGATACATTATACGTAAAATATCCATTATAAATCCACGTTAGGGTGTTATACATCATCCTAATATCGTTTTGAATTAAATTTATAACTCAACTTCTTTGTAGAAAATAAACCAACCAATACAATGAATATTTTTGACAAATAAAAGTAAATAAAGCTATTCAGAAGATAACAGTAAAAGTAAACTTTTCCCCAGTCAATTTAAGTAAAGTTAGGCAAACATTTGGTACTTCTTATTTGGTTATTTGCACATATGTAGTAATACACATCCTATAAGTCGTAACTTTTAGTAAAACCTTTTGCAACACCGGAACTGAGTTACGTATTTATAAAAATGCAAAGCTTAACGGTGCTTAAATAAAAATCTAGCAAATTGTCAAATATATCCATAATTCGTTTCGCATATGTTTTTATAGTACGGTAGTTCTTTGATAAATGTGAACTGATCAACAATAGGTGCTTGTAATACATAAATACGCTATGTAAGTAGGGAAATGAATAAGTATTGCCCCAGATGTTCCATACAGATTTCAATGAAGATCTTATTTTGTGTTTTCCTGTATTCAAATAGAGCATTTTTAGAGGAAGATATCCGTTTGTATGTGTGTATATGTGTGTGGACAGCATTACTCAAAATAAGAGCTCTGCTAATAGCCTAAAGAGGGATGTAGTCTTAGCCACTTTCAAGGGAGACGACAAGATTCTCGAGGAAATCCCTCCATTGCGAACCATCCGTTTCATGCAACATTTTCGCAAATGTTTAATTTTCTAAAAAAATATCCCACCAATTTGGTTAAAATTACAATTAAAATACATTCATATGAAATTCAACTGTATCTTCAATTGACTAGAAACTCTTCATTTCTGGAGACTTTTAGATAACTGGTAAATCCTACGAGGAGAGAAAATGTACTGCTCAAAAATATGAAACTTATTAAATTAGATACTTATCATACTTTTAATCTTTAGGGATATATCTATCATTTGTTAGATATTCCCCGTTTCCTGTTTGAAGGTTCGTATTTTTTATTTACGTCCTCCAACGTTAAGTCATATTGAACGGTGAATCTATGAAGTGATACAGAAATGAGCCCAAGATCCACAGATCTTATAGAGTTCCTTACTTTATTTTACAAGATCAGGGAAACCCTGCATAAACCCTTATCCAAATAAATCAAGTTGGCCGTAATTCGAGCTCGGGACCGCTTGAAGTTGAGTTAGACACGCTACCAGCACGCTACAGAGGCGACAATAGGTTGTACTGGAAATGCATAGTCAATAATGTTTCAAGGCATTACATAGCGACCAGTTCTTTAAAGATTTGACTCTCGCCTAACACTACTGTATCCCCCATTCCAAATGTACCTCTAAAAATGTGCAGTAAATCTATTTCTACATAGGTTTTTTTTCTCTCAATTAAAATAAGAATTGAACAAAAGCATATCGTGTTTAAAACCCCTTTTTTCTGATTAAGTAAAGAAAATGTACGCTGAGATTTTATCTTTCCGAAAGAAAGTGGTCGCAGCATTAAATTTATAAAATGCATAACTGGAGCTGCTTCTTCAATTTCCAAGAACTTTTCCTACTTGTCGAGATTGAAGAAATTGAAATTGATAGATAAAAAGCTGAAGGGGATCGCTTAAGAGAACAGCGTAAAAATCTTAAGTGCATCTTTAGGAAGGTCATCCTACTTGAAAGGAAAGCGATGAAGCCGTACAAGACAAGAAAGGATTACCCCTTGTCTAGAGACAGTCCTTTGCTGAAATGAGATTCCGATCACATCTTTCTTCATCCACTTCGAAACGTAGCAACGCGAACAGCGTTTATTCGAAGCCGTATATTTCACGCATTTCCTTCTTCAAGCACCAGGCTTAAATCTACGGAGAACGTTACTTATGTAAAGCAAGTCAGAATCATGGCTTTCCTTCTATATTTAATGTTTAAGCGAGCAAATGAGCTGGGATCCGACGATATTTAATTCAGAAGGCATCGTTTATAAAGTGGGTTCACCAAATATTATTCTTTTAAATGTCTTTATGCCTTGACAGTGAAAATCCCATGTATTTTGTTATATTTTAAGCTCCTAAGGATTTCATACATAAGCGGGCATTACTCCAAAACAAAATATAGCATTCAAATGTGTTTACAGTTTGTTCAGTTGTGGGAGTTCTTGTTTGATTAACTCAGAAAACAAAAATCGTTTCTGTACATATACTTTCCAATACTTTTTCAACCAATTTTAAAATAATATTAATCCTACTGAGGCACTAAATAATAAATATTATCATAAAATGCAAATAGATTACAATTCATTTGTTCAGAACAAACACAAGTATTAAGCTGTTTCTTGATTCATCTGTTTACCTGCGTTTCATTTTTGTTTCCTTCCATGACGAATTAGACCCGTTGAGTATGTGATTACCTTTTGTGGAAACAAATCGCCAAATCCACGACGGTTCTCATCAACTCATTTTTTACATCCCTGACATTCTAAGTGTTCTAATAAAAAAGGTAGTACCACACTTAAGGGATCAATGCCATAGCCGCGTTTTGAACCAGGAAATGTTTGGCTTACCGCGTCGATGCTCCCACCAAATAAATCGTGGTGTACGGTAACATGCTGGTCTGATTTCCAAGATCGTGGTTTCAACCCCGGCGGAGGCGATGAATTTTCTCGGGCATGGAAAACCTTATTATGGCTTCCCTCGGAAGGGAAGTAAAGCCGGTTGTGGCATGTCTGAGGTTTATGACAGGTAAATTAACCTCAGTTTAGTAAAGTCTCTGAAAAATTTACATGGACTTTCATTGCCAATATATGATGGGTTTCAGTGATCCTTAGCAGTTCAAGAGGGGGAAAGCACCATGTAAAGGTTCCAGCAGACCTTAAATACCATCACTTGCACGTGCTCACTGTTTCTACCTTTGCAACTTCAGTGAATAGACGGTTTTGGAGAATCAACAATCAATTATACCTAATTGTCATAATAATGGCTTACTACGAAGACTGGGAGAATGCCACCAGAGTATATCATCTCAAAGTTAACGTGATAATGTATTTCGTTTACTCCTTAACATTTCTAGGATTTAGTGTCGTACCGTCATGTTGTTATGATAGCTCAGCAGGTAAGAGCGACAGCACTGTAAAGTGATCCAGTTTAACGCACGTAGCTTTGCAAAATTTGCCTACCATAGCATGAATGGAATATTATTTTACTGTGGTAACACGAGCAACTGACACTGGGAATATCATGGTTTGCTCCTGGTGGCAGAGATTCCTACCCATGGATATTTTCGACGGAGTAAACGCATGAATTTGGTGCATTCGAGAGAGGTTAAGCGCATTCCCCAAATTTCACTTTCTACTTACCTGTTAAATTGTCTGGGGGTGTCGACTATGACAGGGTAATTGCTCCTCTAGATCTTCGTACTTCGAATCGGGGGAATGTGTAAGGGGCAAGGGGAGCCAGTTTAACGAGATGCTGCTAGGTAGTCAATTTGTAAAGTCTCAAGTACCCTGCTCTCTGTTATGGCATCTCCTAGGTCCAGCTGCCTTTTGTCTCCTCTACATTCACCCTACCCTCTCTTACCTGCATAGGTACTCTCCCCCAAAGCCCTAATATCCCACAACATAGTTTTTTCGAAACTATAAAAACGCTGTTGGGGTAACTTATCCAATGTATAGCTTTACTCATTACTCGCTTTTCAAGATTGCTGGTACGAACCTAGCTCAAGTTAAAAAAGTCACCTTAATATTTTTTTAAATCATATGGCTGTATTGCAGCAGTATGTCGATGTTCTTTTATAATATTGGAACACCCATACTATGCATTGCCTGAAATATTGCCAACCATGAAATTTAGAACATATATTTTAACCAAGGCATCTTCTAATGGACTTGTTAATCTGAGTGCTTCCATTTCAAATATCACCTAATTATAATAAAACTAATGCATAGTGTTACAGTAAAGTATTAGGCACAATATGAAACATATAAAGTGTTGTACATGATTTTCTCTACTCTTGTACAAACTATAATTACAAACGCTTAACATGGACTACATAGAGGAATAATCCAGATAAACATTATCGTATATCTAATTTTAGTAAAGGTGAAAGGAAATATGGCAATATAGTAGACTTTAAGAGATCCTTTAACAGCTGGTTCAAATTTTTCTCACCTTTTTGTGACCAAGAGGAAATGGAGGACTTCCCAATGGGGAAACAAATTTGAGAATTCGAACAAAAAAGAAGGAGTATCTAGAATATGCTTGACCTTACAGCATATTGTAGACGAATCAAATTTCGTGTGTTTTAAAGAGCTCTCCATTTTATGTGTAGCAATACTTTGATCTATATCTTAGAGTTTACTAGTAACACAATATCATCCAGAATGAAAAATTGCTAACCACATTTCCTAGAGCGGCCGCGCCATGGCTCAGTGGTTAGACCGCTTGGCTCTCACCAAGGCGGCCCGGGTTTGATCCCAGGCGACCGCAAAGTGAGATTTGTGGTGGACAACACGGTGCTGGGGCGGGTTTTCTCCGGGACCTCCGGTTTCCCCAGCCATCTCATTCCACTGGTGCTCCATCTTCATCATATGTATCATCAGTGGCACCGCCTGCGGCGCCGTATGTAGTAAAAGCGGGCGTTAAACACTACACACACACACACACACACACACACACACACACACACACACACACACACACACACACACACACACACACGTTTCCTATAAAATTGAAAATAAACATTTTATTTTGTATAAAGGCATCTTAAGTACATGATATTCTAATAACAAACTTAGCTCTTTTCGAAGAAACAAAACAAGAATTTTAAAAATTGTTTTATGCTAAGTAATGTCTGATGTGATGGAGGTATTCTCTAAAAACTGAGGTATTTCTGAATGCTGCTGATTTCAAGTGCACATGTTTGGCATTTAACCAAATTTTCATGTTTTAAACTATGAAAAAAATTTAAAGAAATGACAGAAAATAACAGGTGGATTTTTCAGGCTTTCTTTAATTTCTTTCAAAAATGTCGTTAATGAGTTAAAGCAAACGCCTGGTTCACTCTCTCTCTCTCTCTCTCTCTCTCTCTCTCTCTCTCTCTCTCTCTCTCTCTCAAGCAGAGGGAGAGACCTTTTATGAAAATGGTTTCCTTTTCAGAATCAGGGAGTCAACACTGCGTCTTTCTTACTATACGTAATAGAGAAAGAAAACAATCAATAGCGACTTGCTAATTGAAAAAAGCTATAAATATTAGAACATGCCTACAAAGAACAGAAAACATCTTGGGAATGTTGACATAAAAGCTGTTTGACATAGTTTTGTGCCTTTCGACGAGATGCTCATTTTTGTGTATAAGTACGATTCGTACTATTCTTTTGTCTACCGTCACCGGTTTACAGTTATGCAAAACTCATCCAAAATGTAGAAGAATCTTAAGAGCATTACCAATAATTTGAAGATATACCTCTTTTTAGACATTAAAATAACCAAATCTTACGGTATTTTACTAAACTCGTTTGCTGTTTGAGAAATGCAAGCTATTAGAAAAATATTGCATGAAAAGAGTGTCTCATCTTCTTGCTAAAACGACTCTATCTCGGCATCGATATTCTGGGTTGATAGTAAATTTGCTATGAATTACAAAAAGGCCCAACTCTATAGCGTCTGTTTTTTTTTTTTTTTTTTTTTTTGTAGTTTACGTCCTCCAACGTTCTGTCATATCAGACGGTGAATGAACTGGGTGAAATTATGCTCAAATGAGCCCAGGGTCAATGGAGCTTAGAGTTACCCGACGTCCGCCTTCAAGGATAAGGGAAACCCTGGAAAAATCTTATCCAAGTAACTCACCCTGACCGAGATTCGAACTCGGGACCTCTTGAACATGAGGCAGACATACTACCATCTACGCTACCGAGGCGGGCGATAGTGTGGTGGTAGCGTGTCTACCGCACGTTCAAGAGGTACCGAGTTCGAATATCGGTCAGGATGAGCGGCTTTTCCGGGTTTCCCCTTCTCCCGAAAGACGAATATCTGGTAACCCTAAGCTCTATGGACCCTGGGCTCATTTGAGCATCATTACACTCATTCGATTCATCGTCCGATATGACTTAACGTTGGAGGACGTACATTATACAATTAAAAATGTCAAAAGGAGCGAGTTTTAAGTTTAAAAATATACATTTTGATGGAAAATCCTGAAATTCCTTAATATAGCCCTATCTGCAATTACTCAAAAATATAACAGCAGCAGGTACGTATAGTGCTCGTTATTGTCATAACTTATTTTTCGCAAAAAATGTTCTGCCTTGGTTCAAAATGACCCCAACGGCACTTTTAGCTGCGTCTGGTTTTAAATATTAAATACCCCCTGCAGTTCCATATAGTGAACAAAAACTGCACGAAACTAGCTAGATAATCCATTTGTCCGAAACCAACCGCTGAAACTAACTTGGTCACCATCCGGTAGTGACCAGATGAATAATGCAGTGGCACACCCATTAGCTGTTTTCATTTGACAGATTCAACATCATGGACAACGCTGATGATATCCAAAAGAATAAACTGAACTTGTCACTACAGTGTTGTCAAATACGTTAAAAAAAAGCTGTAGTGGAAAATGATTTAGTTTGCTACATTCAGATTTTAGTGGAAGGCTTTGATCATGTTGACAGATTTTAATTGAATAGCTAGGTATGGGTGGATGGCATGTGCTGGATAAAAAATGTGGCGGTCGCCTTCTGCCATTGACATTCCAACAGGGTTTCATTAGGTGCAAATGTGTTCCGGAGAGTGTAGGTCGGAATTTTGGAGGAATTAGTATATAATTTTGCAGTACAAAGCAGCCGCAACACAGTTACGTCCCTCTCAGCCGGCGCATTTCCTACATAATGCCGCTTGATACAGCCTTTCAGGGCACATGTGCCATTCTCATGCAGCTTTCAATAGCAGAACAGAGGTCTTCTGGCATATATCGCACCGACCTCGTTAATTTCACAGGACTCACTGGTGGAGCCAGACACAAAGCATCTGGACAGAAATCGACTGGTGCAGACCAAGGAATTTATTGCCTTACTCTCATATTCATTGAACATGGTAGATATTATTAACCTCAAGATGTATAGCTTCTTGAGACGTATGTAGGAAAATGTGGATAGGTAAACAAAACACCAGAATTGATGGAAATTAATCATTTCTTCTCAGTGGCCGTATATAAGCTAAGGTTTTAGATAAATAGAGTCAACCTGAAAAAAACAATACTATGCCCGGGATTTGAACGAATCTCCTGGCTAGTCAGTGAACGGCTAGTGAGAAGAAATGATTCATTTCCATTAATTAACATAAATAATAAGAGTTAAATGATGAAGCCTGTGACTCAAGTACATACAATAGTAAGTCGCCACAAATGGTGTATCTTGGAAACAAGAGCCCTGTAAGGGGCATTCGGGTCAGATAATGTTAATTCTGATTTCTTACTTGGATCCTCCTGTACAAGGCATCCACGCACAATTCTCTCTCTTCTCGTGTGAGTTTTTGCGGCTATCTATTTCCCCTGGTCACCAATTGTACCATCTTATTTTAAACAAGAGTCATGAGACATCTTTGTTTCAAGGCGTGGTTCGGAATAAAGAAGTCAAATTGTGTAATTGGTTATATTTATAAAGATTCAAATTATAACTTAAAATATTCATCACAATCCAAAACTACAACAAACATCTCTCTCTCTTTAAGGGTATGTAAGACTGAAATTTTCAAATTCTGAACTAATAATGCTAGCTTTTTCAAATTTGCACCATAGGTGTAGTATAATGTAAACATGTTACAACCTAAATTTAAACCAGTTTTCTCCAGCAGTTTAGAAATTATGATAAATTTTGTATGTTTTTTGTTACGTCACTAAGAAAGTCCCTTGCGACAAAATATTTTGAATTTTGGTCTAATATTTTAACCCTATGTTCATAATACACATACATTTTGAAATTGCTCTGGGTTTTTCTGTGTCTCCTTTAGTTTAGGTCACAATTTTTTTTTAATTTACAAATATTCTTTTTTTGTCTAAAAAAACTGTAAGTTTTGTGTTTGAAAATAAAAAATATATGCTTATATACATTTCACAATAAAACCTAGGGCATGAACATGTGTAGGAAATTTCATGAATTTAGTACAAAAACTGCATCGCAAGGAGCATTTTACTGGAAGAAAAATGCTGGAAATATGAACATTGAGAAAACAGCGATTAAAGATTTGATTGCATAACTCACATTAAAATCCACCAGGCTGATAGGTTGGACCCTCAGATTTCTTTTTCCTCTCCTCTGTTGCTGCTTTTTTCACCTTTTTCTTCTTTAGATGTTGCTTTTCTTCTGCACAACTTAGCTTCTTGCTTTGCAGGATACGAGTTTGATCTCGCTGCACTGAAGTTTTCCTTGCTGAGTCTACTACACTTTCACCTCTGATATTTTGCTGCAGCTCCAATGACTTAAGACTGCCCATGTTAAACTCACTGATGCTTTTAATAACAGCAAGATCCAATTTTTGTTTTGATATGAAAACTTCCTTTGGGCACTTATTCCATATGACATGATGCAAAGATTCATTGGCATTCTGTGTTTTTCCTGTTTTGCACCTCTCTAGTAATGTTGTAGAAGCCAGCCTCTGATATATTGGCAACATTTTAGGAACTATTTTGTCTGAAAGCCTTATTTTTCTTTTCTTGAATTTAAAATTTAAGAACGGAAAACAGACAAAGAATGTGGATGTAGGCAAAAGAGGGCGTGACTCTGACAGAGTTTAAAGGCCACCGACATTTAAATAAGCATTTAAAAATGGCGTTCGGAGGCAAATTATGCATTTTTCACATTCGGGAATGTCTAAATTATTTTATAGAATTAAAATAAAAAAAGTCGTTATTTTCACGATTTTCGTGAAATTTCAGTCAGACATACCCTTAAAACGAGATTAATGATTTATCTCGTACTATTCAAAACCTTTATCTTCTCCTCGTCATTTTTCCACATTGAGGCAAGATTATTGATATATCGTAACTTAACAAGACTGAAGAACATATCTTTCTCCTAAAGATTATTGACTTATCGTCACTATCGTTACTTCTACTTAATTTTGTGATTGGCCGATCCAATGGCACGACACCACATTACGTCATATTACGTCATATAATTATTATTTCGGCCAATCACACAATTACATACATTTTTACATATTTAAATTCATAATTCCTCCGAACAGAACCCAAAAATACTGTTACAGCCCATAATGGTTTACCGGGAAAAATATATCCCTCAAATGGGGAATTTAATGTCAGGACGGCGCGTTGGCCATGGTAGCTCAATGGGTAAGAGCGACTGAATGGAAACCAGGGGTTCCATGGTTCAAATCTCAGTCATGTCACTGAATTTTTCAGGTTGATTCTATCTAAAACAACAGAACCAATCAGTCTCAACATCAGATAGGCTCTGACAAACATTCAGAGCTATTCTGTAACTTTCTGTTTAGATTACTTTACTCTTTAAGATCAAGAAGCACTGAAAGAGTATGTATTTGCAATGTGTCATTGTAATAGTATTAATATGGCTGCCGCATGGCTGAGTAGTTAGATCGTTTGGCTCTCAACAAGTTGGCCAGGGTTTGTTCCCAGGCGACCGCACAGTGAGATTTGTTGTGGACAACGCTGGGGGCGCTCGTCTGCCAGGTGGTTAGATCTCTTGGATATCAACATGGCGGCCCTGGTTTGTTTCCAGGCGACCGCAAAGTGAGATTTGTGGTGGATAACATGGCACTGGGGTGGGTTTTCTCCGTGTCCTCCAGTTTCCCCACCAGCATTCCACCGATTACTCTATTATCATATTTCATATCACCTCATCTCTCTCGTACCTTAACTTCCAGGGTTGGACTGATGTCTCACTTTCATCCCTGAATCTCTCTGATCAGGAAACCTCTGATCCTCGAACCATTGCCCATGGGTCTCGAGGTTGCGAGGTTCAGCAGGCCCTATGTTCCACTATGAGACGATTTAAAATGGTTATTCAAATATGTTTAAATGTTAAACATTATAAAATGGAATTATCTCGAAAAAGTATGAGAAAATCATCAATCAAAATTGTAAAAATTGAATAATGTAGATTCGTCGTCATAGCAACGACCCAGTTAATATATAAGAACGAGATGAAGCTGTTTCCTTCTTCTCTATCAAGCTGCTGTGTGAGTAAGACGTACTCGTCAAATTCTAAAATGGACGCTATCGCCAAAAGTTGTTATATTATAATTGTGATTGTGCTACGAGTAACAATTATCAATTTATAGTGAAAATCTTTAATTATCAAGTGTTAAAAAGTCAAATTATCAATAAATCGAAACTATTATTCAAAGGTAATTCGATAAAATAGAGTTTCATTTAAAAATCCACCATCTTCTTTACATCCGCGACCCGTCAAGGGAAAAAGAATCTTATGCAAACATCAGAGCAGCCGTGGACGAAGTAATACTTCCCGAACATCAGGGAACTGCATAAATTCGATACATATTGTCTACGCAACGTGGGATTTAACGAAACCATAAATACACAGCTAAGTATTTTCGTTACAACTTCCAGGTACTACAGAAATCCATTCATACAGTATTAATATTGTAACTCTAATAATAGAGTGTGGAATCTTACTATCATTAAAGACTTATTTTGAGAATTAGAAAACAATCTTTTATGTAAAGAGTAATTTAAGGTGGATTAGTGATTTGAAGTGGCGAATCCGTGGAAGATTCGTTTTTTAAACACTGTCACGAACCCATTGTTATGACGATGCGCGGCCGGCGGGCACAAAGGGACAGAGCGCAACGCGGAGATAAAAGGCTAGTCGAAACAGATTAAGATAGATAACTGGAAGGATCTAGTGCTGTCTTGTTTGTTACAGAAAATACCGGCAATTTATCGAACAGTGAACGGGGATGTAAAAGAGTAGCTACTTTATCTAGACAGAGTCGTAATCCGAACTGATATCGCATGCCTGCAGCTGTGTTTTGAAAGTAAACTCTTGTTCACGTGCGCAGAAGTGACGACAGATTTTGTTAGTTTATGTGACGTCATCTTGCTGCCAAAGGTGTACAAGTGTACGAGGGTTGTTCAATGATTTTTTTTTTTTTTTTTTTTTTTTTTTGACAACGTACCTTTACTCATCCTCATAATTCTGATGCTCCTTCTGAAAATAGTGTCCCCTGAATGCGATGCACTTGTCCCAGCCTTTCTGCCAGTCTTCAAAGACATGCTGGAAACCATTTTTTGAGAGATCCTTTAAAATCGCCTACGCAGGCTGCACTACTGCTTCTGATGATGGACAATGCCTCCCACGAAGGCGTTTCTTCAAATTAGGGAATAGAAAAGTGTCATATGGGGCTAAATGCGGACTATAGGGAGGGTGAGGGATGCACTGTACGTTGATTTTGCAAGATATTCAGCAACAACATTAGCAAAATGTGGCCACGCATTATGGTGATGCAGCATCCAGCCTGCTGCACGGAAATGTGGTCTTTTGCGCCTGATACGGACTTCCAATGTTTTCAGGACATCCCTGTAATAGTGTCCAGTTACTGATGTGTGTGCAGGTACAACATGCTGATAAACCATTGCATGAATATCAAATAATGCGATGAGCATAACTTCTGCAGCAGAAGCAACCACTTTTGCCTTTTGGGGAGGTGGTGATGAAGGAGATTTCCACACTGAGCTTTGCTGTTTCCTCTCAGAATCAAAATGATGTAGGCTAGTTTCATAAGTAGTGATTACCTTTGAAAGAAACTCCGGATTTTCCTCTAACATCAATTTAACTGTATGTTATCTCCATTGCAGCGGTAGGCGATAAAGAGCATGTCTGAACTTGTCTGATTCTCACAGGCGGGAACCAGGGGTACCAAGAATGAAACTACTAGGACGTCTTTGTTTCATATTAAGCTAACAGAATATAATAAGATTGAATTTTAGTGCGAACATTTATGAGCGTAGAAAAAATGTTCATTCCTTATTGAACACCCTCGTATGTCTACGGAAATAAAGGTCTTTTTGGACTTCTGCAAATTGGACTTTAATTCTAGGAACCCAAAAAGTGGCAATACTTTACTTTTGATTTGTGCTGTTTAAATGTGCAGTGATGCCGTTTTTCTAAAAATGGTATTTCTGGAACCACGAAGATTAAATGAGTATATTTGTATAAAATGTAGGATAACGGTGGACTGAAAATGTTAAATATCTTAAAAGTAAAACACCAACTTCGGTAGATTCTTAAATATATTCTTTGTTTTGACTTTGCTGCCTAAACACACTTCCTTCACTAACTAGGACAAATATATAAATAGAGTCAACATTATAAATTCAATGTCATGGCAGGGGTTTGAACCATGGAACTTCTCGTTTCCGTCCAGTCGCTCTAACACACTGGCTGCTATGTCCTGACATTAATATATAACTCTTATAATAAGAGTTAAATGAAGAAGCCCGGGACTCAACTACTTAGGATACTAAGTCGCCACAAACGGTGTACCTTGAATGCGAGAGCCCCTAGTGGTTTACCGGGGAAATATACGCGGCAAATGGAGAATTTGATATCAGGACGGCACGTTGGCCATGGTAGCTCAATGGCTTAGAGCGACTGGACGGAAACCAGGAGATTCGTAGTTCAAATCCCGGCCATGGCATTGAATTTTTCATGTCGACTCTATCTATCAAAAACCTTAGCCTATATAGGGCTATTGTGAAGAAATGATTAATTTCCATCAATTAACTAAATAAAAGAGATATATAAATATTTATTACTGCTGCCCAATTACAAACTGACCGAAATATTTCATTATATTATACTCAAATCTATAATATGATGTCATAATGATTTAAAACCTCACCATTCCAGCTAAAGCACATGAAATGGCACGGCCATGACGAAGCAATCATTTCAGAGGGAACTTCGTTAATTTGAAGTGGAAAATTTCCTAATTGAAAATTCATGTGCTCCACAGGCCAATAGCAATTCCGACATTAGTCAGCGGGACGACGGTGATAAAATATGCACATGCGCAGCGCTTCATGCAGGCTTTTAACACTCCATACACATCAACTAACATTCACTGCGTTTAAAATTCCGTTAAAGGTATGACGAAGTTTAATGCAGAGTGCCAGTACAACCAGGCTTTATTAGGCCGCCATATCTGCAGCTAATTGTGTTTCCCAGCAGTAAATGGAACTGCTTCAACTTTGACAGAAATTAGCTATTCACCTCGCAACGCTGTTTCTGGACTACAAATGGTTTACTCTATTACGCTTCAAGCTTGGCGCTATAAAGCGTTCATTATTTACTAAAACGAGTTGATGAAAAGGGTAGATTTTATGTTGTGAAAGGGGAGATTATCTGTATTTACATTAGGAGAAAATGTGACCTATGTCATAAAATGTCTCGTAAAGGAGACGCCAGATGAAAATTACATCTCGTAAAATTAATTTTAGAGCTATTAAAATCTCACGCCAGGAAACACAGCTCTCAAATGGTGCCCAAACATCGTGTAGCTGTTTAGATTTCTAAAGAAAACCATTAATAAGAGAAGAGAAACAAATACCTCAATGTGAACAAATAGTATAGGAAAAACTAATACTTACACAAGCAATTCTCTATCTTTCTCTGTAAGATATTATAAACCTCTTCAGTTTAGGAAAAGTCACACGCTTATAGGCTTCTCAATGACCCTGGCAAGAGAAACTGCACTATTATAGTACAAGGGCTGTTCAATAAAGAAGGATCACAATTTATTTTTGACAGCGTACCTTTATTCATCCTCATAATTTTGATGAATCTTCTCAAAAGAATCTCCCCTGAATGCGATGCACTTGACCCAGCATTTCTGCCAGTCTTCAAACACATGTTGGAAACCATTTTCTCAAAATTGCCTCCGCAGCTTTCACCACTGTTTCTGATGATGGATAATGCCTCTCACGAAGGAGTTTCTTCAAGTTAGGGAATAGAAAAAAGTCACAAGGGGCTAAATCCGGACTATAGGGAGGGTTAGGGATTACTTCACGTTGACATTTGAATGATATTCAACAACAACATTGGCAATATGCGGCCGCGCATTATCGTGGTGCAGCATCCAGCCTGCTTCACGGAAATGGGGTCTTTGTGCCTGATATGGACTTGAAATGTTTTCAGAACATCCCTGTAGTATTTTCCAGTTACTGCTTTGTTTGCAGGTACAACATTCTAATGAACTATTACATGAATATCAAAGAATTAAATGACCATAACTTTCCCAGCAGAAGCAACCACTTTTGCTTTTTGGGGGGTTGGTGATGAAGTAGATTTCTACACTGAGCTTTGCGGTTTGCCCTCAGGATCAAAATGATGTAGCCAAGCTTAATCAGTAGTGATTTTGTTTGAAAGAAACTCCGGATCTTCCTCTAACATCAACTTTAACTGCATTCAGACCTCCATGCAAATGTTCTTATGTTCGGGAATCAACAGTCTTGGAATCCATCGCGCACAAACGCGTCTCATGTGCAGTTTTTCTGTCACCAACGTGTGGGTGGCACCCAATGAAATGTTCAGTATTTCAGAAAGTGATCTTAGGGTAATTCGTCGATACTTTCTCACAATGGCAGCAGCAGTGTTGATGTTTTCTTCCGTAAGAGTAGCAATTGGAGTTCCTGGTCCACCTTCCTTTGAAATTGATTGTCTCTCCTCTTTAAACATTTTAAACCACCTTCGAGCTGTGCTGTAGGGAAGAAAAGACTCTCCATTGGCCTCCTGTAACATTGTATAGGCCTCAGCTGAAGATTTGTTGAGACGAAAGCAGAATTTCAAAGCCGCATATTGTTCCTCACGTGTTACCTCCATTTCAGCGGTAGGCGATACTGAAAATATCTCAACTTGCCTGGTTTTCACAGACGGGAACCTGGAGTACCAACAATAAAACCACTACGGCGTGTTTGTTTCACATTAAGTTAACGGAATTTAATAAGACTGAATTTTTGTGCGAAAAATGCATATAGTTACATTGTACTTATTTTATTGCAGGGCAGTGCTTTACAATATTGTAATTTAACGGAAACCTGAAAATTAGACCGTGTCGTAGAGTTACAACATACAATAACATAATACATTTGGTGATAAATTAACAGTACATGGCTTCTAAATAACAGCAGCATACTTTAAAGTTTGCTCACTGCATTGGTGTTTAAAGTTGAGTAAAATACTCTAAGCTCTGGGCTTACCGGGATAAGTTGTAAAAACTTTGTGCAGCCCTATTTCGCGGTGGCACTCAGTTTGCCCTATACAACCACTAACCCTTCCCTACCTCTTTAAACGTGCTTAGAAACCGGATGGCAGAGAATTCTTCAACACAAAATATTGGCTCCGTAATATAGCCTAGTTATCGCAGGTTTCCGCGTTATTAAATTCTGAATATGTTGACGATGTCAGGTCCTTAGCGAAGGGTAAATCGAAATCAAATATATCGCTCAGTGGTGGAGGTCGGGGCAACCTGCTGCACAAAAAGTACTTTACCGAGATACAGAGCCCATCAGCATCCAACGAGGAGGTTATATCCGAAAATCATCTAGATACGGTGATATGAACATTCATTCAGGGTACACCAAGTCTGTCGTGATACTCGAGTTAATCTGGGGAAACAAAAGACAACTATGTTATCAAAAGGCTAATTAGGATCAATTTAAACATGGAAGCCAATTCTGCTAATGAGCGGATTTTCGCAAATACTCTTGTTTAAAATATGCAGACCGTTTCCATATTTTTAAAAATTTTTCTTAAACAATTTACACAATAATGGTTTTAGCCTAGCTAAAGAAAAGGGTTTATGAAGGCTGAACTTCTATCCTATAAGTGGTGCCATGCTCAGTGGGATCTCAGTGGGACCTGTTCGACGGTTTTCTCCGCCATTCATTACACAAATTCTTCAAAAGTATCTCATCCTCTACTCTCATGCCAAGCCTCGAACCAGTTAACTAACCTGCCAACTATTTCTATGCAGAGTCCCGTCTACTCTTGACAGGAATTTGAGTGTAACGACTTGGAGTTGTGAGTACGTTGTGGAGGAAAAGATGATGATCAACCTTATTGAAGATCTAGTTGCTGGATTCTAATATTTCCACGGCTGCTCTGGTAATTGCAGAAGCTCTTATCTTCAGGGACGGTCTCTGATGGGAAGTGATAATTCGGTTATAAATAAAATTGTAGTTCCTCCTTTCTTCTATAAAGATTGGTATTTTAATTAAAATGAAACTTTTCCAACAATTAGTTACACTTTAGAATGCTTTATACACGTTGGTAGTACAAAGGTTTTTGAATAAAGAACGAACATAAAATTTTTACGGTCATAATTTTTAGCACTAAAATTCAATCTTATTATATTCTGTTAGCTCAATGTGAAACAAACACGCCGTAGTAGTTTCACTGTTGGTACTCCTGGTTTCCGCCTGTGAGAACCATGCAAGTTCAGACATGTTCAGTATCGCCTACCGCTGCAATGAAGGTAACATGCAGTTAAAGTTGATGTTAGAGGAAGATCCGGAGTCTCTTTCAAACGTAATCACTGCTGATGAAACTTGGCTACATCATTTTGATTCTGAGAGCAGACAGCAAAGCTCAGTGTGGAAATCTCCTTCATAACCAATTCAAAAAAAATGGTTGCTTCTGCTGGGAAAGTTATGGTGATCTCATCCTTTGATATTGATGGAATGGTTTATCAGCATGTTGTACCTACACACACATCAGCAACTGGAGAGTACAACACGAATGTCCTGAAAACATTGCAAGTCCATATCAGGCGCAAAAGACCACATTTCCATGAAGCAGGCTGGATGCTGCACCACGAAAATGCGCGGCTGCAAGTTACCAATATTGTTGCTGAATATCTTGCAAAAATCAACGTGAAGTGCATGCCTCACTCTCCCTATAGTCCGGATTTAGGCCCATGTGACTTTTTTCTATTCCCTAACTTGAAGAAACGTCTTCGTGGGAGGCATTATCCATCATCAGAAAGAGTGGTGAAGGCTGTGGAGGCGATTTTGAAGGATCTCTCAAAAAATTGTTTCCAGTATGTCTTTGAAGACTGGCAGAAACGCTGGGACAAGTGCATTGCATTCAGGGAAGACTATTTTGAGAAGGAACATCAAAATTATTGTGCAATGTTTTTTTAACTTTCCACTTTCCAATGCAAGATAGTGAAGCACAAAATCTGCAGAAATGCAGACACACCCAAAATACGTTTTACACTTTCACGTCCGTTTGCAGAAGGTAAAAAGAAAAATGGCATCAAGTGTTCAGCTTTTGTCCTGCCGTTGCCATAACGACAACCAAACGTCTTTCAACTTTTCTACATTATATCGTCATTCTTTTTTAAATAAATATTTCTTAACGTAATTTTAACATTTAAATAATATATCTTTTACTAATTTTAATTAAAAATAAACTTAAAGGAACTATTTAAACAGTTTCAAGAGATAGATCTAGTACTTTTTTCGAAAGGGAAATACAAGTTTAATTTCCTTTATGGAATTTTATGATGAAGTCTCTCTGTTTGGTATTCGTGTAGTCATCTTCAAGGATGTCACTTAAACTTTTACATTAAAATTAGTAAAATTTATTTTGGTAAATATAAATTATATAAAATATATACAAAGTTTGCTTTTCTTTAGCAAAAAATTGTATTATATGGTTTGAAATTTCAATTTAAAACAGGTATCATCCTTTAGTCTTCTGATCCACTGAAGACCATGTGTGTAATCGTATAGTGATGTCCAGAATGTGGAAACAAATCCCTTGCTTTTGTGTATAGTGGCATTGACTGACAAGTATGCTGAATGAAACTGTCACAAAAAGACTAAGAAATGCAACATAATGTATTTAAAAGCATACACACCTACTACAAAGAATAGCATAAACATTATGGAATTTAATAATATAATTATTGGTATCGGCAGCAAGAATGGGTTAGTAATTATATAAAGGGAACTGAAGTTGCATAATAATAGGCATTATTCGCATATACTTTACCTTAAATTCAGTTTTAGAAATCGTACTAAGTCTGTCACTTTGTACTGGGAATTCTGCAACAGTTGGCTTTGGATACTTCGAAGTAGAGAAGCAGAGAAGCACACTAGAGAAGCACAATCATTTAAGTGTATATACATGAACTATTTTCTGCACCTAGGATAACTCTACATATAGTAGATCAATTCAAAATGTAACGATTGTTTGCACAGATCACATTCTTGCTATACTCTTAGTTACACACATATATTAAGTAAATAGGAAACATGAGAAACATTCTTTAAAACCTTTTAAATTATATTCACTGAAGTAGTGTGCTTGATATTTTACAAGTTGTAGTGAATTTAACACTAAACACTTTGATAGTTAAACCAGGGTATGTATACAACAGCAACTTGATTGACTAATGACTAACAAGATAATGAAACCACTATGTCGTAAATCGTTGCCATTTTGTTTCCAAAACACAGTGCCATCGAATTAAAATTTATTGTGAGCTTTAACGTGTTCGGCTGTATATCTTTCTCATTCCCGTTATTTCAGCGTTCAGGTAGAGTGTATAAATACTAATATGTCGTAATATATAGATCTTTCTAAGTTTTGAATTAGTAAAACATTGCAACCGGTAAAAAATCTCAGTGGTGAGTACGCTGACTTCTCAAATGAAGAGGGCTGCGCGGTGGCTCATTGGTTAGACCACTTGGCTCTCACCAAGGTGGCCCGGGTTCGATCCCAGACGACCGCAAAGTGAGATTTCTGGTGGAAAACACGGCGCTGGAGCGGGTTTTCTCCGGGATCTCCGGTTTCCCCCGTCATCTCATTCCACCGGTGCTCCATCTTCATCTCATGTATCATCAGTGTCATCGCCTGTGATTCCGTTTGTAGTAAAAACGGGCGTTAAACACTACACATTTCAAGTTCTCAAACAAAGGCCCTGGGTTTTACCCTTGACCTTTTTTCTTAGCTAGGATTACTCCTTAAAATCTGGAAAATTGTTGTTGTGAGAGTAAATTTGCTTGTAAAAATAGCTTAAATAAGGAAACGTTAATAGTTCAAAGAACAGAAACACCGTCAAATGTTTTGATCATAAGTCCCTATATGGCGTTAGTAGCTAATGGAAGCTATGGAAAGGAACGAAAAATGACTATTAATAGAACTGCCTTCATAAATGTCATCTGTGATCCGGAAACTTTTCTTTGTAGTTGGCAGGTAAGAAGAGCATCCTATACAGAGCCAAAAATTCCTACGTTGGTCCCAGATCTTAATAGTACATCCTGTTTTCATATGCAGAAAGCTTTCCATAATACAGTAAGAATGGTATACAGTACTGACCTCTTTAAGGAATTCTAATCAAAGGCACGTCTAAAATTATTTCTGTGTACATTTTTCTGTTTACTTTTTTAAAATCAACCGAAAATACTCATGCTGAGAAAGCAATCTCTGGAACAACAGCAACTGAAATTTTTTTTAAAAAAAAGGGCCGTAAAAAGTAAGTAGTCAAAGGTAAAGGGAATTCTCAAGTTGGAAAAATTAAAAACGCCGGCGGCTATAGCTCGGAGAAAGAAAGTATATCTTCTAACCAACAAAGAAGAATTTCGATCTTGGTTATGATATCTGGATGAAAGTATTCATGAAATTCTGCTTAAAGGAAACGGATTCAACTTCAGTGACAAGTTAATGCTTCATGATCCAATGCCAGCTAAATATTCAAGAATCACAACTGAGATTTAAAGGAAGTTTGAAAGCAATAGATATTCGTGAACCAGTAAGTTCTAAACTATGTATTACAAACAAATGCAACTATTGTACATTCTGAAATAAGAGAATATGCTTAGGTTCGAATCTATTCGCTCTGAAATATCAATCTTCAAATACGAGGTACGTGCGGAAAGTAAGTTCTGTTTGGTGATAAAATTAAATAGTGTACAGATACAAAAGCTATTTATTGCACAAATTTCCATAACTCTTAAGCTACTTTTCTACATAACTGCGATATCGTGCAGGCATTTGTCATAGATAGGCACAAGTGTTTGTATACCTTCTTCATAGAAGTTTGCCGCCTGTGTCTTCAACCAGTTGGAAACATTTTCTTTTAGCTCTTCGTCATTGTTGAAGGAGCGATGTCAGGGCAGTACGGGGGTGGTCAAACACGTCCCAGCCAAATCCCTGTAGAATGTTTTTCGTTGGAATTGCAGTATGTGGTCGTGCGCTGTCGTGAAGATACACAACACCTCTTGACATCGCAAATTTGCAGATAAATTTCAATTGGTTTCACTTTCCTAGCATTCAGAAAACGAATCACAGATCTGATTTCACAAGCGGCGGGATTTTCAATCAACACTGACATTGTAAACAAGCACAACAAAGCGTACGTGGCTGACAGCGATCTCACAATGGCGCACGTTTCTTCTTCTTGATTCAGAGCGTCTACCGCGCATGTGCCGAACTGCGATCGCAGCGCTGCAGCGGAGATAAATTGAAATATAGCTCACTTCGTGGACGCCCCTTGTATATTTATGAACCAATAGCAAATAAACAAAATGTGTCGTTCTTTCACGAGATTTTAACCATCGAACTTTCGGTCTCGGTCCGGTTGCTTTTAATCACTGAGCCACCGTGGCAACGTGTCAGCACAACATAAATTCTCCAACTGACACCTATTATTCCCAGTGACCCTCTATAACTTTCATATACAATGAGACACACTGTGAAAAAATAAATAATTTTACTATGAACTGACCTAATAGTGGTTTATCTATGAAGACTGGAACATACGACTTACAGCATAGGGAGTTGCCCAAAAGGTATGTAGTTCAATGTCTACTTGACCTTCTAGAAGTTCACTTGAAAAATATTATAGACAGTTTGAGGAATTAAAGTCATGCTGACATGTTAACATGGTAGCTCAATGGTTAAGAGTCACTTCTCCAAACATAGAGAATGAGCATTTCTTATTGGTTATACGAGAAGTTAACTTTCAAAAAGGACTTCATAAGAAAGGACAATCAATGTGAGAAACAGTATTAGAACCTGAATTTGTATAAATAGAAAAAATGATACCCACAACTTTAGAGATATGTATTTTTTTTATTCCACGTATACCCCGAATTTAGCTGCAATGTTCATATATGCGACAGTTCTCCTTTGGAACATATGGATGTTGTTAACTCGTAATCGCTGGGTTGCATTATTAGATCACGCGCACATTCACTCTTTAATTCATACATCCAGACTCCGGGGAAGATGCATTATTTTGGTCGGAGAAAAATTCCCCCCCCCCCCACCGCCGGGAATCGAACCACGGACCTCTAGCACGGCAAGCAGATGCTCTACCGACTGAGCTACGGGGCTATCCGAATAAGTGTTCTGTAACGAAAGTAATAAACAAATATTCCGAGACAACGAAAGCATTAAACTATAAAATACTAGAGTTCTAATATTATAAAGGTTCAAACTCATTCCTAAAAAGGAAGTACAGAAACTCTGAATATTATCTCACATATTTGGGATCAATTTTCAGGATTTTATTGAAATGATATCCACATTGCATTTTTCATTTGATACATATAAGACTGTAATTTAAATTAAGGATTAATTATTACATTTGAAAAGTGAATCAGGTACTTTGAATAATCGTTCATGAAAGATCACGATCATCCATCAAATATTTTGATATGTGGAGCATATTAAGTAATGCAGATTACAAAAAAAAAAAAAAAAAAAAAAAAAAAAAAAAAAATGAAAAATGTGTGTAATACTGGAAAGTGCATTGAAGTAGTGTATTAAAGGGTATTTCAAAATTTCAATAATATTGCCAATGACAGTAAATGAAATTCAGCAAATGATTTTTCTTTTGTACTTTTTTTTTTTTTTTGTAATTACGTCCTCCACCGTCAAATCATATCGGAACATAAATGAAATTGGTGATATGATACACAAATGAGCCCGGGGTCAATAGAGCTTAAAGCTACCTCACATTTGTCTTTTTGGAAAAGGAAAAACCTCGGAAAAACCTTATCCAGGCAACTCACCCTGACCGAGATTCGAACAAGAGACCTCTTGAGCGTGAGGCACACACGCTACCATCTATGCTACTGAGGCGGTCTCAGCAAATGAAGAGCAACAAGTTAAGCCTTCAAGTTCTTACGTGCTTTAGATATATTCGTCCAATTTCACAGGTACATTTGCCTTAAGGAAGCTCGTTTGAATTTAATGATTTAAAGAACTTGATTCCACTATCATAGTCATGTAATGAGAACACTAGTGCCTCACGGCACAATATATGACGTCTAAACTTCTAAAAATATTAATTCACGTTAAGGCAAATGAAGCTGCAATCCAATATTATGAAGTCTATCTGAAACACTTAGAGGTTACGAAGTTAGGAAGATATGGGGAAGTTGCATGCGAGATGACCAAGGGAATGCTGGCACCAAGAGGCAAATATTACCTAATCCCTGAGGTGCAGAAGAAGAAAGATATAAGCTATAACCATGACGGTTTCGGATAGGGTACTGCAAGTCGAAACGCTTTCAAACCGACATTCATATCCACTGCTTACGACTCAACTTTCTGCAGGGTCTCTCTGCCTCGCCCTTCTACTCCTACAGTTTTCCCATCCCATACTTACAACTTTTCTGAATTTTAAATTTTATCGCTGCGTTAGAAATTCCTTCCACCTTCTCTTATTCACGATCAGAGTGATTTCTATCGGATAAGTTTCTTCTCCTTTTATTTCTGGGCCGGTAGGGTAGAGGATGAAGTGGTGGGGTAAAATGTCATATCCATTATAGGGAGAGAATTCATGTCCAAAAGAACTTGGGATTGCTTCACATTTCACTTTGGTTTCCAATGAGAATTTTTCATTTCACTTTTCCATTTCCAGTCGGAACTTATCTTTATGCCTAACTCTTGAGTGCCAATTCACACTTAACTGTAATAATGCACCCACACCATACGCTTGGTAAAAACAGTTTGTGTAAAACACCCCTTTTTAATGTTTATAGCTAGGTAATTAAACTCTATATCCTACAGATATATTAAAATATCTACTAATATAAAGAGAACCACTTGGTATGTTCAGTTTGTATTTGCAAAATGTAAAGCGTCTGTCAACAAGTGTTCTATTTTTGAAGTCAAAATATGTTCTATAAATGATAGAGGTTTAGTTCATTCTTTATTTCGCAACATAATTATTGTGGCTGGTAGAATCAAAAGTCTGGTTTGTAGAATTTGAAACACTATTTACTGCAGTAAACAGTAACTTTGTACAACCCTTGCAGCAGTAAAAACACATAACGTACACAATCAGCAGTCTTCAAGTACGTCTCGTTCGCCCATCACACACAAACAAAAGAATTCGCAGCGGTACAGTTCAAACGAACAATTAGAGCACAGCTGCACATCTGAGCTACACAACTCAACTAAACTGCTCCTCACACTTTGTCGCTATATATACCTCCCAGTCATTGTTCCAAAATGTGGTAGATTTTCCGAGAACAATTGAGGCGGCAAGAAAAAGACGGAAATATCCAGACATCTCTGTCTATTTCCCTCTGTGTTTCATTCTCTCTCTCAGAAAGCGTCCAGTTCTACGCGCCACTCTCTGTCTCTTTCTTTCCTGCCAGCGCGTACAGCTCTGACTTTGCAGCGGCTCTAACCAACAATGCAATTGGGGACATTATTATCATTACGTGTGGAGGGAACATCATTTAAGTGACCACCGCGTCTTCGTTGGATTCCGCGTATACGGTTAACCCAATTTTCAATAACTAAGACCCTTAATTAGGTTCAACTTCACGAGTCACATCCGCGATGTTATTTATAACATAATTTACTGTTTCTGGATTGTTGTATGAAACTCGAAATTTAACATAACCCCACAATAAGTAAACCAACGGCGTTAAATTACATGATCTCGGGGGCCAGTTAACATCACCACTACAGGAAATGAAACCTCTGAATTTCTCCATCAAAATGTCGATTGTTTCAAGGGCAGTATGACATATGGCACCATCTTGCTGGAAGCGGATGTTTTAGAGATCCGTTTCATCCAATGAAGACCAAGAATAATCACTTTATTTGTATTATTATATAAAATTATAAACTCAAAGTGACAAAACAAAGGGTAATAAAATTTTTAAACCAATCAGTAACAATTTGAACCCAACTTGCAGAGTAAGGGTTATGAAGTAACCCGTCTGATACCAGTCAGCCAACGTTACCTTGCGAGGGAAGATTCCTATAGGAATAAGTAACAGCAGATGCCATCACCCACCTCGAATCTTTACACGCTTTTTACAGCTTCATACAGTGTATTGAGCTCGTTTTTGGTCCTACTGTGCAGATCTGCCATTTTGTATTCCAATGTTATTATCAACTGATGTATGCGGTATATTGTTCCTTCAGAGGCGCATTTAAAGATGTGTGTGAATGTACGCTAATGAAAACAAGTTTGTAAACTCTCTAAAATTATTACTGCAGCTTTATGTAACTGGGTGTGATGATTTTGGAATCGACATATATAGTAATTTTTTACCGTTCCATACAAAACTAATGATGCACTTATCTACCCTTTCTCCATAAAACTTTATGCAAATCTCCCATTATAAGGCATTCAAGAAAGGCGCAAGTCACGTGACTTAGCTGTTGCATAAATTCAAAAATTAATAGGGGCAGGTGACTCACCTCCTATAATTTATCGTGACGCTATATTTTAAAAATGGTTTACTAGAAGCTCAACAGTACGAAATATTCATGTTTACCGCTACTTATGAATTAAAGGTTTGTATATTAATTTTATGTCCAGAATCAAGAAAAACAAATGAAGAGGAAATAAGAAAATACTTTAAATTCTCAGAAACTAATCATTCGTCTTTTAAACATTTGAAGATATAACACTTTATCGAAACTGAGCCTTTTAAGTACCAAATTAAGTCAAATACCTTCGTTATAATCTTGATTTCCTTTATTATTAACATGAATATCTTTAAAAGACATCGATCTTAGAGAAAAATCCTAAAAAACCTATTAACTAGCAATATCGGCCACGGAAATGTCCTTCCGAATAGCCCGCCTCGGTAGCATCGATGGTAGCATGCCTGCCTCACGTTAAAGAGGTCCCGAGTTCGAATCTCGGTCAGGGTGAGTTACCTGGAAAAGGTAACAATATACTTGGTTAATGTATAAGATACGAGATATCTCCATTATATTACTGTATACAGAATATTCTTAATCTTGTCTCTACTCATTGTACAACATGAAACATTACACTACGAATAATTATAGACATTGATTCTATGCGTAGCCTTAGGAATAATTCCATCTATATTTCGACTAAATCAACCTGGTCGTGCTGTCAGTAACTTTCTAGTTGCCCCTTTTTTGACTCCTCCGGACATTACTGAATTCTAATTAACTAAATGTAAGTTTTTCAGTTGACTGCTGAGGGGTATTATTTTCCTTTCCACTCAGACAATGTTCCCACCTTAAACTCAATGTGTCTTGCGGTAGTTACATTCTTTTTCCTTTCCTTTAGTTTCGCCTTTTGCTACAAAGGAAAAATATATCTTCTATCAAATAATTGTATCTGTATAATTGAGAGACTTACAAAGGACGTGCGAAATTTAACAAGAAATAAAACTCGGTATTTATTCAATAGTTTTGAGGTATTCTATGATACTTTTATGAATATCAAGTAAAAAAGTTGTATCCTGCGAGATGTCTGAAATGTTTGGAAACTTTGCACGTACATTTTCCTTATTACGTACCTAGCTATAGAAGGTATTGCGTTTCACTCAGAAATTACACACAGAGGCTTCACCTATGTTTCCGTGTCTCCGAGAGAAGAACAAACTGCATGTTTTAGAAACTACAGAAAAATAAATGTATATATTTATACGAAGCAGATGATGTAATTACGTTTGAGGAGAGGAACAAGGATGGACATTACCTTTTTCGATCTGGTAGTTGCACATTTGTTTTTATTGAGTTTTCTTGTAACAATTATTAAGTGGTTCGTTTATCTTATGTTTTGTTTTACGTAATGTATTTAAATATTCTTAATTTTCAGACGATGTTATTACGATTTTAGCAAAATGCATTGCTTTATAAGGTATTTCTCAGATATAAAAAAGGATAAATGGGAATACATTAAGAGCGCTGAAGCGCCAGCTAGAAAATAGAGCACACGATCTGGAAAGGTTAGCTAGAAAATAGAGCACACGATCTGGAAAGGTTAGCTAGAAAATAGAGCACACGATCTGGAAAGGTTGCTTGCCATGGGTACGGGAATAAAAATATTTTCTATCGATCCAAGAAGATTAGATGCATGAAGTTGGTTTAGTAGTACGAAGTATTGTATCATATATGTCTTAATACATGTTACTAATATATAGTGAGTTATATTGTTAAATATATTTGTGAAAATTAATATTGTCTTAAAACAAAACACCACAATTCATCCACCTCCAGGAGCGAAGAAGGAGTTCTCAGTTCTACAACTTAGGTATGCTCAGAAAAAAATATAAAATAGCATTCAAATTAGTACATCAGGACCTCGAATCATCTCTAAAATTTGGAGAAATCAATATATATATATATATATATATATATATATATATATATATATATATATATGCTGTCACCTAATAAATCTCGTCCAAACTGATACAGTACTAAGTGAAGAACCTGTAAAGCATAGAAAATTGAGAGCATAAGATAATATGGGAATAAAGGAACTATAAAAACCGGTAAGATAATGAGGAAGTCTTAGAAGACACTGAAATCAGAAGGGAGTTAATGCCAGAGGTTCTACTTCCATTACTCCTGGATCCATAGGACCAAGGGCCCGGGTCTCCTTCGACCAGGGAGTTACCAAGCTGTCCCAAAATAGCGCCCGGCGCCTCCGTGGGGCTTCCCATAGGGCAAGAGCTAGCGACTAACTAGCCCCCCCCCCCATCTGGTCCTGTGGACTCAAGACGGGTTGGAAGTGGATACGCCACTTACGCGCGCCAACACCAAAATGGGAAGGCTACCTACATGACCTCGGTCGGGTTGTCTGGCGACCTAGCTCACCTTCTACTAGCTATGCTGGCTAGTACTCGGGAATAATAATGGCTTCCCTCAACCCGGTCCGAAGACGCACCCGATCACACACGGGTATCGGGAACCACTGCCCCCTCGAGTCCAACCCGAGTCCGAACAACTCTCCGACGGTAGGGGCTCGGCAGTTCGGCCCAAGGTTCCTCTAGTAACGTCAGTGTTACCACGAGTGCTACGGGTCCGCAGCGCCCGCACCACGGCAGCTGAAGGGGACGGATCCCCTCCCCTACGAGGAAAAAGGAAGTAAAGAAATTATATATTTTATATAATTTTAGATTTTATTATTTTTTTATTTTATATTATATATTTATAAATTTCCGATACATACATCCAAGTTATTATTTAAAAGAAGCCCTTCCAATGATTTGTCCGCCCTGCAAATACCGCCGAGGGCTTGTATATATTTCAGCTTCCATAGCCCCTCAATAAAACTGAACTTCCCGTAATAATACAATATGTCCTCATTATTCAAAAATACCAATACAGATTTTCTTTTGCATGTATCATTCCCATTGTTTTCTGCGAACACTTTCAACTGAGTCGATGTGATTCGAGATTGCGTCATAAGCTTCGGTTTGTATGACAAATCAATCCATTTCCTGTTATTCTAATGACCATTGCTATTTGGATCGCTTCTAGGTACGCCGACATTATCTTTTTTGCCCATGTTTAATCTTCTTTCAAACGTTAGGTCTATTATTTGAAAATTGATGGAAATTAATTCTTCTTTCACACTGGCTATGTGTAGGCTAAAGTATAATAAGCTAGACTCAGACTGAAAAATTCAATGCCCTAGCCGGAATTTGAGCCACGGATTTTCTGGTTGCCGTCCACCCGCTCTAACCCTTGAGCAACTATGTCCAAAGTGCCGACAGGACATTTAATTCTCCAACTGACTCGTGGTTTTCCCGATAAACCACTTAGGAGTTCTCATAAACACAAGAGACAACTAACTACCTTAATGGCGACTTACAACATGTAAGTCTTTAAAGGCCCGGGCTTTATAGTTAACCACTATTAGGTCACACATACTTTCACACTGGCCGTGTATAGGCTAAAGTATGGAAAGCTAGATTCAGACTGAAAAATTCAATGCCATAGCCGGGATCTGAACCACGGATCTTCTGGCTGCCGTCCAGCTGCCATAACCCTTGAGTTACTATGGGCAACGTGCCGACATGACATTAAATTCTCCAACTGACTCGTGTTTCTCCCGGTAAACCACTTAGGAGTTCTCATAAACCCATGAGACAACTGCCTTAATGGCGACTTACAACATGTTAGTACTTTAAGGCCCGGGCTTTATAGAAGATCCGTTTTTCAAATCCCAGCCAGGGCATTGAATTTTTCAGTCTGACTATCTTTCCATACTTTAGCCTACACACGGCCAGTGTGAAAGAACAATTAATTTCCATTAATTGACCTAATATTGGTTAACTATAAAGCCCGGGCCTTAAAGTACTTACACTTTGTAAGTCGCCATTAAGGTAGTTGTCTCATGTGTTTATGAGAACTCCTAAATGGTTTACCGGGAAAAACAAGCGTCAGGTGGAGAATTTAATGTCATGTCGGCATGTTTGCCATAGTAGCTCAAGAGTTAGAGCGGCTGGACGGCAACCAGAAGATCCGTGGTTCAAATCCCGGCTATGGCACTGAAATTTTCAGTCTGAGTCTATCTTTTCATATTTGAAAATTTACGGACTAAACATAGCTAAGTAAAAACAGCAATGGGTAGGAACTATAAGGCAAATAATTGAAAAAAGTAAGTGCACGTGTTCTAAAATTGCTTTTCTCATTCACATTTTGTCAATGAAGTATTAGGGTTACATTTTTTATGCCCTAGAATAATAAATTTAATAGCAGGTATTTTACGTAAGTCTGTGATATTAACTGTAGAGAAATACATGTTCATTTGTTTGAACTTTTTGGTGTTAAAACTTTTGGCGTATTTTTCCTGGGACTCACTATGCAAGTTACCATGCAAATAAGAGCAAAACTGGTATTTAATATCATGCACAAAAGTTTAAATCCAAGAAAAAAGTCATATAAGGTAGGCCAAAAGTGATTTAAGCATACTGCAGAGCTCTATTGTCTATGGAACTGGGAAAATATTCAGTAAGAGTGATTTAACAAGTGTCTAAATTATTTTACTTTATCATTGAAAAAGAACTTTAATATTTTTAACTTAAAACTTAGTCTCAGTATCCCTTTTAAGGTGTTAGGGTTATAAAAAGCGGTTCAAGAGTTGGAGGAATGGCAAAATCATACGAGTATTGAAGGCTTTAAGCGGATTCAGTGCGCGAAATTATTTTGGGCAAATTTTTCACAGAAAAAATCTTGGAGAGGAAATCATTGGGATTGAAAACCGTATCACTGTCTATAAAAAACTGTCAGCCGCATTTTAAAGGTCGAGTTAATTTAGCTGCGCTAAAGCCTCTAAGCGTAACAATAAAAAAGTGTGCAGTTTCGGTTACGCTATCACGTTCGCAGAGCGATTGTAGGTGTAAGCGCAAAGGCTTTTGAAACCGCTCTGAGTGACAGGGCGAGCTCTAATCCCGCCCTTACAGAGGCGACCGGAATTCCATCCACGCTGAAACTGATTTTCAAATTCGCAGGCAAGAAAACCCGAGTGGGGGTCAGCTGGTTAATTAAAATATGTCAGAGAGAATAGCTACATATTCATTACAGAGAACCGAGGAACGTGTCTATTAGTCGACAGCGTTATTTTCACACGACTAGCGTGTATCTGCGTGCACTGCCTCATCCTTAGTCGATCCAGCCATCTAACAAAACATCATTATGCAGGAATATCCGCTCCGGTCAAGAAAAATTGAAACACTCACAACCGATATTATAGTGACCGAACGGAATGGCCCATTCGGTTTCGTTTTTGGCCTGCATTCAGGAGGTCCGGGTTCGATTCCCGTGGCTGGGTAGGTTACTGGATAGGTTAATTGCATCCCCTGAATTTCCTGTCTTTCCATTTCATTTCCATTATCATTTCATATTATCCCTCGTCTGTCGGTCTCTTTCAGGATAGAAGTGTCGGCGGGTGTCTCGGCGGTACATGGCAGGATGTTGTCCTCTGAGGAAAACTACTTCCTCCTACGGGAGGTCGGTTGCCGGCCTCAGCTCTTCTGCGGGGACCATTGCGGGACCGCCAGCCAGGGACCTGTGGGGCTCGGATCGCCTGCCTGGGACCATTAGGGCTCGGCTGCTGGGCTCGTTGTCGTCCCGCTGTAGGGGAGCGAGTTCGTTTTCCTGGCCTGACGGGGGAAGTCTTTATCCAAGTAAACTGTAGGGACCCTGTCCTCTGTACTTCTGAGCCGCTCCTTCGGGAGTTGTTCGGATTGGGATGGTCTCGAGGGGGCAGTGGTTCCCGATACCCGTGGGAATCGGGTACATCTAAGCACAGGGTTGAGGGAAGCCATTAATTCTCCCGGGTACTAGCCTGCAAAGCTAGTAGAAGGTGTGCTAGATCGCCAGGCGGCCCCACCGAGGTCATATCGGTAGCCTTCACCTTTGGTGTTGGCGCGCGTATGTGGCGTATCCACTTCCATCCCGTCTTGTGTCCTTGGACCAGATGGGGCGGGCCTTGTTTGTAACCCAGGTCTTGTCCTATGGAAAGCCCCACGGAGGACGCCGAGCGCCCTTTAGGACAGCTCGGATAACTCCCTGGTTGAAAGAGGCTCGGGTCTTGTTCCTACGGGTTCAAGAATAATGGTAGTAGAACCTCTGGACTCAACTCAACTGTCCTCTGTACTGTCTTGGCTACTTGGGTCGGCCGCACTCTGTCTCCTTCACGTCATCCTTCCTCCCGGGGCTGGCCCCCATAGGAACAATGGGCCCAGCATGGTGGCGTACGTTCGGAATACCGTCCGTAATGAAATGACAATCCCAATGTGACCTTAACCAGGACTGATAACTACATATGTCATTATTCATTATTTACGCGATAACCTTCGTAAAAAATCTATTCATCGTTACACTCACCCCAATTTCGCTACCCACTCTTCAGCGTATTATGAAACCTTATTCTTGGTAAGGGACACGGGGACAGAAATGTTGACTCAAAATTACCAAATTTGCAAATTCCACGTGTTTACTTATAAATGTGTCCATGACATCTGCGGATGAACTTTACATGTTATTTGTCATGCACCGCCATTTTTAAAGATTTAGTGCAGCATTTAAATGCCGCATGCGTAGCACTTTAATCCTCCAGTATGCAGTAGCACACCCACATATTTAAGTAACAAGATAATTTCATCAAATATACCTTTTCCCCCTACATTTTGTGTGGTATGTTGTCTGCTGTTCGTTTGTGTGCTGTGCTGCTATCTGGTGGCTCTGCATAAAGCTAGTTTGCTACGTTTTGAATACAACTTCCCAAATAAATGAAAATGTTGCACTTTGCGTTTAAAAGAACCTTGTCTTTTACAAATACTTAAATGTCTTTATGTAGATGCTTTGTTTATCGCAGTAAATATGGACGTGTTTGTGTAATGTGAAAACGTGCTTTTATTTATGAATGCATTCAGAGAGTTCTTGTCGTCATAAATATAGAAATACAAGCAAGATGTGTAGAGAAAGCCTTTTGCATAATTTGTGCTTCAGTTTTGAAGATATAGGTAACCAGTAGAAAATATTGCAGACATCTTTTAGAGAAAAAAAACCTCACTTTTTCTAAAATATAAGTTCTTCACTCTATAAAATTTATGAAAATAATCCTTTCTTGCACACTAGCCGAGTGTAGGCTAAGGTTTGGTTGAGTAGAGATAGATTGAAACATTCAATGCAAGAGCCGGGATTTGAACCAGGGATCTCCCACTATGGCATTGAATTTTTCAGTCCGGCTCTACTCATCTAGAAAATTTAGTTTGTGCATCAGGTTTTATCCCATTTTAGTGGAACTTTGTATGCAAGTCTCTCATTTTTATGTACTATTAAAATGTTTCTGAAACATTTTCAGAAATGAATTATTCACATAAAAATAATATCTGTGCTGATAAAGCTTATGGACTAAAACAAATATTAGATTTTATAAGTCATAATAAAAATTCAGAATATAGCAACATCATTTCATTACTCTCATTACAATGATGGTGGTTTTATTTGAAAATTGGTACATATTTACAAGAGAAAATATCTAAAAAAATTATTACATTGCTAATAAAATCTCAGAGGTGAAACCTTATGCAGTAGTTAATACTGATATAGGCATGTTGTGCATTAAATTCTGTCCCAGTGTCCTTTAATACACTTCGATCAATCGAGATTAATATTCGTTAAATTATTTCAGTAGATATTTCCCTTAAACTTTCGCCAAAGTCATTCCAAATACTCAAAAAGCTGTTAAAATGCATCCAAGAAATGATGTATCAAGAAGTGATACAAGGTGTTACAGTGTGATAAAAAAACTAAATCCGATGGCAAAGTACAGCAGGTAACAGGGAAATGTCACTGCTTAGAACTACATCATGGGGTGAAAAACCATGTTTTAGTTATGTTAGAGGGTTGAAGAATAGGAAACCAAAGGCAAAGAACAGGTTATGTTAAATGATGGACTTAGATCTATATCAGGGTAAAAATATGTAGATTAAGCTAAACAATTTATAATAAATACTTCCAAAGACAGCATGAACTACAGCAGGTCAAGGTTACTAAAACCCGCTAAACACAGACCAAATCTTTTCAATGCATAACAAATCCATGAAATATTCTATCGTGCATAGTAGACTTGAGGACAGTGGGACGTGTGAATGCCTCAAAAAATCGAATTTTTGTTTTTTGTTTATCAAAATCTGTTAGAGTTTACGAATCCAATGATATCTATTATGGGTATTCTTAATATTTAAGTCCTTTAACTGGCGATTTAAATATGGCGTCACCATGTCCACGGCCCCTTTGAAATACCTACATAACCATTGAAATTAAAATTGTTATAAATCTTTGTGATTTGTGGCAGCAGAGCTATGCGGTAAATTTTATGCTTGTTGTTGGTATCTCTGCTGCAGATATAGCTGCATGTGTATTTGCAGAAGGCTCTCACAATATGGCGAACAGTGTCTAAAACAAATGATGTAAGCAAAAGTGTTCTGAGCTATTTTAATAAAACAGAAGTTTTGAACATATTTGCATGCAAATGTCAGTTCGGGGTAATATTTTCTTCAAAATTTTCGCGTCTAATACTTGCAATATCGGAACACTATGGCAAAACGGCACTGTGTTCATCATTTTGAGTACGAATAAACACTGAAAAATATGGGAAAACACAATTTAACTTTGATCTTGCACATTGAAAAGCATGCAATTGTAAATCTATAGCTTCAGTTATTTGGGATTTAAGTGTGCCAAGTAGATAAAAGGATTTCTTGAGGGTCAAACGTTCATATTATTTTGTGACGAAAACATTTAATCACTTGATCTTTTAAAAATGATCTCTATACTATCTTACGTCCAATATTATTTTTTTTGCTATTAGCGCTATTCCAAGCGAGAAGAAATGCTGAACTTGCTGGAGTTTGGGAATCTTCTTCCAACAGTTCTGTTCCTTATATTTATTCATTTATTCTAATGTACTGAAAGAAAAATCCGTTACTTGTGCCATATGCTCAAAACGTGGTCTGTAATGCAAATGAGAAAACTATACTGTTTCTTTTTTATAAGATTTTAACATTCCATGTCGACAGCCATAGCTTTGGACATGGATTTAAGTGGAGTCTGACTTAAGTTTGCCAGAAGTAGTTGAGAAGAGTCAGCCAAAAGTGAATCCTACAGTTCTTTATACCTGCAGAGGCTCGAGGAAAAGTTTCCGAACATGAACTTTCGCAAACTGGGGAATATTTCAAAGCTTATTACTTCATTAGTTTATGCTACACTAAAATTTAGGTTAGGCTGAAATGTTACTATGAGTGTTAATAATACCAACCCAAGAAGTAGGATTCCATTACAGTTCACTTATATTTATATCAGTATTTATAATTGTTAGTGTGTATTTTCTATTTATTTATTAATCTACAACATTTGCTTTCTACTGAGAAAGTGAACTTCCCACAGACTTAGTCATCAACCGAAAATTATTATATAATAACAGCTTCAATTTTTAATCATATCTTGGCTCCGACTCTATTTAATATATACATTTCTGATACTCCTGACTTAGCTCCGACTTCTTTAGCTCTTTACGCTGATGACACAGTACTATATTATTCTCATGATAATCTCCAGCACGCACAACAAATGGCAGCTCTCTTTAGATCACATAACTCATTGGTTCAGCACTTGGTGGATCTCTTTTAAACCTCAGAAAACAGAGGCTAAAATCTTCACTCCTCGCCGATATTCTCCCCTTCCTCCGTTGTCCCCCCAGGGGCCTACTTTGGTAAGTACGGGTTTGGCGCACCCGGGGTCCCGAGCCAACAGTCTCTCTCGTGTGGGCTCCTATTCGTGGTTGAGGGAGACGGTCAACAGGCCCACCTACGTGTAGGCCGTGCGTGGAGAACCGTGTTGGTGGAAAGGTGAAAAAAAAAACTGAAATAGGTGAACGAAATTTTTAGTAGGTTTTGATAGAATTTTTTTATGTACGTGTATTTTTAATAGGTTTTGTTACACTTGTATAGTTTTTAGAATGTTTTATATCTGGCTTTTGCCATGACTAGTTTTCTAAAGGGCGCTGATGACCGCCGTAGTTGAGCGCCCTTATATATATATATATATATATATATATATATATATATATATATATTCATCATCATCATCATCATTCCTCCGTTGTGTCTCTACAGGAACAATGTCTCTTGGCTTCCCACTACAACTCGCGTTAAATACCTTGGAGTGCTTTTGGACTCTCGATTGACTTGGCGTGCTCATATCGATTGTCTTATATCACTGGCCTCCGGGCGACTTTCAAAACTCTCACCTCTGTTGCATCGCCGTTCCAGCCTCGGCCTACAGTCCTCATTGTTACTCTACAAATCATTCGTTCGTCCGCTTATTACATATGCCTGCCAAGTGTGGGGGGCTGCATACACACGTCATCTGCGTTGTCTTCAGGTGATACAGAATCGCTACCAACGCTCCATGGTTCATCCGTAATCAGCAGCTCCATCACGAACTAGGACTGTTACCACTTCACGACTACATTCGCAGCATCACTCGTCGTTTCTTTACCACGCTGCAAAAAGTTCCAGGAGCTGTGCATTATAACATCGGCGTCCACACGCGCCAGCCCTCACGCTTGAAGAGGAGACTACCATAGGACCTGCTTCTGGGTGATTCCAGTGATTCTAGTGCTTGGTGTGTGTCTTACATCTCCAATATTGACATAATTTATCAGCGTATTATTGGAGTTGTAACTTAATGTAGTTAGGGGGTGGCCCATTAGCCTACCCCTGAGTGTTATTGCTCTTTAATGTATTGTTCTGCTACCTTCTTCTCACTCTGATCTGTAAAACATTGAACTGCTGATGGATCAATAAAAGAAGTATAAAAAATGTGTAACCAATGTTCACTTTCATGTTCAGTGTGTCAACACAATAAATAGCTTAGTATTGTTGTTACTTGTGAAGACTTAACGTAGCGTTCAAACTAGTATATACACACATTAAAAGCATTGTTGTAATTTTAAAGTAATCAATGCAGATATTTGAAAGTTTGCACAATAGTGTAGTTACATAAATATAACGAATTACAAATAAACAGTTCAATAATTGATAAAGTTGGAAACATAGTTAATACGAGAGTGAGTCAAATGAAAACCTTAAATTTGTAATGATAAATCGAAAATTTTCGCCCTATCCTGTAAGTTAGTAAGCGTCCTACAAACAGCGTGCAGAATGGCCTGTAGGTGGCAGTACAGTGCAGATGCACACATACCGTCGCAGTATCAGTATAAAGGTGGCCGCCCCACTTGCGACTTGCACCGGGGAAGAACATCGTTCTTTTATTCGGTTTTTGCGTAGTGAAGGTGTGAAAACTATTGAAATTCATCGACAAATGAAGGTTCAGTAAGGTGATGCATGTTTGTCACAGCAGCAAGTCTACTAAAGGAGTAGGGAGTTTGCAAATGGTGTGATTTAAGTTGAGTCCAGAGGTTCTACTCCCATTAGCCTTGAACCCGTAGGAACAAGACCCGGGCCTCCTTCAACCAGGGAGTTATCCGAGCTGTCCCTTAAAGGGCGCCGGCATCCTCCGTGGGGCTTTCCATTAGGGCAAGACCTAGTTTCCTTACAAGCCCCCCCATCTGGTCCTAGGGACACAAGACGGGACGGAAGTGGATACGCCACTTACGCGCGTCAACACTCAAGGTGAAGACTACCGATATGACTTCGGTGGGGCCGCCTGGTGATCTAGCACACCTTCTACTAGCTGAGCAGGCTAGTACCCGGAAACTTAATGACTTCCCTCAACCCCGTCCGAAGACGTACCCAATCTCCAACGGGTATCGGGAACACACTGCCCCCTCGAGACCATCCCAATCCGAACATCTCCCGAAGGAGGGGCTCGGCTGTTGGCCCGAGGTTCCTCTAGTAACGTCAGAGGTACCACGAGTGCTAAGGGTCCGCAGCGCCCGCGGTGTGATTTAAGTGGAAGATGCTCCATATCTAGGTCAGGCACAACAAGTTTGACTACACAGAACATTGCAGCAGTTGAAGTCATAGTGAAGTAAAACCGCCGAGTGACACTGAATGACTTGCAGCATGTTTACAGATTATTCATGGGTCAGGACACCACATTGTGCATGATGTGCTCCAGTTTCACTAAGTATCTGCAAGATGGGTGCCACGGCAGCTGACTCCTGAAATGAGAGAACGTGTTGATTCTTGTAAAGAACTTCTTCGGCGCTTTGAACGGGAAGGTGAAGGCTTCCTTGCAAGAATCGTTACTGGGGACAAAACCTGGGTTCACTTCCACCAACCGGAAACGAAGAGAGCGAGCAAGGAATGGCGCCATCCCTCATCATCAAATCCAAAGGAGTTTCAAACAGAATCATCAGCTGTTAAGGTTATGTTGACTATTTTGGGACGAAAAAAGCGTCATTTTGGAGCATTACATGCCTAGAGGGACCACTGTTACCAGTGCATCATACACAGATATTCTAAACAATCATCTACTGCCTGGAATCAAATCAAAGCGACGTGGATTGCTATCAACATGACAATGTAAGGCCACACACAACCCGTACAACAACTACAACAATCACAGACCTACATTGTGAGTGTCTGCCTCATCAGAACATGCCCCAAGTGATTTCCATATGTTTGGACCATTAAAAGACGGCATGGGAGGAAAGAAGTTCCGTTCCGATGAAGAGGAACGCTATGCGGTGCAAGAGTGCTTGCGACGACTACCAAAATATTTTTTTTTCTAAAGACATTTATGCACTTTGTAAGCGCTGGAGGACTTGCATTGACCGTGGGGGAAATTATGTTGAAAAGTGATACAGTTTTGTATCATTTCTGTACAATAAATAATATTTAAAAATATATATTTAAGATTTTCGTTTGACTCACCCTCCTATAAAACTTCTATTTTATATAACGTCTGATATAATATATGACTACTCTAAACAAGTTTAATACTATGTCACCTGCGATATCAAAAACTAAAGCTAAGGATTGGCAACGCTTTCTCTCTTTGCGCTGCATTGCATTATCTATCATTAAGTAAAAACCAGAATTTATATTACTCTCAGATTTTTTTCAAATATCTACGTGGGTCGGCTGATAAGTACAGGCCTCACAATTTAAAAAACTGCTTTATTTCTCAACATAATCTCCAGAAATGCTAATACATCTGTCATATCGGTGTTCTAATTTAATTAACCATCTCTGCAGTGCGATTTATCATGTTCCACAAAATAGTCGTTTTCCGCACGAATATCCTTCTCGCTGCTGTGAAATCATTGTCCTCCCAACAAACTTCTTGAACTTAGGGTTACTGTGTACTAGATCTCTAGGCTGGATGTTCAAGCAATTTGAAGATTAATTCGTACAT
This sequence comes from Mantis religiosa, assembly GCA_030765055.1. Classification (NCBI taxonomy): domain Eukaryota; kingdom Metazoa; phylum Arthropoda; class Insecta; order Mantodea; family Mantidae; genus Mantis; species Mantis religiosa. The sequence continues at coordinate 29,440,222 of CM060951.1, read as the reverse complement.
ATTTCTCCTTGCAATGAGTGAACAATGGGCCGGAGATTTGTTGTGAAGAAACAAGACTTATTTCTTTGCCAAATAGTTATTTCTTTTCACCTCATCACTCAAACATTGCAGTAAGCTTGCATAGTAGTCACCATTTTTCAAGTAATCAACAAATATCGTCCCCTATACATCCCAGAAAACACTCGCCATAAGCATATAGCAATCTTCCATAAGCCCAATAAACCCAAACACCTCTCCGAAAGCTATCGTCCTATAAGTCTGTTGCCGACCCTCTCCAAGCTGTTTGAAAAAGTAATTCACCGCCGTCTTCTGTCTTACGTTAATCATAACCATGTTCTTCCGCCTTATCAATTTGGATTTCGTCACAAACATTCCACTACCCATCAGCTTTTACGATTAACTCAGTCAATTGTTCAAGGCTTCGAGGCCCATCAATATACCACGGCTGTCTTCCTTGATGTGGCACAGGCATTCGACAGGGTTTGGCATGATGGTTTGGTCTTTGAGCTCTACCACATTGGTCTTCATAATTACTTATCACATCTCATTCACAGTTTCCTCTACGACCGCAGCTTTTCAGTACGCATTGGTGGAATGCTTTCATCCCCACGTAATATTACCGCAGGTGTCCCACAGGGTGCTATCTTGGCCCCAACTCTATTTCTGATATTCCTGACCTAGCACCGACTTCTTTAGCTCTTTACGCTGATGACACAGTACTATATTATTCTCATGTTAATCTCCAGCACGCACAAGTAGTACAGCTCTCAGCTTGGTTCAGCACTTGGCGGATCTCTTTGAACCCTCAGAAAACCCAGGCTAAAATCTTCACTCTTCGCCGATATACTTCGCTTCCTAGGTTGTGTGTCTACAGGAACAATGTCCCTTGGCTCCCCACTACAACTCCCGTTAAATACCTTGGGTGCTTTTGGACACTCGACTGACCTGGCGTCCTCATATCGATCGTCTTATATCACTGGCCTCCGGGCGACTTTCAATATCTCACCTCTGTTGCATCGCCACTTCCAGCCTCGGCCTAAGGGTCTTCATTGTTAGTCTACAAATCACTCGTTCGTCCGCTTACTACTTATGCCTGCCAAGTGTGGGAGTCCACACACACACACACACACACACACACACACACACATGTCATCTGCGTGGTCTTCAGGTTATACAGAATCGCTTCATACTCATCGCTACCAACGCTCCATGGATCAACCGTAATCAGCAGCTCCATTACGAACTAGGACTGTTACCTCTTCATGACTACATTCCCAGGATCGCTCGTCGTTTCTTTTCCACGCTGCAAGAAGTTCCAGGAGCTCAGCATGATAACATCGGCGTCCGCACGCGCCAACCCTCACACTTAGAGGAAACTACCACGGGACCTGCTTCTAAGTGATACATCTGATTCGAGTGATTCTGGTGCTTGATGTCTGTCTTACATCTTCAATACTGACATAAGTTGTCAGAGAGTATTATTGGAGTTTTAGCCTAATGTAGTTAGGGAGCGGCCTGTTAGCCTACTCCTAAGGGTTATTGTTCTTATTGTACTGTTACCTCCTTTTCACTCTGATCTATAAAGGATTGTACTGCTGATCGATCAATAAAAATTATATCAAAAACCCCTCACCATAAGCTTGTCAGCTAACAAAATTGACTTTAGGGAGTTGGTTCACCTGGCGCAGTCCACTGTTTCGACATGATTTACTTTCTGGGGTGTAATAACGTATCCAAGCTTCATCTATGGGACTAAGTCGTCTCAAAAATTCACTGGGAGTTTTACGGTAGCACTCCAAATTCTTAACAGAGACTTTTCCTTTGCAATTTTTGATCTGTTGTCAACAAACGCGGTGACCTTGTAAAGGCCAAAACATTACTTAAAATATTACCTGCAAGTTATTTTGAAATGTTTACTGCCTCTACCATCGCAAACAACTTTAATCTGCAGTCTTCCGCTACTAAACGATTAATTTGTTCGATGATCTCTGGAGTTATGACTTCCATAGGGCGTACAGAGCAAGGCTCATTACTAGTGCTCCTACGTCCCATTTTAAATTTTGCAGCCCACCTTTTAACTATTGTATGTGAAGGGGCATAGTCTTTCAATGTACTGTCATTTTCTCCTTGATTTCTTTAGTGGTTAAGGCAAGGCTACACTGAAAATTCTAACTTCTATAACAATAAACCTGCCATTTAGAAAACTTAGCCACATAATTAGAGTATCATTTTAAACTTGCATGTAAATTTTTATGTTGCTGCACCAAATAGTTAATTATTAATTATTTTTTGAGAAAATATTGTAAAAATTAAAAATGTTCTACGCGTCAGAAAATTTGAGCCTTTTAAGTTGAGTTTTTGTTTTTGGTTAGTGCAGAGCAATTTTAAAAGAGCCTCATTCTTATTTTTTGGAATATACTTTTAGCATTTTTTTTCTAAGGTATTTTCCATGTGTTAGCTCTCAAATGTTTGAAAATATCAACTTTTTCCCCTTTAACACTATATAATTTCCAAAACATGAACATTAACAAAAGAAGGAGAATGTGAGGTTCGTTATTTATTTATTGTGGACCTATCCTGTCAGTTTCACCAAGTTAAATGAAAAACTTTGACGCGTGAGGCAATTTGTATACTGAAAAGTGTTAGGAAAAGAAGTTTCTAAGAAAATTAACTTTAAAGTACTGATTGTTACTTTTAACGATTGTTAAATGTTTCTTTAAATTGTCACGTGATGGCTTTGAATTTTAAAAATACAAAAATAGCATACCATCTATTACTACAAACCCTAAGCTACCATGAATGCCAAAAAAAAAAAAAAAAAAAAAAAAAAAATTCCATGGTTTTCAACATTTTCGGTGAATTTTCAGTGTAGCCTTGCCTTAAGTCTTCCAAATGGAAGTATTTAACCACTGCTCGTTCCAAACGATCAATTTTCATGAAAGCTCTGCACTTGTCTTGTTTAAAATGCTGTCATTCAGAAACTAAACAAGCTACTGACCTATAGATATGGATACAGGCTAGCCTGGAGTTAAACTATATGATGCTATCCGTGTAATTGATCCAGAGGCGCCATCTCTATGTGAGGCCCGGGACTTATCAGCCGACCCTTGTATATATAAAAGGTGCAAGTGACCACTAAAATTCAAAAAACAAACAAAAAGGTTAAACATCAAACTAAAATACGTAGTTCAATGTCTTCCAAGAAAATAAGAATATTTAAAAGAAAATCGTGTTTCTAAAGCTGCTCATTCAAAGTCATCTGCTTAACATTTTTATCATAAAATGGTTCTTAAGAGATTTAGATTAAATTAGCTTCAAGATTTTTCACGACATGAAATATAGATCTCGCATTTACTGGGAATTACTTGAGAAGTCATCTTTATTCTGTTAAGCCATAAGAGATGGGCATTTCGTAAATATTCCTCGTTACTGATTTGTATTTTTTAAATCTTATTTCTTCTTTGGGGAATTATATTATTTGCTTTAGCGTTTTGTATTCTTCTTATTAATCCAAGAAGTTGGCTTCTCTATATTAACAAGAAATACATACAAGAACAAGATTCTGTAACCATAGAGATAAAAATGTCACGGTAGTGCTGCATGTAAAGGTTTTTCTTTGAAGTGTTACACAATGGTAGAAGTCACAAGCGACGTTATCGGCTACAAATAAGAATTAAGAATGCATTACACAATCTCTAATAAATTAAAAATATAAGCACCAGAACGAATATATAAAATACTGAACAACTTATGAGGTAATTATACTAATACAGAAGTTTACAATTTTTCCATTAATGATAAACTACACATAGAACTAAGAAATAAGACTGCACATAAAAGAGAAATAATTTGTAACTAAGTAAGATTTTATGAAAATAAAACACAAACAGAAAAGCAGCTGTTGGGACAGATATCCGGAGTAAAAATACGAACATAAATATGCACGAAAAAGGTGAATTAATAGAAGCCACGTGTCGGATGATAGGAGATGAGGAAGTCTCTTCAAGGCTGTTTAGGGATACATGGTACCAAAATAATATTTGGAGAACACATTTCTCGTAAGCTATGCTGTATTCAAGAGATCAGAGTAGGGCTAGTATGTACTACTTGTCAAATCCACTTGGAAATTTGCATATCACAAATGTACTCCAGTAACTGTGATTCAAACTGCAAAAAGCTTTTAATCCATAAACCAATTATTGTATATTGGGATAAACCATTTTTACAGTAAATATTGACCAATAAAGCTCAACGTTTCAGAAAATGTAGTACATAATTTGTTTCAAAAATGTGTGTATTGATTTCATTACATCCATTCACAGAAATATGACTTTTGTTTGCATTATTGTTAGTAATATGCTTTTTTTTTGTTAGAAATAGCAAAATAATTCACACTGCGAGTAAATAAAAAGATTTTGAAAAAGGATGTTGCAGAGAAGTTTAACAGCCTGAGGACAGAATTTCTGATTTCCCTTTTAATTCTAAATTTAAAAATGTGCATTTTCTGTTGCTAACCGAATATTTATTAGTGACATAATGCATAGTTCTAACTACAAAAATATTCGATGTAGAACAAAGAAGCTACAACAGTAATATACAACGCCAGCTGCAATATAAGCTAAGAATGTCATTAAAATCAGTTGATTTATAAGAAAATTGGTATCAAGAGTGCCTCTTACTTTATGTAATTATTACCTGGCCTTCAAACTTAAGTATTTAGTGCCCTTCAAGTCCATTTTGTGGAATATTCACGCCTTCCTGGTTTTCAGGAACGAAATACTGATGGAGCTGATGCTACATTATTTAATTTTTAAGCACCAAAGAGCTTAGATGCCTGGAGGTCTGTGTTCATCGTCCATGAAATATGGGGAGCGCTGTTGTTTAATTGTACCAAAGCCCGACTATTTGCCGGGATTTTCCAGAAAGTGGCTTCCCAAGCTGCCTTTAAATCCTTTGAGTTCAATTACTGTGATCACTCCGTCGTATCCAGTGCTTAAAAGGGCATATCATAAAATATTTACACTTAAAGACCTAAGGAAAGTGCTGCAGTATTGAGGAAGTAGACCGAAGCTAATGTATTAAGACACGCTCAGTCAGAGTCCAAAGTCCTGCGCTGAAGAACCTTATTCGACTCTCATCACTTTAATGGATACTTCGAACATGTTATGAATAATTAGAGCGGGCTTTCATTTCGCCGCTGTTTAACGATGTGTAAAGTGTTACAAAAAATAGTACCTCTAGAAAACTACGGCAGGAGTAACAAGAAGTGTAACGAGTGCACTAAAGTCTCCCTTTAGGGTTTCTTCATTACGAGGGCGTACAGGCTGTTACACAAATCCATTGATAATTTATAGCTTCATTTCATAGCTTCATAGTGGATTCACTTCAGAGTGCTATTTGTTTGTTTCTTTGTATAATAATTCACTTATTTTACTAATATTTTTCGGAACGCCTGTCAATAAAGACCGTCTATTTTCTTGTACGTGTTCACACTTCGATACCTCATTTTCTTATCAGAAAGTGTCGCTTACAAACGTATTCATGCAGAATTGACCCATAAATATACAATAAATATACTGCAAATGGATGAATAAACATTTTATCATCATTTAAAGAATTTAAAGTTGCTTTGCGATCTTTTTGTTACGTCCTTCTGATATTTTTCTGGGCAGGGATATCGAGACGTGCGACCACCATAGTAACAATTGAAAATCAAGACCCGTGTGTGTACCAGTACGTTGCTGAATACTTCCACACTAGGAAGTATAAAAGAAGATCTTTCCTAGGTATCCGAATATTATTTTAAATGCATTCAGCAAACGATATTTAGATGTAGTTTCCTCAATAATGTGGCACGAAAGGTCAAGAATGCCCATTGTGTTTGATTTGAGCAGTACTTGTATTATTTCAGTGAATGCTCCGTTTTGACATCGCAGGGGGGCAGTTTAGCAGAGAGCTTTAACACAAGCTGGGGTGCCACAGGTCTCTTCCTCCGGAAACAACCGCGGCGCCTCTTGTCACACGGTAAGGGTATGGTGTTGCCGCATCCACGTTCATATAGCTCCACATACTCTGGATATGCATTTTGCAATACGAGGAATGATAAAAAGGTTAATGTTGACGGTTTTTTCTTAATTAATTTTAATTTATTTATCAATATCAATTTTGTTCTCTTCAAATATACGTAGTGTACTGTGAGCGTATTTTTCCAACCTTGGAAGCACTTTTGGAGCTCATCTTTTGTTTATAACGTTCATTTGTTTCAGCGATTAAGCTTTATCTTATCAGTGGTGGCAAAAAGAAATTCTTTCATGGTTCTCTTCAGTTTTGGGAATAAAAGGAAGGCAATGAGCCATGTCTGGTAAATATCGTGGCTAATGCGGCACAAGGTGTTTGTTTTTTCACAAACATTTACGAACAGGTATTGAGGTGTACGTGAGCATTAACGTGATGCAAGTTCCACAAGTGGTTTTGCTATTATTCTGACACTGATTCGATCGTGTTTCTGAACAGTTTCCTTTTCTACTTTCATATTTTTACCCATTTCTTCGGTGGCCCTCATTTTGGAGGCCGAGTTCGATTCCCGTGGCCGACCTACCAGACCCATGGATTCTTTTCGTGGGATTCCGAGTCCAAGCGAATGCTGGATAGGTAATTTACATCCTCGAATTTTACATCCCTCCGTTTAATTTCAGTTATCATTTCACATCATCTCTCATCTGGTTGTATCTATCAGGGCAGAACTGTCGGCGGGAGCCTCGGCGGTACATATCAGGAAGATATGCTCTTAGTAAAACTTCCTCCTTCTCTAGGACAGTCTCCGGTCTCAAACCAGGGCTGGTGAAGCCATTTCCGGACCAAAAAAAGGGTGGCATGCCGGTTATACTGACTTGCCCGGGAGTTTCCAACTAGGAAAATATAGGGACCTTGACCTTTGCACTGATGTGGATCCTTAGGACAGACGCCCTCTGTCTCCTCTCCCGTCACTCTTCCTCTAGGAGGCATAGCTGTAATTGAATAAGTTTAGACCTGTGGGCCGAATCCTCTCCAGTTCCGTCCATATTTTCAGTAACTGATATATGAGGGCATCAACAGCGCGCAGCTTCAACCTTCGACCATCTTTGAAACGTTTCTACCACTCGTAAACAGCTGTGTTAATCACAGTGGTTTTCTCAAAATTCACAGTCAACATTTCAAATGCAATGCTGCATTTTATTCCATTTTACAGGCCACATCTATTACATATTAAATAAACTCACTCAAAAGCGGTATAACCAAGTACTCTAAATAACTGAAAATGCAAAAATACACCAGGAACATGTGCACAACCAAGACAAGTGTTGAAAATTGGATGCAGAAATCCTGGGAAATTAAAAAAAAAAAATTGGATTTGTTGTTTATCACACTATATGATGATTGGTGGGACACGAAACAACTAATTAAGTAATGCATTATTTGTGCCTGCTTCTCTAATTACTTTATATAACAAGTCTATACTTTTCATTAAGAGAACAGTTATACACAACATGAAAGATAGCTATATGACGTATTTCCGTTCACATTACGCTTTCTTCAACTATTACTTCGGTAGCTTTTTCATATATTCAATTCTTGAATGTCCAGATTACTTTTCTTTCTTCACTTGCACATTTCGTTATAGATATAGCAGGATGCAGCTGACTTTCGAGAGTCGACTAGTAATGTCAACGATTGTCAGATTTTTCAAACGCACAGCTTTGTAATTTAAAGCTATTTGAGCGATCATGGAAGAAAAAAGGCAACTAACCACTTGAGAGGCTGAAAATCCAATTAAACAGCAAAGCATTTCATGGAAATAGTCAACTTGTGCTTCAATAAGTTGTTCTTCTTTGCAGTAACATTTTCTCTATCTCGTTGGGTTCTCCTCTTATACAAAAGTCATTCAAATAAATAGAACTTCAAAGGCCATTTCCAGGAAATGCAAGGTATCCGTTTTATCGGTCAAGCAAATACTTCAAGCATACCGTAATTTAATCAAAATCTTTAAGAACTCTTTTGGAATAAAATAGAAAATAAATATTTTCCATTTAAAGTGCAGTTTTGTAGGGTGGATTTTTTTTTAAGATGCTGAAATTAAGATAACTGGTTTGGTATTTAACTTCTTCATCCATACAGGGATTTGGATAAAAGACTGTTCCCTCCTTATTCAATTAGTCCCACCTCTTCCTAGAGTGTCCAATGCACATCCTTCATCTAGGCTTCACCAGTGGCAATATTCTGTTGTCCATTCTTCAGATATGTTCTTTCCAGTTCTGTTAACTCTCCATTTTTCTTTCACTTTATTTCCGTATACTCTCATTTGTTATTTTATCCCTCCTTGTACAACGTTTCACCTTCCTTGAAAATCGCATTTCAGGAGCTTGTATCTTGCTTTCATCGTTCTGTCTTATCATCCAAGATTCATTACCATACATGACCACTGGTACATTCATTGTCTTGTAGAATTTCAATTTTGAATCCCTTCGTTTTTTTTTGTGTGTAATTACCTTTTTATTGTTTCACATATGTGTTTGAATAATTAACTGTGTTTTCTTTGTCATTAAGAACAGTAACACTTATGTCACATCGTAAATATTTGCATTGGGAGACTTTCTCTAAGCATATTCCTTCTATACTTATTGTCGCGAACGCATTGTTGATTCGAAGCGGTGCGGCCGACTAGTTCAAAGAGACGGGCAGTGCACTGTGGAGATAATAGCTCGCCGAAACGTTGGGGGGGGGGGGGGGCAGGAGAGATTTCTAGACAGTTCGTCTTCCTTCTAGCGCCACCTTGACTGAGAACATTCCGGATAAGGAGTAAGCTATAAAAAGGGAGCCGCCGTTCTCCAGAGAGACCGTGCCCGTCAGGCACCTGCGTCTGTTACCACCGTTACTAACGGGGATGCTTCCGTGGGACCCCGCTACTTCTCTCCCTTTACTCTCTCCCAAAGCCACACTTATTCGGGGAAAAAAAAATCCAGAGAGACAGTTGTTAATTGAACTCCCGTGCGTGAAGAGCTGTGTTGTGGTCGTCGACCTTGCAACTTGTATTGTGTATGTGACGTAATCCAGCGACTGTAAAGGTTGCCAAAGTGTGTTTCTACGGAAATAAAGAGCAATTTTTGGTGTTTGTATCCCGGACTTTTAATTCACAAACCCACAAAGTCTCATTAACTTCGATCTGACAGGATATTTGCCATTGCATTTGACACTTTTAAGTTGTATTCTTTGCCTCGTTGATATAATCTGTGTACTTATCGCTGCAGATTCTCTTTGCTCTCCTAAGAAATTATAACGTCATCGGTATACAAAAAGATATTCACATAGTTGTTTCCAATTTTAATTCCTGGATTAACATCATCTTTCACTGTTTTAGGACACCAATCAAATATATGATGAAGATAGTCGGAGACAGACTACCTGGTATATAACTAAGGTTTCATTTTTTAAGGTTAGATGTTCACACACATGTCTTAAAATGATTTTTTAAACTCAAAAACCATCAAACGAAGTTTCCCAGCGAAATCTCGATAAAACATTTTTGGGCGGAATAAAATATTCATTTCTTTATAGATAAATAGTAACTACCGGCCCCAATGATACTCTTGATTACGTGTGAGGCATATATTCGAAAGGTTCTGCGTTCGAATCTCGTGGATCACCTCTTCTCACCTGGGTATTTGTGGCCGCTAGGCAAGTGTCATCATGATTTCCTTTTGGTTCTTACACTTTCATTGCCTTTACTGATTACTTTTAGTTGTGCTACATGTTCTGCGGCATACCGTAGTGAATATTTGCTGTTTGGTCCAGGAGTCGTTCATCGGCCCCTCATCTATGGGATGGATGATCAAGCCCGGAGCTATTAAGAATCTCTGGATGTCTCTAAGCCTGTTACCTCCTCTGCGCTCTTAAGTTCATTCTTTCCTTCTGGGAAGGTGCTAGATATAATGTATATGACGTCGCAGTGCCCAAGATAAAAAAGGAAGAAAATTAGAAGCATATAATGGCATCTATGGTGCAGTACACGTGATACCATAGGAGCTCCTGAGTTGGAACGAAGAGATTAGGCAGCACTAGGGGCACCAGCGAGAACCCCCATTTCAACAGGCTTGCATAATCAAACAATTGAAACGGATAGAGTATGATAATTTCGCCAATCCATCACCGTCCTACTGTGGTAGGTTATTAGCAGAAACACTCTGGACGCGGTGTATCTATAGCCATACATAAACAATGTATAGATTGCAGATATCCAGGTGATGCGATATTCTCTACCGGCACCTAACAGCATGCCTCCTGGTCCAGGTCAAAAAATGATATATTTCTCTCGTCGTTCTGTCACACCTTTCCCGCCAGTGTAATAAACAGATTGATGTACCGCGCGGAATAAATCTACTGCATGGAATCACTTTCCCATGCACAGTTGTTGGTTTTTCACACGCATGCATATTCAATCAGAGATGAAAGAGCGAATGTGGATGCTAAAGGCATCTCTCCTCGTTTTCAAAATTAATTTCTCTACGTAGCTTCCAGGACTATAGCTATTTTATGAATAATACATTACAGTTTGTCACAGTAAGATCGTTTCAATATTTTATCTGAATAATTTTATGAATATAGCTTTATATCATCCAAGGCATTCAATGCTATTGGGAAACAATAGCCGGAATGAAGTGTTACTATTCAACTGAATTGCAAAGCATAAATATTGAATTGAATATACATAAATGTCCATTGTCATTTAACAAAAACTGACACACTTCAAATAAAAACTGGATGTTTTACACAGGTTAGATTTTTATATTGCACACGTATTCCAGAAATTAAACCAGGGCACAACGACATTTCTACAAAAATTAATTTTCCTAACAGTTTTCTTAAGGGTGGATAATAAAACCGAGCATCTTAATGTTAAATATAATAAATACATAATCCATTATTTCAAACGCTATGTCTTGTACTGAATTGTTACAGGATATGGAGGGATATATTTTAATTACTTTAGCTTTACAGCGGTCAATTTTCTTATATCTTTTCTGTTTTATAATCTCATCATCAACCTCCAAGATAGGCTAGATAGGCCTGTTTCGGCTCAGAAAGGATCTTCCTAGCGTCTCCGTGGTCTTCCAACATCTCTAATACCAACTAGTTTATACTGCAAGGCCTGTTTGGTGAGTCTTTCTTCTGGCATTCGAGAGAGACGATCTTGCATTTCAGTTTGTACTTCCTGAGTTTGTCATTTAAAGTAAATATTTGTAGTTGGTCTGTTACTATTTCACTTTTAATGTGATCTTTAAGACTACAGCCAGCTACGTACCTCAAAAATGTCATTTCAGCCGGTTCAATTATTCTATTATCAGTTCTGATCAAGGTCCAGGTCTCGGCTCCATAAGATGTAACAGGCACTGCCATAGTTTTATAAAAATTTAATATGGTATCTCTTCTTGTTATGTTTTTATGTTCGTTTTATAGTGCCATATGTTTTGAAATGTATAGATAATTTGTTTTAAATCTCTGTCACATTCAAAGGAAATATCACATCCAAAGTAATTAAAATATTTAACTTGTTCTAGTATTTAGTTTTTAAGGAACATTTTGGACCATGTTAGGTATTTACCAATAAAAGCCATCACTTTCGTTTTCTTCTTCTTCTTCACTTCATGGCATAGGCAATCAAGTGCCTGTTCCGCCTTCGAAGACCTCCAGCCATCGTTTCCTGGGTCTGCCCATCGATCTCCTACCTTTAGGATGATACTGTAATATTTTTTGCAAGTCTATTATCTGGCATTCTTTCAACATGTTCCTTCCATTCTTTTGAGATCTTTTAACCTATCATTCATACTAAAGATATCCAGCTCTTCTCTTATATTTTCATTTCTTATTAAGTTTCTCTTCGTGCATCCTTTCACACTTATATATTATATTATATTATATTATATTATATTATATTATATTATATTATATTATATTATATTATATTATATTATATTATATTATATTATATTTATATTTATATTTATATTTATATTTATATTTATATTTATATTTATTTATTTATTTATTTATTTATTTATTTATTTATTTATTTATTTATTTATTTATTTACTTACTTACTTACTTACTTACTTACTTACTTACTTACTTACTTACTTACTTACTTACTTACTTACTTACTTACTTACTTACTTACTTACTTACTTACTTACTTACTTACTTACTTACTTACTTACTTACTTACTTACTTACTTACTTACTTACTTACTTACTTACTTACTTACTTACTTACTTACTTACTTACTTACTTACTTACTTACTTACTTACTTACTTACTTACTTACTTACTTACTTACTTACTTACTTACTTACTTACTTACTTACTTACTTACTTACTTACTTACTTACTTACTTACTTACTTACTTACTTACTTACTTACTTACTTACTTACTTACTTACTTACTTACTTACTTACTTACTTACTTACTTACTTACTTACTTACTTACTTACTTACTTACTTACTTACTTACTTACTTACTTACTTACTTACTTACTTACTTACTTACTTACTTACTTACTTACTTACTTACTTACTTACTTACTTACTTACTTACTTACTTACTTACTTACTTACTTACTTACTTACTTACTTACTTACTTACTTACTTACTTACTTACTTACTTACTTACTTACTTACTTACTTACTTACTTACTTACTTACTTACTTACTTACTTACTTACTTACTTACTTACTTACTTACTTACTTACTTACTTACTTACTTACTTACTTACTTACTTACTTACTTACTTACTTACTTACTTACTTACTTACTTACTTACTTACTTACTTACTTACTTACTTACTTACTTACTTACTTACTTACTTACTTACTTACTTACTTACTTACTTACTTACTTACTTACTTACTTACTTACTTACTTACTTACTTACTTACTTACTTACTTACTTACTTACTTACTTACTTACTTACTTACTTATTTATTTATTTATTTATTTATTTATTTATTTATTTATTTATTTATTTATTTATTTATTTATTTATTTATTTATTTATTTATTTATTTATTTATTTATTTATTTCCTAATGTGCTACTAGGAGGCGTCATTTATAAATGTTCTCTTGGAACCAGGAGTCAAGCACTTTTTGAAACAAGCTGTAGTATTACCGAGTAGCTCTGCACGTGTTTAGTTGCTCGCAACTGGTACGCAACTGGCCTGCCCTCCCCTCCAGTTGCAAGCGTTCTGAGGTGGACTCGTCCAGATACCACTGGGCATCACTCTGCACTTTTCAAGATAAAAAAAAAAAATACATCTGTGCCTATGCTCAGAGGAAAACTACTTCCTCCTCCGGTAGGTCGGTTGCCGATATTTCCAATATGGCAGTGAAGCGGTTTGCCCCAACATCGATCATTATGTTGCGTAGCTCGTCGGTGTCCAACTGCATCGCCAATTTGCTAAAGTAAGGCTAACCCTTCTATCTTTTATTAATAGTGGGCTTCTTGTTAGACTGGCAGCTTAAATCCTCGTTCTTTAGTCCATGCTTCACGCTACGTAATATATGAGCGCTAATACCATAAATTATGCTGCAAATCATCGGTAATTTGTCGATCCGCTTTACGAGGGTGAGCCTGCCCTGCCTCTTTATTATTCTATCTGCTCTTCCTGTCGGTGTCCTTAGTGTACCTTGTGAGGTCCTGTGAATTACACGTTCCCAAGTTCCGGATACACTGTTCCAGAAAGTTATAATTCTACAGAACAAAGATAGATGGAGCTGTTCAGTGAAACGTTCAACCATCTGCTTTAGGCTTGGCTAGTACTTTTTAATCGTTTTCTAAATAATGCATGTAGAACATCACAAAATAAGACACAAAGAGATAAAAAATTATTTTAAAAGACAATGGTTTTTTGAGAGATAATTTACTTTAATGAATCCTGGATATAAGACAGAAAGATAAAGTTAAGCAATAGACTGCAGAAATGGAAATCCAGAGCAAGTAGAAGTGATTCACAAATGATTCATAATTGATTGATTAAATATACGAGGGCTGTTAAATAATGAGCACAATTTTTTTCTGACAAAGTACATAGTTTTGATGGTCTTTCTCAAAATAGTCTCCCTGAATGCAATGCACTTGTCCCAGCATTTCTGTTAGTCTTCAAAGCCATGCTGGATACCATTTTTGAGAGAACCTTCAAAATTGCCTCCGCAGCCTTCACCACTGCTTCTGATGATGGATAATGCCTCCCACGAAGGCGTTTCTTCAAGTTAGGGAATAGAAAATAGTCAAATGGGGCCAAATCCGGACTATATGGAGGGTGAGGGATGAACATCACGTTGATTTTTGCAGGATATTCAGCAACAACATTGCCAAAATACGGCCGCGCATTATCGTGTTGTAGTATTCAGCCTGCTTCACCGAAATGTGGTCTTTTGCCCCTGATATGAACTTGCAATGTTTTTAGCACATCCTTGTATTATTTTTACTGATGTCTGTGCAAGTAAAACATGCTGATAAATCAGTCCATGAATATCAAAGAATTAGATGACCGTATCTTTCCCAGCAGAAGCAACAACTTCTGCTTCTTTGGTGGTTACTGATGAAGGAGATTTCCACACTGAGCTTTGCTGTTTGCTCTCAGGATCAAAACGATGTAGCCCAGTTTCCATCAGCAGTGATTACGTTTGAAAGAAAGTCCGGATCTTTCTCTAACACCATCTTGCATGCAGACCTGCAAGCGGATGTTCTTTTGTTCGGCAATCAACAGTCTTGGAACCCATAACGCACAAACACGTCTCGTGTGGAATGTTTCTGTCACCAACGTGTGGGTGGCACCCAATGAAATGTTCAGTATTTCAGAAAGTGGTCTTAAGGTAATTCGTCGATCCTCTCTCACAATGGCAGCAGCAGTGTTGTTGGTTTCTTCCGTAAGAGCAGTAATTGGAACACGGGTTCTCCTTCCTTTGAAATTGTCTCCCCTCTTTAAACATTTTAAACCACCTCAGAATCTCCATAGGTCTCCTGCAATATTGTATAGGCCTCAACTGAAGATTTGTAAGAGACGAAAGCAGAATTTAAAAGCCGCATATTGTTCTTTGCATGTTTCCTCCATTGCTGCGGTAGGCGATACTGAACATGTCTGTACTTACCTGGTTCTCACAGGCGGTAACCAGGAGTGCCAACAATGAAACTACTGCGGCGTGTTTGTTTCACATTAAGCTAACATAATATAATAAGTTTGGATTTTAGTACGAAAAATTATGACCGTAAAAACTTATGCTCATTCTTTAAAGAACAGCCTTCGTACATCGAGTGAAGAAATAGTATGGAACAATGCATATAAACCCTCTGTTGTAAATCTATGAAGTTATACCTATATTTTTAAAAAATCTATAAGATATCATCATGCTCTTACATTACTATGATTACAAGTAAAGGGTGCGAGCGTTCTTTAAGGGTAAAATTTCTTTTTTCTGCACTCCTCCATTTCTGAAGTCACAAAACGTACAAACAAATGTCATTTCAAACCACAATTTAAATTTATTACGTTCTTACTGCTTGCGTACTGAGAAAGGAAAACGCATCATTACTTCAATTCAAAGAAGTAATCCAGAAGAGGTTTGTGTCTTGTTTAATGAAGTGCATCCAGAACAAATGACTACACATTCTATGGTAAGCAGATTTTGGAAAAAAAATGAATGAAACTGGAAATCAAAAATAAGGCAAAAAGTGTTAATAATTACAGTCCAAAAAAGCATCCACCAGTACGTTCCTAGACCTGAGGACCGAAAGAATGAAGAGAAATATCGCGAGCTGGCTTAGGCAGTTTCGTCTGTGACCCGCATTCGGGAGGACTTGGTTCGATTCCCGTGGCCCACCTACCGGATCCATGGATTTTTCGGTTTTTTTCCCGGGTCGCCAAGTGAACGAAGGGTTGGCTAACCATATACCCCAAATATCCAATTCATCTCCATTATCATTTCCCATCATCTCTTATCTGGTGGTCTCTTCCAGGGAAGAAATGTGGCCAGGGGTCTCGACGCTGCATGGCAGGATGATATGCCACTTCCTCATTAGCTAGGACTGTTTCCGTTTCAGTACCACAGCGGGTCGGATGCCGGTGGTGCCAGCCTTCCGCGTGAAATGCCAACTGGAAAACAGTAGGGGCCCTGCCCTCTGCGCTATCGTGATTCCTTGGGCCGTCCGCTCTCTGTATCCTTTCGCGTCATTCTTCCTCCAGAGGATTTAACGATAGAGGTTCTACTCCCATTAGTCCTGGAGCGTAGGTCCAAGGACCCGGACCTCCTTCTACCCAGGAGCGATGGAAATCTCCGGGGGTCATTCCATGGGGCAATACCCCCATCGACTACAACGTCAAGACGGGCGGAAGTGGATATGCCCCTTACGTGCGTCAACCCCGCAGGGAAGACTACCGAAAACCTCGTTGGGGCCTCCTGGTGATCTAGCACACCTTCTAAAGTCTGTTTTTTTTTAACGTGTGTGCAGTTCCCACTCAAAGGGACCTCAGAGGACCTGACCTTTCCCCCCACTAATGACCGTCATAAATCTATCTCCACACTTCAGAAAGGGAACACTGACGTTGGGGACCAATAGCAACCCCGCTTTTCTGAAAATCACAGTTGCATATCTACTCCGCGTGGAGTCTCAGTTGTCAAAGTTCCAACTTCCAGTTGTTCTGTTTCATTAGGTGCAAGACGGTGATGTTAAAATGTTGCAACCTTGTAGAGAGGACCGTCAGGAGGAGGGTCCATGTTGTAAAACGATTGTGAGGGTTCCTCAAAGAAAGTGGCCGCCGTGCACTTGCGTTGAGTAGACAGACTTTACTAGCTCTGCAGGCTAGTGCCCGGGACTTATGAGGCAACCCTCTACCCCGTCCGAGCAGCCACATCCTGGCCGCAGGTACCCGATTCCCTGTGGGTGTCGGGAACACACTGTCCCTTCGAGTCCAACTCAATCCAAACCACTCCCCGACGGGAGGAGCTCGACAGTTCGGCCCGATGTTCCTCTAGTAACGTCAGGGGTACCACGAGTGCTATGGGTCCGCAGCGCCCACACCACGGCAGCTGAAAGGGACAGATTGCCCCACTTAGGGCTTAGTTTCCGGTGCCGAATCCCCTCCATAGTAATCCTAATCCATCTGTGCAAATGCCAAACAGAAAGAAGATGCACTCTGTGGACAGTGGCAGAAAAATAAAATATAAGTTTCCTATAATATGAAAATACTTAGTGTCTTTCTATGTGTGCTACTTATTTTAATCATCACGTTAGAGCTATTTTTCTGAAAATCCAAATTTTCTCAGTAAGGGGTTGTCTGGAAGAGATTTCTTTTTTAAATTATACATGTAAAACTTTTTTTTAACTGGGGTGTCTGAAAAAAACTACTACAGCTTCATCTTTGTTTATGAAATGAAGTACTAACATATAAGCGCTCTTAATTCCTACATCAGCTCTTATGCCTTACAGTTTGTAGATATCCCAGTCAGAAAAGCTTGCGAGAAACAACAGAACGTCGTTGTAAACTCTCCAACAATCGACGAGTAATAAAAGCCACTATTTAATTTTCAGTGCTTTATTCCACCCCAATACAATGTAAACTTAAGCCTTTATAAAAAGTGGTTCCAGTAATCACACATTTTTATCGGATATTTAAACAGATTACGAGTTTTGCGAATTTCGGTAATGTTATTTAGCAAATATGGGCTTATTTGATAAATGAGGGTATTGATGATTTAAAATGTTGGGGGAGGTGTTAGAGGAAAATATAAAACAAACGATATCGCTAATGATTTGCACACAGATCATGCAGTACACGAACCTGAGCCAGTTTTCATTCAATAATATTACAAAATGACGTCATTAGGCAATACTGCACAGTACTGATGAAGATAAGCTTTGTTCTTCTTTTTTAAATAGCTGGTGAAAAATTGTTTAACATCAGTTGCATATTAAGTAATGCGTCTTTAAAAGCTGATTAATATTATGGAAAATAAAAATAATTATTTAATTAATACAATAGGTAGGTCCTAATCTTTAAAAGATGACTCCTGTCTCTCACTTAGAACCATTTAAACAACGAGTTAACTGAAGCTCTAAATCAATTTCTTGCTTATTCCCACAAGTGTATCAAAATTAAGTAGATATGTTTTAAAATAATGACCGAATTTTGAGAAACAAATCAACTTCTGAAAAATTAAAAGCTTTTGTGAAAACAAAAAGCAATAATTTATAATATAATTTTAAACTTGCATGTAAGTATACGGTTTTTTTTTTTCTTTGACAACGTACCTTTCCTCTTCCTCATAATTTTGATGGTCCTACCTAAAATAGTCTGCCATAAATGCGATGCAGTTGTCCCAGCGTTTCTGCCAGTCTTCAAGGACATGCTGGAAACCATTTTTGAGAGATGCTTCAAAATTGCCTCCGCAGCCTTCACCACTGCTTCTGATGATGAATGATGCCTCCCACGAAGGCGTTTCTTCAAGTTAGGGAATAGAAAAAAGTAACATGGGGCTAAGTCCGGACTATAGGAAGGGTGAGGGATGCACTTCACGTTGATTTTTGCAACATATTCAGCAACAACATTGGCAATATGCGGCCGTGCATTATCATGGTGCAGCATCCAGCCTGCTTCACGGAAATGTGGTCTTTAGCGCCTGATATGGACTTGCAATGTTTACAGGATACCCCTGTAGTATTGTCTCGTTACTGATGTGTGTACAGGTACAACATGCTGATAAACCATTCCATGAATATCAAAGAATGAGTTGACCATAACTTTCTGAGCAGAAGCAACCACTTTTGCGTTTTGGAGGGTGGTGATGAAGGATATTTCCACACTGAGCTTTGCTGTTTGCTCTCAGGATCAAAATGATGTAGTCAAGTTTCATCAGCAGTGATTACGTTTGGAAGAAACTCCGGATCTTCCTCTAACATCAACTTTCACTGCATGTTATCTCCATTACAGCGGTAGGCGATACTGAACATATCTGAACTTGCCTGGTTCTCACAGGCGGGAACCAGGAGTACCAACAATGAAACTACTACGGCGTGTTTGTTTCACATTAAGCTAACATAATATAATAAGATTGAATTTTATTGCGAAAAAATTATGACCGTAAAAATATTATGACCATTCTTTATTAAATAGCCCTCGTAGGATTAGGATTTGAGTACGGAGACAGAGGGTGCCCGACCGAAGGAGCGACGACAGTACAGAGGGCAGGGTCCCTACAGTTTACTTAGATAGAGACTTCTGCTGACAGGCAGGCAATCCGAGCCCAAAACGTCCCTGGCTGGCGTTCCCGAAATGGACCCCGCAGAGGAGCTGAGACCGGCAACCGACCTACCGGAGGAGTAAGTAGTTTCCTCAGAGCATATCATCCCACCGGGCACCCCTGAGACACCCGCCGACACTTCTAACCTGAAAGAGACCACCAGATGACACGGTTCAGTTAGGTCTGCCTAGGAGTCCAACCCGGGCTTCCCGAATGCAGGTCACAGACGAAACCGCCTGAGCCATCCCGCTCGGTAACAGTGACTAATGCACAGTGAATGTTTCTACGCAACGTGATGTGCGGAAAAAATGACACCAAAGCCAGTTCATAGCTTCTATTTCACAAAATTTCACTGTAAACTCAAACTACTCTACAGCATACTCTTTTACAGCGACCAAGACCTCATTGTTGTGAGAAACAGATATTTTGAGGCCCAAAATAGCTGGAGGTTATGTGAAGTAATGATGTTTTATATTATTATTGTGAGGAACGGCTATTTTCAGTCGACCCCCGTATTAAACGTATAAGTTTCGTTATTTCTGAGAAATGTTGCGTGCAGTGTTCTCTTTAAAATATTAAGTGGTTAAAAAGGTATCCGATCTTAATGGTTCAAGCTCAAAATATTCAGAAAAATTGTGAAAATACTTTGTGAAAAAAGGAGTAAATGTCTTACCTTTTCTCAAAATCGTACTTACACTCCAATATTAAATATAATTTTACTGGAGGCAATTATATAAAAAAACAACCTAACACACTACTATTTTATGTTCTAATAAAAAACTGGTCGAGTCACTAGTCTTCACAGCACTAGAATATAAATGGGAAGCCCAGTGTCACACAGGATTAATAGGAATGACGCTTCCGGTTTAAAGCACGTGGGAATCTCGTTTAATGAAATTTAGAGACGTGAAATTGGCATCACTGGAGCGGAAAGGACAATTACTTTCATTCTGTACATCAAGGACGGTAAACGTAAGGCTCCGGGTATGTGGCATTCATCTAATCTATGGTGAGATTCCGACAGACATGCTCCAAGAGCGCCATTAATTTGCTGCAGAGAATTTGTGATTTGTATCCGTAGAGTACTGAACAAGAGGCAGTTGCTCTTATGATTCTCAATTGTTTTATTTTGCTTCTTATACCTGTTTAAAGTATATCTTCATTAGGAGTCCTTATAAATGTTTTAGAAATAAAATAAGGCATGTTATTTTCACATAGCTTTCACAACTTTTTCTTCTACAGAGGTTCTTATAGATAATTTTTATTCTACCTACAATTTGGTAATCAAGATAAACTTTCATAATATATT
This sequence comes from Mantis religiosa, assembly GCA_030765055.1. Lineage (NCBI taxonomy): Eukaryota > Metazoa > Arthropoda > Insecta > Mantodea > Mantidae > Mantis > Mantis religiosa. The sequence goes on along the minus strand of CM060951.1, from coordinate 29,419,581 downwards.
TTACACTTAATAGTAGAATAAGAAAGTTAAAGTCCAATTATACTTATAATAAGCAGGTTTCCATGTAACGACCCTGAAATGCCATGCTATTTGTGGACAGTGGAAAAAACGAATAGCTACCCACTACGTAAAGAAATAACGAGACTTTTTAAATTCTCACCATTAAAAAATACTAACTCGGGAATTTTTAATGCATAAATAAGATACGAGACCTATAATAATTGTGTACTTCGATTAGTCCAATTTCTTATAATTTACAAATTATACAAAATTCTCAAGTTTTTGGAATATTAACTAAAATTTTGTACCAATTTTAAGAGATTAAAAATACTGAAAAGATGGAATATTTAAATGTCCATTTTTGGAATATACCGAATTAAAACAGAATGTTTTCGTTTATAGCTCTCGCTAAAATCTGTATGACTTTAATAATATATATTAACTCCTCAATAAAAGTCCTTAAGCCCTTAATAAACGGCCTAAAATCATTCAATTCAGCATGCTTCACCCCAAAACTTCCACTTTATTATAATATTCTGCTCAGAAATAATAGATACATCCATGGGCACAACACAAAGAACTTTCTCTAGAAAGCCTATTTCTAAATTCAAGAGAATTAAATGTATTTCAGAAAATCTACATATTTTTCCTTGTACATATAGCCCACCTTACCTACCTACTAGAGAAAGTAACTGAAGAAGGCGGCTATCACATGTTAACACTTCTTAAGATGATATTTTTGGGGGTCTTATGAATAGAAATTTCCTTCACATTAATGTGTGTACAAAATCTTAAGTTTATTTCCTTAAAAACTTCTGTTCACTCATGGCTTTCCTTATACTCGTAAAAAGTACTCTTTAAAATATTATTCCTCCAATTATATCAAGTTGGTCGAGATGAAAATTTGCAGAAATTATATTATTCCTAATTTTTTGTGTGTTTAAAGGAAATACAGTAATCCAATAGAATTTAACCAGCAGTGTAAAATTTTGCGCCCTTTGAATGACCAAAAATAAACATTGAATAAAGACTTCCCAATTGAGAAATTGATAAAAATTAGAAAATTCAGGCAAGTGCTCGGGTTACCTCGAAATCTAGTTACTCCACAAAAAAGAAGTTTTAGACAAACACGTGTTTATTTAACGCCATATGTTCAGAAAAAGGCCTTTGGTGCCTGTGCACGTGTATATGTGAACACGCAAGTGCATTCGAAACCGAAAAACTCGTTCAATAGGAGTTCAGCGCCTTCCAAAAATAATATACGAAGATTTTCAAAAATATATGGTAAACATACTGTAAACATTTAGGATTCTGTCTATCTCCTTAGTTTACCAGTTGTAAAAAGTCACAAAGGATGAAGTTAATCTAAAAAAAGGTATTTCTTAAAGGAGAAAATATTTAATTTGGCATAGACATATTTAAACTATATAGCATCATAGTTAAATTTGAAGTCATTTTTGAGAAAACAAATATTTTTTCTAGATTTTTCTATGTTAATCATAGAAATTCAATGTTTCTTGAGAGGATTATCTCTCAAGCGAGTTAATGAATTATATATCCATATCGTCAGCCCGCCTTGGTAGCGTGGTGGTAGCGTGTCTGCCTCACGTTCAGGAGGCCCCGAGTTCGAATGTCGGTCAGGGTGAGTTACCTGGATAAAGTTTTTCCGGGAGTTTTCCCTTATCCTGAAAGACGAATGTCGGGTGACTCTAAGATCTATGGACCCTGGGCTCATTTGAGCATCATTTCACTCATTCCATTCATCGTCCGATATTGGAGGACGTAAATTACACAAAAAAAAATCCAAATCATCGTGAAGTTATTTTAAACTTATTTCCATATAAACATTTTTAAGGGTTCGATTTTTTTAACAGCAAGTTAATATTACATTATCATTCAGGTCTGAGCTGTGTTTAAAATTTCAAATTTCCAGCTTCAATCGCAAAATTAGTTTAGTCTATTACAAAATTTGGACCTAAGAGAAAAACACAACACAGAGAGGAAGAAATGGGTAGAAAGTTAATAAAAGTTTCAAAATATTTTTTTCCAAATGTAAGGGTGTCGCAATAGATTAATGCACTTCATCTGGTGAGTGAAGTCTTGCACAAAGAAGTATTTAAGTGTAAAACCCCATAAATTCAGTAAGGAAAAGCTCTGCACAAAACCAACATTTCGCTTGCTCAATCTTCGCATTTTCCTTTGTAGAAAAACGTTCATTGTTTCCTTGCCGGTTCATATCCGGCTTCGTGAGGCATGATATGCCCTTTTCTCGCCCATAAATCGGCAGTAGAAACTGCTTCGGTGCTGATGTAGTGTACCATGTGAAGTTTACTGGCCTTAACTTTTGCAAGCCAACACCAATCACGATATTTTTTGAGATATGTATTGTGTGGCCTCTTATTTTTGTTCCAGCTCCAACTGTAACGCAAAAGAAAGTAATTCACCATTGCTGAAAGCTTTTCATATCGGCTCCTTCTTATATTTCCTCCTAGCTGAAATAAAATGCATTCTAACTTTATGAGTTACGGTAGAAACTTGGTTTACGATTTCACGATTTAGATACATGATCCCTGCTCTATATCAGGATAACCTAGTTTATTTCCTTAGGAAGGAAACATATTTAAGATTTTAGTATCCTTTCAACAAAAATATCCTTTGCTTCATTTTGTTTATAAAGCCAAATGTTGCCTACCATATACCTAAAGAATTTCATTTACCATGTCTCACTATAACTCTTTTTAAAACATGACATTTTGGAAAATATTTTGAAAGGCTCACAATTGCTAACTGAAAGGTTATATCATATATGTGAAGAATGTGTCTCCTCTGTAAATATCTCGGATTTACTGTATAGCGTTTGCTTTTTTAACTCAATATTCATTTAACGTTACAGGAAAAGAATATGACACGTGTTGAACATTTCTAATAATACTTGAATTACTTAATATCATGTACTTAAGACAAAGGATACCACGTTAAGCTGAGAAGCTACTGCACTTGGGGTTAAAATTCGCTGAAAAGTATTAGTTTTGCAGAATGTTGGCATCCATAATAGCAAGACAGACTTCTCTAGCTCACCGTGAGTTCAGGAAAGCATGTAGAACGTAAAGTGCTATAAAGTACATTATTTTGCTGAACCTCATTCCACTTCTTCAGATAAAAGTATACCTTAAATGTGCATTTGGCCGTTAATATTAGTTGTACGAAGGTAGACTGGAAAGTTTGCGACCTAATAAACATAAAATAATTTTTTCAGATCATTTTTTAAAGATTTTATTATTATTATTTTTCAACAAAGTCTCCTTGTAACTCTACACACTTCTCCCAGCGATGCTCCCATCTCTGTAACCCGTCCAAATAGCACTCGGGGTTTTCTTCTGCAAATTAATTGTTCACGAAGGTGATTGTCTCTTCATTTGACGAAAATCTCTGTCCGAATGCAATTTCCAGATGAGGGAAAAAAATAAGTCGCATGGGCCTAGATCTGGTGAGTAAACCGGAGGTCAAGCTGTTCAAACCGTAATTCGTGGATTTTCGCCACTGCAACCGCTGACGTCTTGTCTTGGTGAAACAGGGTTCTCTTTTTCTGCAAATGTGACCGTTTTCCTGCTAGTTCTACCTTCAGCTTGTCATGTAATGATGCATTCTAGGTTCCTGCAATGGTTCTTTTTTTCCATTTGGATGATAATCGATTAAAATAACTTCATTACGATACCAAGAAAACAGTCGCTGTCACTTTGCCAGCCAGAAAAACAGTTTTTGCTTCTTTTTGGAGCCGGTTCACCTTTTTCAGTCCACTTTTTGGACTGTATTTTTTTCGGGGGTAAAATGGTGCATCCAAGTTTCATTTACAGTAATTATTCGGCACCAAAACTCGGATTTATTGCGCCTAAACTGCGCCAACAGAGCGTTGGAAATGTTCATTCCAACACGTTTTTGGTCTAATGTGAGCAAAGGCGCGGCAACTTTCTCATGTCTAAATGCTGATTTAATATGTGACAAACACGTTCTGTCGACATTTTCATAGCCTCTTCTACCTCTCACTCTAATTAGGCGGTCATCATTTGGCGAATTTTGACGATGTTTTCGTCTGTAGTTGCAGTTTTTGGACGTCTCGAATATTCATCGTCTTCCAAGGTCTTACGGCCGCGTTTATATTCAGCTGCCCAAAATTGGTCTCGAGGGGGCAGTGTGTTCCCGATACTCGCGGGAAATCGGGTACCTCCGGCCATGCTATGACCACCCGGAGGGGCAGAGGGTTACCTCGTATGTTCCGGGTACTAGCCGGCAGAGCTACTAGAAGGTGTGCTAGATCAGCAGGCGGCCCCACTGCGGTGTTTTAGTAGTCTTCCCTGCGGGGTTGACATGCGTAAGTAGCGTATCCACTTCCATCCCGTCTTGACGTTGTTGTGGTTGGGGGGGGGGGGTTCTTTCTAGGAAACCAGGTATTGCCCTATGGAAAGAGTCCCGGAGTTTTCCATCGCTCCAGCGTAGAAGGAGGCCAGGATTTTCGAACTTTTCTGTAGATGCTATGCGCATAATATAAATGTGGCAAATGATAATACAGAGTCCTCATACACAGAATCCAACTCACCTTTGATTTACGTAGACGTATTGTCTTTCAAAAACAAATATTTAATGATAGCTCGATACTTGATGTCCATTTTCATAAAAACACATCAACTCACTCAAACTACAGTTACATAATAACTGAGCGTCCAAAATGGCTGAAACTTTGGTGAGTAGCTGTCAGCAGATACACAACGAAACTCCCTGACTTTTATTTAGGAGTGCTGCCATTTTCATGTTGAGTTCGGAAACTTTTCTGACCACCCTCGTATGTTGCAAGTTATTACAGAAAATTTCATGAGTTACAATTGTAGCTCTGAACTTGTGTGTAGATATTTATGTGAAGTGCTTTATGTATTGTGATTTAAAATTTAATAGAACATAACAGGATGCGAACTCTGAACCGTTGCACAGTCATACACATGCTTTGGATATATAATTCAAATCAGATATATTTATACGCCTTATTCATGAGAAAACGAATGTGCTCTATTTTTATACCTTTCATTTTTATTTTTCTCTAGTGCAATTCTGCATAATACATTCTGTAATTATAAGCATCGAATAATTCAGAAGTAGTGTATCAGTTGGATTGGTATAGTCGTTAAAGGTACACGATTCAACAAATACATTGAGTGATAAGAAATGCGAGATGTAGTTATAACTTCTCAGAATTTTCCTAGGAACCGGAGAAACCTCAGAAAAAGCCTACAGATCAAGCAGTTCGACCTAGGATGTGAACACACGTCCGTTCGAAAGTGAATCTCACACCTCTCTCGATTAAGCAAGGGTAATTGTAGCACCTCTAGCGTCCAGTAATGTACGAACCGTAATGCCATTCATTATGCAGAGCTACTTAAGAAATGACGGAATATCTGAACAGGTTCAACAAAAAATGAATTTTACATGGTGGTCTATGTAAACGACATGACAATTACATGGCAAGTAATGGACCTCAGGCGTGATGGCTACATGGGAACACTTGCGTTGCCGCTAATAAATAATATGGTAATGTGCCAAAAGGCAATTCCCCAGTAATTTACGGCACTCAGGCTTATTTAGTCATATCATTCATCATTTTATGAGTTGCACCAACCATCGAAACAGGGCGACTCAAAACCACAACATATGGAGGCCATGTGCACATGGGAAACAAAGCAATGCCACACTTTTGAAACATCAAAACAAATTGCAGCTTATAATCGATCATTTGTCACTCTAACTGTACAAATTATTACGTAATGAATGAGTTTACAAGAAGTATTATAGGAAATGTGCAAATAACCAACGTGAATGCCCATTTGAGTGAAAAAAAAAAATAATTTGTGCATAACTTATTAAAATGTCTGGGAAAACAAAATTGCAGAATAACACTGAATTACAAGAAGGTCAAAATATTCGGCCAGTGCCCGCTTAGGTGGCGTAGATGCTAGCGTGTCTGCCTCACGTTCAAGAGGTCCCGAGTTTGAAACTCTGTTAGGGTGAGTTACCTGGATAAGGTTTCTCCGGGGTATTCCTGATAGACGAATGTAAGGTAACTCTAAGCTCCATGGGCCCCGGACCCATTTGAGCATCATTTCACCCATTTCATTCATCGTCCGATATCACTTAACCTTGGAGGACGTAAATTACAAAAAAAAAGATGGCCGCTATCAAATGCCCACACAATCCACACACAAACTAAATTCTGAAACCAATTTTTAATTTTTCCAAAAGGTGCATACGAAATATTGCATTCCAGTCAAATTACATACAATTTCTTCTCTGGAAATATAATTTTTGAGGTCTTTCGAGTCCTAAAAAGCGGGAAAAGAAAGAATACAAATGGATTTGTTTTTGTTTGCGTATACATGCGTGAAAGGCGTTAAGTCCAAAATATGATGTTTAAATTTTAATTTAATTCAACATTTTCCAAATGTGCTACACAAAGATTTTCAAGAAAGTAATCCCATCCCAAACTATTCCTTACATGGAAGATGTTTGATAACATTTGATCTTCTGATGGAGAGATGGCAAACTTGAATGTACTTCTGGAACAATCAAGTGTTCACTGAGGAACAACTGCAGAAAATATAAGTAGTTATGATTTAATTCAACAATGGCACCAACAGTGGCAATGTATGGAATTGAGGCCTAGGTCCTAAAGAAAAAGGAGAAAAACTTCAAGCAGTAATGTACTACGGTCTGTAAAAATTTGTGCATGACAAGAACACATCAGAAATACAATATTGGAGAGAAATTAAAATTACAAACAATTTTTCAAGAAATTGAAGAACATAGAAATAATTTGATAGGAATGCAAGGATAGTATACCAAAGATGGCATGATGTATAAACCTAGAAAAAGATGATCTGTAGGATCTGGGCTGTATAAAGTAGTAGCAGGCAAACATATACTTTTTTTAATTTATATATATATATAGATATATTTTTCTTTTCCTTATTTAACCGATTTTTTATTGTTTCCGTTTAATTACCTATCTGTTTTCTGCAGTCTCACATACGTGCACTATACACATAAACACCCATGCCCAGGGCGGGATTCGCACCCGCGACCCTCTACGCGGTGGAACGCTAGAGACATACGTTCTAACGACTATGGCTACGACGACCGGCAATACTCATTCAAACCTCAGCCTAGTCACGCCTAGTGTGGAAAAAGTGATTATTTCCATCAACTTACCTGAATAACATAGTGGTTTATCTATGAAGTCTGGGACTTAAGTACTTACAGAATAGTAAGCCGCCACAAAAGGTGCGTGTCTCATAGCATATGAGAGCATCTAGTGATCTACCGGGAAACATACGAATCAGCTGGAGAATTTAATGTCATGTCAGCATGTTGGCCGTAGTAGCTCAGTGGGTTAGAGCATTCGCACGGAGAGCGGGAGATCCGTGTTTCAAATCCCGGCTATGGCATTGAATTTTTCAGTCTGGCTCTATTCATTCAAAGCCTAGCCTACACACGGGTAGTGTGGAAGAAATGATTATTTCCAAAGATATAATCGTCAAAGGTGAATAAAAGGATGGTTTTTATCTTGTGTAGAATGCTCTAACGATTTGCATCAAAATACCATACCGTAAGATATTTTATTACTTTCTGGAGATGACCACAATAATAACCGGTAAACAAATAGAGAAAATCATGCTACATACATAATAATTGTAGGTATATGGGTTAAAATACATAATGAATTTAAATACATTTTTCTGCGGAGTGAACTATTTCGGAGATACTGCTTGTTATTTATTTATATTTTCCAATAACTATACTTTTCCAATTAAGTAGTCGTTAATCTCTCCCTTTCTGTCCCTCCCTCTTTCTCGGTCATTCATGAATTTCATAGTCATGAGTCATCACACAGCGGCAGCTATTGCTTAAGGGGGGACGTACGAGAAAATGTTCAAAAAATCTAATTTTTTATTGTTTTGTAAAATAGTATGACCAAAATATTATGACTATACGTGGTCTGTATATACCTTTAAAAATTATATGCCCCAGTGTTGCATAGTAGCATAGTAGCAACACATAGTCTTCCATCAGCTGTCTTGGAATCTATAAAGCCCACCTACCAATTCTTAGCACACTCAGACTTGCTAAATAAATGTCTCTATGCAGAGACACATAACCCAAATGAAAGCCTCAACAGTTTGATATGGAAAAGGTGTCCCAAAACATCATTTGTGTCTTCCATAGTGGTGAAAATTGCTACATTTGCTGCAATAGTGTTTAATAATGGGAATGTTGGCAGAAAGAAAGTTATGCATCAGCTAGGGTATCAACCTGGTGTGTTTATGGAAACAATTTTGCAGAGTATCGACAACATTCGCAACGCTGGTGCAGAAAGAGCTATGAAATTAATGAAGAAAGAAGCAATACACAAGAAGAATTTAAAAAGAAAGGCTCAAGAATACCAGAATGAGGATACAGACTATGGATACAGACTAACTTCTGACTTAAAAGGAAAACTGAATAATACTTATTGTATTTTTAATTACCTTTCCCCGTAACTTGCATTTTCTACAACTTCGACCCATTTTTCCCTCAAACTACTTCATCTACAGTGATGCAATTTAGCACACAGCTTTCTTATGCCACAATGAACATTTTGTTGGTTATAGAATTTAAGATTAAGCTCTACATGGAATGTGATGATGTAAAATATATGAAATTATTTTAATTTTTAAAGGATGCATAGGATTAACATTTTTTAAAATTCTATACAGCTTCAATAAGAAATCTAAATCCAACTAATTCATTTTTAGTGTGTTTTAAAATAACATAACAAATTTCAGAAAGATAGCATATGTGAATTTCGAAAAAAAAATGGGCTTAAATTTGTAAATATCTCTGCATATAGAAAAAAATATGTAGCATTACTTATAAACAATGGAAAATTATGAAAAACCTGTGCATATTAACTGTATTATCTTAAATGAGTATACTAAGTTTCACTTCTGTAACTTGAAAAAAATTGGATTTTATGGCTATTTATGTAAGACACTCAATATTTGCATATGTCCCCCCTTAAAGCCTTTTTCAATTCCAACATTCCCTACTAACTACAAGAAACTCTGCAGTAAGATAATAAGAATAAATGGATGTAATAATGGTTTCTAAAAAGGTAGAAAACCTCATGCGAATACAAACTAGCGAATGTTTGTTATTTACGTCATGTTAAAACCATGAATACATCGGTCAAACACTGCGGTTGTAACTATCCACACAGTGGTCGTTTGAACATGTTTTGCAGTTCACTGTAACATGCAAATAAATCCAAATACGCACAAGCATTCACTGATGGAGTGGGAATTTCAGTTCGAAATCATTTCCGTGTTAAGGAACCGTGGTCAGCTGTTTTCCTCTCCAGGCATTTCGTCCACCACTACGGAAGACATCTTCAAAATTTCCGGTTCAAACACCTGAGACTTCAGCTCCTTACCCCGGAAATAACACGATATTAACTGAACTTCAGTTTAGGTAATGGACATTGGAAATTCAGTAGCGTCTTAAGTAATACGTAGCTTAATGGAAGTGAGTCATATTGCGTACTATAACGGGTACCGACATGTATATTTTTAGTTCCTTTACCACGTAGATTAGTAGGCAGTAAGGTAGGAAACGACAACCAAAAATTCATTGCGAGATTTCACGTAAATACCAGTTTGGACAGCTCAAATATTTTTCATACAAAAGTCTTTACGTGTTTGTGTGTATGTGTATATGTATACATAACTCTGGAACGAAAAGCGTATTAAATACCAAATTTAGAATTTAAGTTTAGCACCTTTCAAGGTTGCAATATGTAGGTTTTCAAAATTCCTCTAGCTCAAAATATACTTTGCATAAAAAGAAAATAGTTTCCCCCAAGAAATGGCTCAATTATTGACATTAAAAAAACATTTTCATTGGAGACAAAACTTGTATCTTAAAATATCTAACTAGTTAATACTAGGTAATTCTTGCGTAACTAGTCAACCGTAAGAGATAACTAAAACATATTTTACTACAAAGAAATTACATCTTATTGTAATCTCTGTTTCATATAACCTTGCCCCGCTGAAATGTATCACTCCACGTTCAACAACCCTCCCACTCGCCCTAATTGGCTAATGCTTTCGCGTCATAGGCCATGCCTTCCCGTCACATTTAAACCTGCAGTAAATGTCGTAATAATTGCCGGGAAGATAAATAAAATCCTACAAAAATCATACAAATAAGGATGTGAAGGCATGCAAAAATACAAGTTTATAATGAAATGAGCCAATTGAAACAGAATGACTGATCAATGAAACTGAAAGAGTTTATAATGAAAGGCCTTTGACCTTTTCCACTGGAATTTTTTTAACCAGCACACATACCTTTCAAAAATGCTTGTCTTTCAGTCTTAAAAGTCGTGTCACACCATACTTTACTTTTCGTGTGTTCTTCGTGTATATTTAGCGATTTGTATCTCGGTGCAGTGTGGTTGTCCTTAAATAGCGTCTTCGCCACACAGCAATATCGCCTCTGTCTTTTAGCACATTTTTCTTGCTTCTTTTTCATTCACAAATCCCAGCTGTATAAGCAATCTGCTGAAATTTGGTAAATCTGCATCCTCATTTACAGCAGACGAAATGTTACTTATTTTAGGGAGTTCGTTTCTAAAGAAAAACTACACACATGACGACGCACAACACTTTTCACGTATTTTCTCCGAGCACGCACTTTTGTTTATTCCTGCTTTTGCCTGGAGTGGTAAGCTTTCCTGTTTTCTCAATTTCATGTCGCGATGTTCCTACGGATCTGACACTCACACCTGTAACATCAGAGCACAGCTGTTGGACTTCTCTCACTGACAAAGACGGATTCTTCTCTGTGAGTGCATTAAACACATGCAACACAATTCTTTTTTCGCCTGTTTGTAAATAATTATCCTTGCGATATTTCAGCGAAAAACTGGCGGTAGACTCTGCCATTATACATATAATAAGTACATGCGCAATAAACGATCAATAAAATAATTTAGCTCCCGCACTCTCGAATGGCGATGCATGACTAATCCAGTTCAAAACAAGGTCAGTGATAAAAGTCATATAAACAAATGTCATCACTACCGCTAAATCACGTGCTATCGTGACATGTGCTTGAGAGCAAAGAAACCTCCTCTTTACTTCGTTTAAGAATTAACATGCATTTCAGATAAGTCAACTCTGTTGCGTAATATATTTAATTAAAACAGTTACGAAAATATAAATTTGACAATTCTCTTCCAACATATAATGATATATCAGCATGTTAAATAACGAACTAATTTTTACCGCACGACAGTCATTACCACAACAGCAACCAATGAGAGGTGATTAGGTCACGTGACCGTTAAGAGATACTGGGCAAGCTTACGTGAAACAAGGTATAGTAACCATTTTATGTAAAACTAATGCAATTGATTACTTCTTGGACTGTCTCAGAGAACATTGACATTCCCCGCCTCGGTAGCGTGTCTGCCACACGTCCAAGAGATCCCAAGTTCGTATCTCGGTCAGGGTGAGTTACCTGGATAAGGTTTTCTCCAGGGTTTTCTCTTATAAGTATCATTTCATGTATTCCACCCATCGTCCTATATGAGTTAACGTTGGAGGACGTAACTTACAAAAAACATGAATATTGTATAACGATGGACGTTATGTCTATCTGTAGCCGTAGACCTCCTCAAGCAGAGAGATCTAAGAGGACTTCTACACCTCTTGTGCAATGTTGGAAAGATCCTGGACCAAAAAAAATCAGTCCCAGAGACATATTATCATAAAACAAACAACCCATGGCTTTCCGCATGAACTATGTAAAAACAAGAAACACCACGAGCCATGTGAAAGAACTTCATGCTTATTCTTCTTTATTATAATTTATGTCAAATGCAAAATTTTGTGCAAATCACATTACAATGATTTCGAATATTATTTTGTGTTCGTTCCAATTTCCAAATACTTATATTTTTTTTCAAATTTTAAGCCATTACTTTTTTCATCCTTTGTCAACGATTTTGATAAACGATAAGTGTTACATAAGATAATCTAACTCTAATAAAAGCAGAAAATATGTCAAATGCCTTTTTGCGAAGAGAGCGGATATATTCCTTATTGTTGGCCTACACTTTCCAATAGTGACATTCTTTTCAAATAGGAAGGCGATGCTCACTTTTTATCTCCTTGGAAACAAAGAGAATGGAATTTCAAGGATAATGACTATGTGTGGTTTTAAACGACTTCACCGCTGCTTTAAGAATATTGCTTTCCCATATTTTTCTTGCTCCTAAAAGAAAATTGGCAATTAAATAATTTTAGGAATGTTTATTTCTACCGACATGAAGAGTAGGAATAAGCGTTTGTAGGTATAGGTTTTTCAAAGGCAGACAAAGTATTTCAGGTGCAACATTTTTTAAAGATGCAGTCATTAAACCTTTCACCTTAAATGTGAAAACACGTTACTTAAGATCTAGTCCAAAACTCCTTAGTTATGAAATTTTTACGTGGAACTTATTGCAGGAACTGGACGTTATACTATCTACAAGGGATAGGAAGCCAGCAATTTCTCTTGGATCCCGAGCTGTCATATCGAAGGGTGAACTGCTGATAATATCGATCACTTGACTATCGTTAAAATGTATTCCAAATGTTACAAATTTGTTCCATTAAGCGTTTCAGTGAAGTGACATTACATGTACAAACGAGATGGGTTGGGGCATTTTTTTACGCCTGTGAAAGTATGAAAGCATCTCACGGAAATTGTACAGGAGGCCGTTAACGAGGCCTTTGTTATGTTTGCTAGCGTCACACATTTGTGGAAGTCGGTATTTATGAAATTTGATTAAACTTAGGGTCATTTCAACATCTCCGATACACCATATTTAGTCAGTTGATAGTAAAAGTGGGGTATTTTACTAGATCACGTTAAAAGTATACATTTCCTTCAGTGTTCAAAAGCCGGAATGCCAACTCTGACTTACTGTGGAATGCTTCATTCAAGAAGGCCACAAACCAAATTTAAATAATACTTGTATAAAATGGCCTATCATTTGAATGCAAATACTGACTATACTTAACCTTTGAAATTAGAAGATAGCAGCTCAAGTTCTCCCTACATTGTCCACTATTTCAAAACCAACCATTTCGCCTATCTTATAATGTAACGAATAACTCATTATAACTTTCTTCGCCCAAGGAATAACTACTTGAAATTGTAATAATTGTAGGATCAACAATTCAGCTTTCTCAAAAGGTGATAACTGTAGAAAAAGTTGTAATATATGCATTAAATTTATGTTAGGTTATTTTCAATGTTTTATTATTTCTGGTGCTTTCCTATGTACAGTGTTGTGGTTCTCGTGCTACACGAGACAAATGAACATCACAACATTATGAATATCTGACCACGAGAAAGGTAAAACCATTCCATATATTTATATACAACCTCTAATGTATCCATAAATATTCAAGACTGTCTAAAATATTATGCGATGCACCCAATAAACTGATTTTATTTTTTTGGTAGGTTTCTTCAACTCGATATGCGAAATCGTTCAGGAATCACACCTACTCACAAAATAAAATATTCCTGTTAAACCTTGCAGCTCAGTACAAGCTCTTCAAATCAACCTTATCGGGTGTTACCGTGCCACAAAATAGAAATCTTCGACATCTAATCTACATAAAACTTTTAAAAGAATTGTATACAAAATCAATATTAAACAAGAAATGTAAGCCAACATTGTGTTCTTAACAGCGCGTATATCGGCAATTCCTCATTAAAAACAAACAGAAGTCAAGAACATAACAAAAATGAAAAATGTTCTTTCTGACATGGAAGTAAAATTGACGATCGTTGGCAAATTTGAAGCTGTTCCCGGAATATGGAGATCCACCACTGATTCAAGGGATGAAGGATCATAAGTCGCAGATATTTCGTCAATTTCTTCAATTTCTGCCAAGATTTTGCTGGCAATAGAATTTCCTGGCTCACTTGAAATGGCCCTTGAATTATCTCTTATATTTGAAGTCACAGCTAATTTACTTTTCGCCTTTTGTTACGAAAGGGACACTCAGAATTACAACGCCATCTACAATATTACTTCCGCCTTAAGCTTCTAGGAGACATTCTTCGGTTGGTAGCGTAAAACAGAGGCGGCTGTGAAGGTATCGCAACAAATGCTTTGGTTTATATTTCTAAATACTTAGATTTATCTATTGATTTTATTTAAAACAGTTCAGGGTGCTTAAGCAGGCTCGATACTGAACGATCGGAGTCTTATTTCGCCATCCAATACGTGAACCGGATTCAGATTCCTTCGACGAAGGCTTTTCTTTTTAAATTTCACTCTTCGTGTTGAACTAAGTATGGGTTCAGACATCGATCAACTAAGTGCTGATTTGCATCTCATTCGTGTCGAAGCACTCGATTCCGTTGGAAAGGGGTGAGAAGGAAGCGAAAAGGGCACCACGACTGTTTATGCCTCGCTTCTGAACCTCAAATGTCCAACTGTCAATTACAGGAAAATTCTAAGCTACAGGAGGACATATTTTAAGTATTCGAAAAGCATAACACATTAACTTCTTACACTTGTTTTCAACAATAGCCTATTCTGATTAATTCTCTTTAATGATGTCTAGTGGAAAGTATAATTTCTCGTGTTTGGCGCTGGCAAACTAACCTACTTAGCCATATATGAATAACACCGTTCTGCCTTATTTTTTAAAATAAATGGGCATGTATGAATTGTTTCTGAATAGCACAGCTGGGTGACAGTGCAGGGAAAGGGAACAGTGTCTATGTATAACTAATTTAAAAAAACTACGAAGAGAGAACCTCCTATTAATTCCTCTAAAGTATTGTTCCCCTCTCCATGTAAATTTTATGAAATTTCATAAAAATAGTGAGTGATTTAAAAACTTTTGTGTTACATTTCCTTCAGTACCATATGCAAAAATTAAAGCTCGTGTATTCGTTGGTCCTCAAATTGTAAAAGTGATGATGGACAGTCAGTTCGAGTCGATAAGTGAAGGTTGCTAGGAATGCCTTCAGAATTTTCTTAATATCCTTGGAAATAAAAAGACCCAAATTATATTAACATAGTGAAAGTTATTTTACAAAGTTTTAAATAGATTGGTTGAAACATGAGTGTCAAGGTATATATACTCTTCCTTAATTCCCTTATAAATTATTTCCTCGATAATTTAGAAGATTTTAATGAGGAATAGCGTGAAACTAGGATATAAAATTACGGAAATTTGGTATGAATAAAAGTGGAGTGTGCACTATTGTTAGCTTTAAAAAGGGATGCTTTAAACAACATGCTAGAAGGTCAAAGGGGATAAAATTAGAAGTGCAATATTGAGATAGGGTTATGAATATGCCTATTATTAATTACTAATTAGTAGCAAATAAATTATAATTATGTCCTAGTTTTGCATACAAAATTCTTATTGAAAATAATTTTTATTATCTTTCACAAAACTTTAAATTTATTTCTGTTTTATATGAATAGTTTGAAAACTTGTTTTCAAACTCAGCAAACTTGGTATTGCCGATCTGATTGAAAAAAAAAAACAACAGAAAATAAATTTTAAAATACAGAACAGAGTACCACAGTTGTTCCTTCACCACTGTCAAATTTGTATTGAAAACACAGGTCGCCATTTTCAGCAGTTCCTATTAACCTGATGTAAAAAGTTTTAGTTTCTTTTAATTTTATATAAAGTCGTTCATTCCTTAAAGCACCTTCCATCTAGATGAACAGCAAGTGAAAGTGTTAAGGAAGATTCAATCTTAGTTAGAAAGTCGATATCTGTTATTATATATCGATACTAGCAATACCTCGGAACTTACGATACTTGCATTTGTTATCGACTTCGAACGTTACGAAAATTCTCTCATATTTTTGGATACTTCTTAAATTTTCATTATATTTTAATATCACCAAATATTATTACCGGTTCCAAAGAACTAAACAGTGCATATTTTAACGATTTGTCAACTACTCTTCACAGTGCACTGTATTACTGGAAGAAAGTTCAACATTTCCACAAGTAAAAAAAAATTAAAAAGTACAATTGCTTTTAACTAAAGCTTAAATGTAGACTGTAAGAACACTGGTGTTTTTAAGTTTGGTATCATTAAATATGTGCACCAATTTTATTTTATTTTCATTACAAAGTTCTCTCAACGTTCAGTTTGTACTGAAACTAGAAGTAGAAAAGACGTATCGAGCATTGAGAATTATTGATAGAAGAATAGTAGGTGCTAAGAATTAGTATCTATAAGAATAGAGAAAGTCATAAATGTAGACCATCAAATTTTTTGTGACATTCAGCTGCCTACGACATCAATAACCTTCGCTAAACCCTGCAATGCTCCTTTTTTTTCTCTCTCTCTCCGGGCATCATCGTGGATCCACCAACATCCCCTCCATTAATAAACTGCATCTTTAGTCTATTCGGGTGCTGGGTTGAAAAACACTCGAGGAAAACAGAAAAGATGCTGAGAGAAGGCTTTTGTTGTGGGGTTACGTGATTGTAATGCTGAGACTGTGAAGAAACAAACAGAAAAGAAGAAACCCTAAGCGTAAAGCGATAACGATGTGAAAAGTTTATCTTACCACCGCCACCTAGACGTTTGAAGTCTAGAACACAAACACCACCTCCCACTTCAAATGTTACCTTTTCTTTTAGGAAACAAGAGAGAAACGAAAGTGGCTCGTTACAGAAGCATTTTAGATTATAATTCTATATTATTAGCATCTCAACCGCCTGACTATAGCAGGTAGTCGAAGTAATATAATACCACTAAAACTTCCAACAAAGAAGCAAGCAGAAATACCGCCCCAAACCCACAAAAGACTTACCTGTAACTGAGTGTGCCCACATAGCTTTCTCTAATCTTGAGCAAACCATTTTTACAAACACTGTTCTTAAAACTACTTCATGATAATTCAGATAAAGGTTATATTGTTGCTAATTTTCTTGTAGGTACAAGGGCAATATATGAATACAATAGGCTTTAAGCGATTGTCAGTTTTTGCTGCTATGTGATGGCTTTGAAATGTCACTATCTCTGCAAGGGCAAAGTTAAAAGAAATAAGAAAGTAGAAGTTTTAGAAAATTTAAATACATTACTATGAATATTTCCGAAATGGTTCATGTCAGAAAAATGAATTTGACAAATATTGTGGTTTTAGCAAAATTTATACTTCTTTGCAGTAAGATGTGTCGGATTAAATGTCTGAGAATTTGAATTTTATATTTAATAGATTTTAATTGTTTTAAATATGCTGCTCACAGACAGGACACGATACAGATGTACCCATAAACATTTACACAATTTTTTTTTTGGGGGGGGGGGTGGGAGGGTGTTCCCTTATTCTGAAAGATTAAATTTCTGAAAAATTTATTCTTTTAAACAAGTATTATGAATCCCAGAGTAAAAACCCTTATTATTATGCATATAATTGTCCTTAATACACACAAAAACATTTATACGTTTTGGTTGAATAATTGTTTTGCTTTTTGTTATTTTTTTTTAATGTGTACCGGAACCAGAAAAAAATGTGTAGCTGAGAAAAAGAGCTTTAAAGCTTACAGATTAATTACTGACTTCTCACATGAGTTAGAACATTCCTCCTCTTTTCTCACTTGTTCTTTTCAAGTTCCTCATCATTTGTCTTGCCTTCTTGGTCAGTTCTTCAACTATTTTATCTGCTTTCAGGACTCGTAGCTCATCAATTTCTGTATTTGACTACTATCAGGATTAGCACATGTATTGTGTGAACTGGGCTTACTAACCTCAATATTACATGTGGTTTCATTGTATATTGTATTTATATTTTCCATATTTACTGTTCTGTTTTATGTAAAACCATTTGCCTGTAAACTTTCTCTTTACAAATGTTTTTGGCCTACCCATGTCATATATTTACCAATAACTAGTACAAAATATTCAAAACAAATAACTGTTCATATACACAGCCAAAGACAAAAGAAAGACTAGGATCATTGAAGTCACAGTGGTACCGATAGGAAGCTTGAAAGATCCCTTACAAAACAAGGCTTAGTTCAGAATTATCTGTTCAGTATTACAGAAGTTATGATCGATTTTCTGAAAGCTTACGAAAAGGGGCGTGGCAAATACTTAACACCCACTAATATAATAAGCAGACTAGGTATAAAATATTGCTCCAATTAACTTTTTAACTATATGTTTGTAATCCAGAGGGCTGAAATTATAACAAAATATACAAATAAAAAATATTTTTATTCCCATTTGAAGTACCTTCTCACCTTTAATAACTAACCGAATTAAGAAAGTAGATAGAATGAGTTTGAGGAAAACTGTTTCTAAAGAAGAGTGAGTGTGGCCATATGAACGCAAAACATTTTTCATTCTGAAAAAGTACGACGAAATTTTATGAAGAATAAGCACCATGGTGGAATGTAATTCATGTTAACCAGGAGCTACTATAGCTAACTAAAGGATAACAAGCAAGAGGTGGTATTGTATTAATCATTACGAACGACGTCACCAATGTTATCAATGACCCAACTGATTGGGATTAACGCACTCTCTAGCGCTGGTAATCCGTCATTTAATTATGTGCATCTGACCCATTACCTGGTCAAACTGATTAATAATTATGGAACCTACAGCAGACAAACGGACGCTTCGGAAAACAAAATGTTATTATGTATAGATTATTTAGATGCAGCAATGACAATCCGTTGACGTGTGAGAGTATCTCGTGGATAAAAGGCTAAATGTGGCATTTTCTATCCTGTACTGCAAGTCATGCCTTTTGCCTTTTATATTGGACATTGTAAACATGAAAACTTTTCCTCATATAGCTTTGGTATTGAGTAAAAATTCAATGGTATCCTAGAGCTCTAACTGAATTTAAAGGAGATCCGTGTTGGGTTCCAGTGGCCACCTACTTGATCCATGGGTTTACCTGGATGCTGGGTAGGTTAATGACATACCCCAAACTTATGATTCTCCATTTGTATTTCATGTAAGTTTTAATCTTGTGGTCTATTTCAGGGTGCAAGTGCATGGCAAGACGATTGCTCCATATAAACATCTTCGTCTGCCAGTGGGACAGTCTCCGTTCTTCGAGCTGGCGTAGCGGGAAGTTTCAGGAACGCGGAAGGAGGGATACTGGTTATGCAACCCTGCCGGGGGCTTTCCGAGCATTGGTATGGTGGCCTCCGGTCTCCGAGCCCTCCTGGTGGACTTACTCAGGGTCGCGGTAGGACTGGCTTGCCGGGGTGTTTCAAGCGGGTAAATTGTATGGATCCTGCCTTCTGCACTGTCATGTCTCCTTGGGGTCGGCCACACTGTCTCCTCTCGCCTCATAAGTCTGTTGGATGTGCCGAATCGCCTCTCTAAAATCTTCAGATCTTATCCTATCCTATCGTAAACTCTCGTCAGGTTTTGGATGGAGTCAAACTGAACAGTTCAATGCCACGGTCGGGATTTTAACCTGGTTTCCGTCTGTCGTTCTTACCCATTTGTTCAACAGGTCCCGAGTTCAAATCTCGGTCAGGGCGAGTTACCTGGATAAGGTTTTTCCGGGGGTTTTCCTTATCCTCAAAGCGAATGTCCGGTAACTCTAAGTTCCATGGACCCCAGACTCATTTGAGCATAATTTCACCCACTTCATTCACCGTCCGATATGACTTAACGTTGGAGGACGTAAATTACAAAAAACATCGTTTGTGGCGACTTACTATTTTAAGTACTTGAATACCACTTTTTTTTATCATTAAAACCTTTGTGAAATTAGTTGATAAGAATTCAACGCGTATGCGCTTTTGTTATCAACAGCTCACCAAGTTGTTAAATCCTCAGAAAATGAAATGTGTAATTTTTAACGCCCAATTTTTCCACATGCGACACCACAGGCGGCGACTGATGATACATAAGATGAAGATGGAGTATCGGTGGGATGGATGGTGGGGGAAACCGGAGATCGCGGAGAAATCCTGCTCCAGTGCCGTATTGTCCACCACGAGTCTCACATTGTGGTTGCCTGGGATCGATCCCGGACCGCCTTGGTGAGAATTAATTCCTCAGAGATTAATACAACGACAATACTGAAAATTTCAATAAAATCAACTAGGATTAGTTTTAAAAAATTCATTTTTTAAAATATTAGCTTATAGTATCGCTACATTCTATCATGAAAACAAAGTTGGCATTCTTCCTGGACCATTTTAGAAAGAAGATATTTATAACGCTGCTCCAGAACTTTATTTAACCTCTTCTCTTTACAAATTCAGCTCAGCCTATACAATGCTTTCACGATAACGAACATTGAACGTTCGTGAAAATAAAATATTTGGCTTTATATAAAAGTAGACTGAACAGTTTTTAGAATAATCTTCAAGTTCACGACAAGGAATATTGGACAGCTTCAAGAATGTTTTTCACAGTTAGCACCGTTTCTGAGACGAGCCCTAAACCCCATCTGCTCGCTCCGGGAAAACTACCCGGCCTCGACCTCTCGATAGAGACGGTGGCGCAATCAAACATTAAACAAAAAGACAGCGGGCCACTACCACCGCCCCTATAGGGATGTCAGACAATTACATAGAACATTACACTCTGTGCCAATCGGCACAACGTTCCACTATTTAATAAAATAAATAAATAAATAAAACATACATTTTTGTAAACAATACGGTGTGCCAGAACTGTACGGTATCAACTGTAGTCATCTTTAGGGCATCCAGATACTCATTTGTTACTTTCGCTTCATGCGATTTTTTATTTACGTTCTCGAACAGTTTAAATGGGTGAAATGATGCTCCAATGAGTCAGGGGTCCATGGAGCTTAGCATTAACCGACATTCGTCTTTTTTTTTTTTTTTTTTTTTTTTTTTTTTTTTTTGTAATTTACGTCCTCCAACGCCAAGTCATATCGGACGATGAATGGAATGGGTGAAATGATGCTAAAATGAGCCCGGGGTCCATAGAGCTTAGATTCGTCTTTCGGGATAAGGGAAAACCCCGGAATAAACTTATCCAGGTAAATCACTCTGACCGACATTCGAACTCGGGACCTCTTGAACTTGAGGTAGACACGCTACCATCTACGCTACCCTGACGGGCTCATTAAACGACGTGTTGTCATTATGCAAAACTATTTTGTTCCTTTAAGAGACTTTTTTGCAATCTTTTTGAAAAAATTGTGGTAAATAGACATTATTCACCAATCTGGAGTAACGGTGTGTCTCAATTTTGATGCTGCAGTAAAATATCGTCAATTTAAGGGGCAGGTTTTGAAACCATCCTATTATGGGCAGTGCGAATGTCACATTATGTAGCTTAATGTTCTCTTCAAGGACTAATTTATGTGAATATTTTTTCACCATTCATAAAAGTAAATCAAAGAGTCCTCATCAGTAAGGGCATTCCAGAACAAATCTGAGGTGTCCCATTGCAATTTTTCCAGAATTTCTCCACAGCAATCCATACGTTCTTTCAGATCGAGAGTTAGGCTTTAGGGAATGCATCGGAAACAACGTTTTCTCACGTCTGTTGGTGTATCGCAAAAATATTGGATTTGATTCATTGACCAAAGTAGACATAAAAAATTATAAGATATCCATTTTCAGACAGTATTTTTTGCATCAAAAGCCGCAGTTTACTAAAGTTCTTCACGAATTTCATTAGTTATTATTTTTAATTTCCCGTATCAAATATAAATTCTCTCACTAGATCTTTTGTTTTCATTTCTAGAGCCAATTTTCACGTTATTTAGGCATTGGAGTCCATTTAGAACTTAGAAGTCTTAGGTCGGAAATATCAGATACATTTTTTCAACACAGAAGCGTTAAAATGACAGTAAACATTTATTTAGGCAACATCTTAATAAACATACAAAGTATTAGAAAGTACATGTCAAATATAAACAAATAATATTATTTTACAAACATGACATTCTAAAATGTTCAACCAGGATGAAAGAAATTTTATTTGTATCTTATCTGTCGCAGATAAACCACCCCATCCGTCGTACTGTAGGGTGTTTGAGGACAGCTTCCAGAAGACAATCTGCCGGGAATAAACCTTGGCCTGGTCTGTTTGCACTCTGGGTACTGATACGTTGTTAGCTAAATTTTAAGCCAACTGCCTGGTTATGAGACATTATATCAACACCGCCTATCCAGTTCACTAAGGTCTCATTTATGCATACGATTTCGTGTCGCATGATACAGCATTAATTTTTAGAGGTCTAATCATGCATGTGACCTGTCTCATTGTGCACTGTTCGGAAATTATTTCTCACTATTTTGCATAGTTGTGTGGATCGCTGTATGTTTTACTGTTGCTAAAAACTTAACTCAATAAAAAAGAGTAAAATTGGTTTGGAGTGTGGATACATGCGATAAATAGTATAAGCTTCATCGACAGTACGCTTAGGACCATGCATGTGAATTTTCGGTCATGATACTTCCAAATGTTAATCCGAAATCTTTTTTTCCCCGCTAAATGTTTCGTATTATTACAGATAAAAAATCAAACTGCAGGTCCGATTCTCTAAGTGCCTGAGATCGGACTTAATTAACACAACAAATATAAATGGGACATATTTATGTTGAGAGCATGCGATTGTCGCATATGTAGTGCAAACTTAACAGACCATGTGAAGTTTTTTTTTTTTTTTTTTTTTTTTTTGTATTACAGGGTTTTTACAGTCGCATGTAGGTGGATGTTTTCCATTTAAACCAGCAGCTGAAGCCGAGCTCCATTCGTAGATAATTCAAGTGTTGTTTGGCAGCAAAATTTCACTCAGCAATCAATTTAAATTAAGCTTTAAAAATAAACAGCCACTGGGATATACAGGCCACATGCTCCAATCCAGCCTGCACCACAAGTAAGACATCCTAAAAATAGTCTTGTCTACGTATAAAACTATATTTTGGTTAAAATTGCATTACTAATGCAATTGGTATTGTAAAGCAATCTTTCACTTCCTTTGATCGAGTTAAAGGAGGGGGATCCAATATTTTATCAACACCAACATGAATTCTACCGCGAACCATGTAGGACAGGTTTAAGAATTAAAAGTAATTCGTAAACTGACCCAGAAAGAATTTATCTCCACCTAAAGGGAGAAGGGAGAGAATGAATGCAGAGAGGAAGCTAGTTATTATCGTTTTAAATATATATGAAAATATTCTTATTGCTAAAGACCATATGGATACGCGCTCACATGCGATACAAGTCAGCTGGTTTCATAGAGTATGAATGACGTCAGATGTACAGCACGACCATCAAAATTACAAACGTCGAGAACAGCGTAACGTAGTAGTATGCGGAATAGTGAAGCATTGTCCATTGTCCTCCGGTCTTTACATATCAGATTCTCTAACGTCCAACAAAGAAGGTGGAGTTTTCACCAAAAGAGTAAGGTTTGAATGCCGTACGCACATTCTTGAGCCTGAACTGTATACATAAAAAACGTAATGTTAGAATTCCTCAACCCCAACTGCCCTATAAGTGAGTACTTCTTCGTAACTTTAGAGTTTCTCAAAATAGTTCTGTTGATTTTAAATTAAAATTTTCAACATCTTTAGTAATCTGGGAATACCCTAAGTAATCTTTTCTGCTTTAAAAACGTATGAATCCCTTAAAACGTTCTACAGAGGAAATATAGATATGTTCAACATACAATTTATTCAGGCCGCACCGTGGTCGAGTGGTTAGACCCCTCGACTTTCACCAGAGCGGCGGCGACCGCAAAATGAATCTGTAGTGGACAACAAGGATTTGCCCCGGGATCTCGCGTTTCCCCGCCATCTTATTCCACCGGTACTTTATCTTCATTTCATTTATCATCAATGTAACCACCTGTGGCACCACACGTACTAAAGCGGGCGTTATTCACTACACACTCACTTATTCATGCAGTTTACTTCCGGCCGCGCCGTGGCTCAGTGGTTAGACTGCTTGGCTCACAACAAGGCGGCCCGGGTTCGATTCCAGGCGACCGCAAAGTGAGAATTGTGGTGGGCAACACAGCGTTGGGGCGGGTTTTCTCCGGGATCTCCGGTTTCCCCCGCCATCTCATTCCACCGATGCTCCATCTTCATCTCATGTATTATCAGTGTCACCGCTTGCGGGTCCGTATGTAGTAAAATGGGGCGTTAAACACCACACTACACACACACACACACACACACACACACACACACACACACACACACACACACACACACACACACACACACACACACACCAGTTTTCTTCCGATACATTTTTTGGGTATCAATCACTTCGGAGATATATTGGTGTGAATTTTTCAAACTTTGTCATTCTTTATATAGCTCTTAATTATTTAGCTGTTTTCGGCGATGCATAGAAAATATTTGTATTTCAAAACAAAAGAAAACGTGACGGCTATAGAGTCTGTGTTGTGTATGATTTTGTACCTATAACATAGTTATGTAATGGCTGTAAATATTTGACTCTCCAATTAACATAAAGCAGACAGATATATATCCTGTAGATCCAGCTCACGATGGGCTTAAGAAATGAACTGTAGTCGGTAGAAAACTTCTGAAAATGTAGGTACTCAAGTATTTTAAAACTTGTTACATTCTAGGGCAATGGTATCTACAATTTCTAACCTCCGGAGTTTTTTTAAGCTTCGTTTTTCCAGTATCATTTATATTTAACACACTACCAGACACAACAGGGTATAGAGAATGATTCTGTGTAAAGAGAAAGTCCGTCACAGACTGGAACATAACCGATATCACTAGATTAGTCAGAACGCTGACCACTTGACGACAGAGGCAATGCTCAAGCTATCCATTGTCATCTGTGGCATGCCGGGGTGTTGAGTGAGTATTGTCGCTCATTTCGGCTATACTATTTAACATGGGCTTGACTCCTAGGGTCGTCAGCATCGCCAATAAAATTTGAGAAATATCGATGTCCTCGGCTGCTCTCGGAGTTATCCTAATATTAATGAATATAGGATCTGTGGCAAGGATCTCTTGATTCAGGGCGTTTTGGGTGGATCAATTAGGGTACTTGGAAAGAAACACAGGTTAATTCTCTTATGACGATCGGTTGTATTTCAATTACTCTCGAAATACATGTTAAGTATGCGAACTCTGAATGGTAGGCTACGCGCTGTCGTGGTTTTACTCCCGTGTCTATAAAACGACTCATCGGATTAGCACCCAGCTACTAACTACCTTTAATTGAACGCGATTTCTTTAGCTTACTCGTCCGTTCAGTTCAGCCCACAGTAGCCAAAATAACCTTAATGAACGCGATTTCTGTCACGACGGTTCAGCTCGGCTCTCAGCCACCGACTGCTTTAATGAACGCGATTTCTGTCCGGGTGCTGTCGCACGACGGTCTAGCTCGACCTCCAGCTAGCGACTGAACTTTAGATATGTATTTGTTCCCAGTTAGGTCATATGATACTTCGCTTCCCCCTTCAGTTCATTATTTTTAATTAGTTGGTCGGTAGAACACATATGGAGTCCCAGTTAAAGTCTGTTTAGTTAACGCATGTGCAGTTCCGAGTCAAAGAAACCTGAGCCGCCCGCCCACTAATGGCCGTCATAAATCTATCTTCACACTTCAGAAATGGAACACTGTCGTTAAGGACCAATAGCAACCTTGATTTTCTCCAAGTGACAATCGCATGTCTATTCCACGTGGATTCTCAGTTGCCAAAGTTCCAACTTCCAGTTGATCTGTTTCATTACGTGCAGAAATTCGTTGTGTGTCACAATGTGGAGACCGTAGGAGGGAAATGCAGTGGTAAATGCAAATGAAGTAGAGATAACTTTCAGTCACGTGAAAATAATCAAAGTGAAGACAGTGTGAATAACTGGGCCGAATTATATTACTGGAAAAGCCTTAAAAAGTTATAACGGGAACTGTTTCTAAGCAAATTCAAGCGCTTGTTTTGAACACATATAAATATGTGCTGACAAATAATCTTGAAAAGGAGTAGTGCAATGAACCTGATGATAAATTCTGGGTATTCACAGAAATACAGTAAGAAATATTGTGACGAAAGGAATACCAAAGACGCTGATCAAGTGTGAAAACAAAAGGAAACGTTTCTCTAAAGTAATTTCACGTGCGATTTAATTCGTCGAGAAATTTATGGATTCTGTACAAAAAGGAGAGCGCCCACCTTAGACGAATTGGTTGCACATTTGCAAGAAATTTGTGATTTTCCTTATGGGCACTGCACTTTGCGTGATCTCCTAAAGGGGCTGGGTTTCAAATACCGCACTTTGAATAGGATAAGGGTTATTATGGAATCCAGTAGACCTGTAGCTTGGCGATATATATGCCAAAATTAAGGAAGTTGCGCAGTACGATATATATATATATATATATATATATATATATATATATATATATATATATATCGAAACTAAGGAAGTTTTGCAGTAATGGACGTAAGATAGTTTAATTAGACGTAACCTCTTACGATACCCATGATGTATCGAGAAACGTGGCAACCTTGCAGAACGGTCTGGGAGAAGGAGGGTCGGGGTTGTAAAACGATTATAAGGGTTCGTCAAAGGCAGAAGCCGACGTGCACACGCGTTAACTAAACAGACTTTACGAGGATCTCACCCTGGACCACCCAAAATGTCCCCTTCCTGTCAAACTATGTTTGAAACTAAACGCTGGGTGCGACCCTTAAAAATTTATGGTTGCGGTCAGCTTTCCTAGGGGAGAAAACATCCTACCGATTCAAAGTCCGTAACAAACTTGACACTGTACACAAGGTATTTGTTTCAATACATGTATATATTCCTTTAACATTCAATTAATCTTCTATATGTTGCTTAACAGTTAATTAGTCAACTCGAGGAAGAGAGCACCGTTTCCCATCGAATTGTGTGAGCATCGCGGAGATTAAAGCTTTCCGAAACAGATAAAGAAAGAGACAGATACATGTATGGAAGGTTCATCTTTCTTCTGGTGCCTTCTTGATTGTTAGAAATCATTCCAAAAATTTCTAGAACGATGAGTGGAGATATAAAAGAAGCCGCGGCCAGTTTGTGGGGGATCGGTCGTAATTGGACTCGATAATCGTGTGCGTGCAGTTGTGATTTGAAAGTGCACTCTTTTGTTTGTGGTCGAGTGGCAGACGACCTTGAAGATTGTATTTGTGTGTGTTATGCAATTCAGCTGCTCAGGGCTGTACAAAAGGTCCCTTCTATGGAAATAAAGAGCATTTTTAATTTCTGCAAACTGGACACTTAATTTTAGGAACCCAAAAGTCACAATATAATACAGAAGTGTTTATGAATTTATAATAATCTGGCGACATTGTTTACTACAAATTTATGTCACGTGCCTTCTGTTTTGAACACAAAAGGACATTATTGCTTAAGATTTAAAAGGTTTATTAAACACTTGAGTACCTACCTTCATTTCATAAAGCAGAGGGATAAAAAGGAGGCGTCTCTTGAAGGAAATGCAAAATATGCAGAGAACGCTCGATATAGTGTGAGAAACACAAAGCGAGAAATTGAAGGGGAATCTGAGCCAGTTAATTCCCCTTTGCGAACCCTGTGTAAGGGAATTTGTCACGGCCTTTGAGCGGAAAAGGAAAAAAATCCAACCGTGAAACCTTTAAAGGAGTAGTGTTGATGAAGGCAAGAGAACCTAACGAAACCTCCATGTTCTTATTACGTCAGCCCAAATACGCACAAAACGAACTCCTCTGAACTGAGCTGCATTGTACGCTTACTCCTGATCACAACGTTTACCCCCGAAAGTGTACAGTCGATGTTTGCTAAGATCTCAAGAAGGTACATTTCTATCAGAATAGACATTTTGTAACTTTTTTGTAACTTCCAACGTCAAGTCATATCGGACGGTGAATGAAATGGGTAAAATGATGCTCAGATGAGCATAGGGTCCATAGAGCTTAGAGTCACCCTACATTCGTCTTTGAGAATAAGGGAAAACCGCGGAACAAACCTTATCCAGGTAAATCACCCTGGACGAAATTCGAACTCGGGACCTCCTGAACGTGAGGCACACACTCTGCCACCAGGCTACCGAGGCGGGCGGAATTATGCATGGACTAGTTATGTGACAACACTGTATTTTACACGAACCTAGCATCCATATCATAACCAGATGGCACGCATAAACAAGAAAAGAGGTTATGTTGCACATTCCTCTGCCTTGCCTTCTTGTGGCGAGTAGACAGTACTTTTATCTACTTGCCTTCACTCCTTTTCTGACACATATATGGCAGTGCATTCGCTATTACTATCTACTCAGTTTAACCATTGTTTTATATTTGATTTGAAACGTTATCACCATAGTATTAAATATCAGTCCTGCATTTATCTTGGCAACTGAGGGAAATCACGTAAACTATCCAGTCAAATTGGTTACTCCATGGGAGTATATATAAGATGCAGATGGACAAATGGATCTTTTTGGTAATTTGTTGAATGGATAGGATTTCTTTAAAAAAATTAAAATACAGTGTAAACGTATCAAAATTAAAGAGGAAATTCCAATTAATAACAGTACCCAAAATAACAGTACCGATTCTGCACGATCTGTAGTCTGCGGATGGTGGTCGCAGCCGCCAATCTCCAGACCTCACACCCGTACAGAATCATGGGTGGAATAATCGCCCGGTACAGGCGTAGTTTGAGGTGAGCAGGCATCTTGGATTTGAAGATGAGGTACAACTGCCTGAGTGCGACATGGCCCAGTCCCGCCTTGGCCCTGACATGGGGAGTGAAGTTTAGCCCCCGATCAAGCAGGACACCCAGGTTTTTAGCCGAGGTAACCCAAGGGATTTGCCTCTGCCTCAGCCTCAGTGTTCCCGCCGGTCACCAGCGTCGGACCTTAGCCAGTAGAAGAGCAGAGCTCTTCCCTGGACTAATTGCCATCCTCCACTTCTCACTCCAGCGGCCGATCGCTCGGAGCTGTCGTTGCAGAGGCGGGAAGCAGAATTTGACGTTTTTATTACGTGCCATAATGAGAACATCGTCCGCATACTGGCACGTAACTGCCTGTGGTTCTGTAGGGAAGTCAAACATGTAGGCCGCGAAGAGCAACGGTGATAGAACACTACCCTCCGGGACTCCCGCAGCTATGGGTCTGACACTGGAAAGCTGTTCCGACACTATAGCTACGCTGGAACTTTAGAGGACAGACTGAACAATTCCGTTACCTACCGCATAACAGTGCTGCCATCTGTTGAGAAGTTACGAAGGTGTAGGTATCACTTATCATTGATCGCTTGTATAATTCTCTAAATGGTTTGTGGTTTCTGGGTCTGCCATTTTTCTTTTGAACGGATTTTGTATATAAAAAGGAAGTGAGTGCTTTTAAGAGTAAATCCCTAGGCTCTCTCTATACTTTTCTATTTTAATCAAAAACAGTAGGTAGAACATGAAGGATTGGTAAAAATGTTTTTTATAAAGTGCATGTTTTATCCTGCTTGTGCAAATAGGATGAAATTTCAAAGCTATCAAATAGCGACCAGCTCTTAACAGAATTGACTACCACTTAAGGCTCTTGTACTTCCTATAGGATAGAAAACAACGATATATATATATATATATTCCGAATAACAAGAAGCAGATGGACGAATGGGCCTCTTTGGTAATTTGTTGAATGGACAGGATTTCCTTTAAAACATTTAAAATATAATATAAACATATCAAAATTAAAGAGGAAATTTCAATTAATAACAGTATCCAAAATACAAAAATGTCGTATTTAATCGGTGCTCACCCAAAGTTATATAAAACTTCGTTTGGTACATTTAAGCCTAATTTTTATAAAGACTGTTGACATTTGAACTGCAAATGAATGTAATGCTAAGCTTGAAGATGTATTTTTTTATCAGGTTTCATATATAACTTGGTAAACTAGGACTACACACGAGCTGCAAATTATATAAATTTAAATAAAAAATAACTCAAATATTCTCATAAGCTGTTTTTACGTAGCTTCACGAATGCACCCCGACTGTACGACGAGAAAGCCGAGTTAAGCTCCGTTGTCTCTCTCTCTCTCTCTCGATATGATTGCACTACCCCTGTGGGCCATAATATTTGCATAACTATTTTCTCAACCATGGCGTTCTAAAAGCTACAACGCCACATCAATCCTCCGCTGCTAATTGATGTTGGCTAAAACGGCACCCGTAATGCCAACACGTAATAAAACGTACAACCTCATTCACTTCATGCAAATATCAAGAACATTTGAATAAATCGATATGACTAATTTCTTGGAGCACTCTAGGCGGCGAGACATTATTTGGGCTGTCATTGGTATCCACGACAGTTTATTACCAATTCCATTGCTGAATTCAAATGTATCTCTCAACGCAGTTTCGAAATAATGACACATGATGTATACAGAACAAAAAACATCTCATCACATGAATAAAAATGACTAGTGCATTCTGTCATTTTCGCTTCCAAAATACTTTAAGCTCCCTTTGAACGTACTTAAAGCATACTAAACAGCACACTATCAAGCCCGACTAAAGTTTAAGCGACGAAACGTAATTAGTTAAGGGTATGTATGACTGAAATTTCATGAAAATCGTGAAAATAACTACTTTTTTATTTTAATTCTATAAAATAATTTAGACATTCCCGAATGCGAAAAATGCATAATTTGCCTCCGGACGCCATTTTTAAATGCTTATTTAAATGTCGGTGGCCTTTAAACTCTGTCAGAGTCACGCCCTCTTTTGCCTACATCCACATTCTTTGTCTGTTTTCCGTTCTTAAATTTTAAATTCAAGAAAAGAAAAATAAGGCTTTCAGACAAAATAGTTCCTAAAATGTTGCTAATATATCAGAGGCTGGCTTCTACAACATTACTAGAGATGTGCAAAACAGGAAAAACACAGAATGCCAATGAATCTCTGCATCATGTCATATGGAATAAGTGCTCAAAGGAAGTTTTCATATCAAAACAAAAATTGGATCTTGCTGTTATTAAAAGCATCAGTAAGTTTAACATGGGTAGTCTTAAGTCATTGGAGCTGCAGCAAAATATCAGAGGTGAAAGTGTAGTAGACTCAGCAAGGAAAACTTCAGTGCAGCGAGATCAGACTCGTATCCTGCAAAGCAAGAAGCGAAGTTGTGCAGAAGAAAAGCAACATCTAAAGAAGAAAAAGGTGGAAAAAGCAGCAACAGAGGAGAGGAAAAAGAAATCTGAGGGTCCAACCTATCAGCCTGGTGGAATTTAATGTGAGTTATGCAATCAAATCTTTAATCGCTGTTTTCTCAATGTTCATATTTTCAGCATTTTTCTTCCTGTAAAATGCTCCTTGCGATGCAGTTTTTGTACTACATTCATGAAACTTCCTACACAAGTTCAGAATATCATGAGGAATGGAAATTGCCCTAGGTTTTATTGTGAAATGTATATAAGCATGTATTTTTAATTTTTAAACACAAAACTTACAGTTTTTTAGACAAAAAAGAATGTTTGTAAATTAAAAAATTTTTGTGACCTAAACTAAACGAGACACAGAAAAACCCAGAGCAATTTCAAAAATTATGTGTATTATCAACATAGGGTTAAAATATTAGACCAAAATTCAAAATATTTTGTCGCAAGGGACCTTTTTAGTGACGTAACAAAAAATATACAAAATTTATCATAATTTCTAAACTGCTGGAGAAAAATGGTTTAAATTTAGGTTGCAACATGTTTACATTATACTACACCTATAGTGTAAATTTAAAAAAGCTAGCATTATTAGTTCAGAATTTGAAAATTTCAGTCATACATATCCTTAAGTTAACCTGTTAATGTGTTAAACTACAGACACTCGAAAACGTATTCGTCTAATCATAGCACATAGAATATAACACGCACAAATAGACAAATATAGATAATAAACAAACAATAACTATTTCCTTTCATTTGCTGATATCTATATTTAAAGTGAAATACAATTTGGGTTCATATATTGCTTAAATAGTGAGCAGCGCTACGTTATTTATATTCATGTCCCATTTCATGTCAAACAAGTATTCGTCTAGTAAACGAGATCCCAGGGATGGTGCCCCTCACACACACACACCCCTTCCCTTATCTTATGCACCCCCCAGGGGCCTACTTCGGTAGGTAGGGGTTTGGCACACCCGGGGTCCCGATCCAACAGTCTCCCTCGTGTGGGCTCCTCTTCGTGGTTGAGGGAGACGGTCAACAGGCCCAGCCACGTGTAGGCCGTGCGTGAAGACCCGTGGAGGAGGTTTTTAGGTTCTTGTCTAGTTTAGAGTTTAGGATTTAGTGAACGAAATTTTTAGTAGGTTTTGATTGATATTTTTTATGTACGTGTATTTTAATAGGTTTTGTTACACTTGTATAGTTTTTAGAAAGTTTTATATCTGACTTTTGGCATGACTAGTTTTTTAAAGGGCGATGATGACCGCCGTAGTTGAGCGCCCTTATATAATAATAATGATGATGATAATAATAATAACAATAACAATAACAATAACAATAACAATAACAATAATAATAATAACAATAATAATAACAATAATAATAATAATAATAATAATAATAATAATAATAATAATAATAATAATAATAATAATAATAATAATAATAATAATAATAATAATAATAATAATAATAATAATAATAATAATAATAATAACAATAATAATAACAATAATAATAATAATAATAATAATAATAATAATAATAATAATAATAATAATAATAATAATAATAATAATAATAATAATAATAATAATAATAATAATAATAATAATAATAATAATAATAATAATAATAACAACAACAACAACAACAACAACAACAACAACAACAACAACAACAACAACAACAACAACAACAACAACAACAACAATAATAATAATAATAATAATAATAATAATAATAATAATAATAATAATAATAATAATAAGAATAATAATAATAATAATAATAATAATAATAATAATAATAATAATAATAATAATAATAATAATAATAATAATAATAATAATAATAATAATAATAATAATAATAATAATAATAATAATAATAATAATAATAATAATAATAATAATAATAATAATAATAATAATAATAATCTTATGCAGTTATGTTTCATCCACTGTCGTTGACCGTCCCATCTGTTTTCAAAGTCATTGACTATTATTTAAGTAATATGGGTCGAAAACGTCGTGAAATTACAAAAGAAGAAAGGGAAATTTGCATCAGGTTATTTAAAAAAGGAAAATCTGTTCAAGAAATTGGAGAAACTATTGGAAGACCCAGCAGTACAGTGAACACTATTATGTATAGATTTGATTAGAACAAAACTTACGAAAATCAATCAAGAAGCGGCCGTCCTGCAGTTACGTCCGAGATGGAGGAACGACAGTTACTTAGAGAAGTCAAGAAAAATCCTAAACTGCTATTGCAGCTCAAACACACTAAGTAAAGACCGTTTCAGCACAGACTATAAGAAACGTGCTTTATGAAGCTGAGTATGGAGGCCGAGCAGCCAGTAGAAAACCATACATCAGTAAAATCAACAGAAAGAAGCATGTTGCTTTTGCTAAAGAACCAAATGCGATGGGTTTGATTTCTGGAAGAAGATTGTATTTACTGACTTGAGTCAATTTGAGCTCTTTAAGTCAAAAGGGTGAGTAATAGCTTGGAGATAAAAGAATTGTGAGCCTGAGGAGAAAAATATAACTACTTCAGTTAAATATGGAGGCTGTTCAGTACATGTCAGGGGCTACATGAGTGCAAATGGTTTGCGCATTTTATGTTTTATTGATGGAATTATGATCCATCAGGTTTAAATAAATACCCTAAAAACACATCTGTCCAGAAGTGTGAATAATGTGGGTCTTTCTGAGGATTATATTTTCATACAAGATAATGATCCAAAACACACAGCTCTAGATACAAGGCTATGGTTGTTGTATAATACTCCACGATGGAGGTCGACACCACCGCAATCCCCAGACATGAATCCAATAGAGAATTTGTGGAGTATAAAGGGCAAAAATATTAGGCATCATCTATATATCTAGTATATAGGATCTAAAGAACGCTCTACTAGAGGAATAGTGTAAAATTACAGTTGAAACAACACTATCTTTGGTGAAATCCATGCAAGAGATTACAAAGAGGAATGGAGGGTTACTAAGTACTACCGTAACATTCTACGACATTTTGAATATGCGGACGAATACTTAGTTTGCATCCTATGTTGCATTTTTTCTTCTGAATGTTTAACCATGTTTATGTGAATAGATGCTATAAGACTTTCTTTATTGTATTCTCTTCTTTCCCTAATCAACAATAAAGACAGTGTCACGGCTGTACATTTTTCTGATGATTTTCCACCATCCAAACATCCTTAAACATAAGCTCATATATTAGACGAATACTTTTTGTAGTAAGTGTAAATATAACTTACAGGATGAATCCAAAGAGACGCTATAACACATTGTAATAGATATCGGATGTGATGGTGCACTCGCATGACTTTTTCACATAGAACTAATGTTTAAAACGTTTATTGCTCTATTTATTTGAGATAAACATGTGCAGAAATTATCTTGCTGCTAATGTTCTTGTTGGTGCAAAACATATTTGTGAATAAGCATTTTAAGCTATAAATAATTTTAAGAGATCATCACTTTGTGATGGTTTACATGGCCAGGACTTAAAAAAATGGATTTTATATACAGGATGAATCACATAAAACTTGCAACGCCAAACTTTCCTAAATGGAAAGTACTATTGATGTGTGGTCCAGAGCATTGTTTGGTACCTAGGGACTGCTAGATTTTAATAACACTGGGAATGTGTATTTTTGGATGTACTTTTTAAATGTAACAATGCCTAATTACATCAAAAATCAAAAGTTCGGTAAAGTATACTGTTAATGAAATCTTCCGCAGGATTCTACTGCCAGAAATTCATGAGATATCTTATTTTGAAGCTTTTACCACCGACAATTATGTGTTCCATTTAACCGACTTAGTCGTTAGATACGATGTTGCTATGGTTTGTTTTTCCGGTTCATTTGTGTATTTTGACGCTCCTGTCAGTGACAGTTCAAGCAGTACATTGTGAATGATTTACCAATGCAGAAGAAGTCGACATGCTCATGGTGTACGGAGACTATAGGAAGAATGCAGCTCGTTCTTATATGCTATATACGGAAATATATCCAATAGACGTCAACCTTCTTCCCAAATCTTCAGCCAGTTACGTGAAGCTGGTAGTGTAACAAGAAAAACAAGTGACTGGAGATCAAGGAGAAATTAATGTTTTGGCTGCTGTTGCTGTAGATCCGCAAATTATTTCCCACACAATCGCACGTGGAATGTGAATGAGTCAGAAAGTGTACTCGCATTCTCCAACTACATAGGTTCCATCCCAGTCACAACTCTCTCCATCAAGTGCTGCAGGAAAGGACTTTGAGAATTGTGTTAACCTGTGTATATGGGCATTAAGACAGGATATTCGTTCCAGCATCATCACGTAATTTGTTTAGTGATGAAGCGATAGCTGCCAATCATGGCCAGGTAGGTCGCAGAAACAAAACTATTGTTCTGTTGAAAATCCCCATTGGCCTCGTCAGGTAGAATATCAGCGTCCATGGAGTTTAAAGGAACCATCAGCTCATAGGCCCTTTTTTATATAAAAACACTAAAGTCGCACAAGTATTTTAGCTTCCTAACAGGCCATCTTACACATGCTAGAAGACGTTCCTCTGCATACTAGGAGCAAAGCATGATGGCTGTCACGCCCATAGTGTACGAATAACTACGCTGGTCTTCACGGATTGTTTCCAAATCGATGGATTGCACGAAGGGGACCTCTACCTTAGCCCGCCCGTTCACCAGATTTAATTCAAATAGACTTTTTTCTATGGGAAAAAATAAATACACTGGCGTCAAGGACATATCAACAACACAACATGACATGAAACAACGTTTAATGCTGTCTGCTCTGAAATATATTCTGAAATGCTAGAACGTGTGCAGCAGTCTCATCACAGGAGACTGGAAGCTTGTATTGAAACTTCAGGTGGTCATTCTGAACACAAGCTCTGAAGGTAAAATTTCTCTTTACTTTTTAGGACTCACAGAGGCAGTGTATTCGCTTTTGTTTTTCTTTAGTTTGTGCTACCACAGGTAGTACAATTATCGGCGAGTAGAAATTTTAAAATAAGATATCTCTCGAATTACTGGCACTAGAATCCTGAGAAAAACAACTTTAAAGTTCTAATTTGCTTTACTTTTAATTTTCTATGTAATTTGGCATTTTACGGTCTAAAATGTATGTTTGCTACAATAATATACATTCTAAGAGCTATAAAAATATATTTACAAGCTAAAGCTACCAGCCCCTATCAAACAATGCAGGGAACACCGCACACTAATAGCACTTTCCATTTCAGAAATATTGACACTGAACGTTTTAGGCGATTCACCCTTTATATATTTATAAATTGAAACAAATAACAGGGAATGTTCGATTAATGTTCATTTTAAAATCAATATTTGATATACATTTTTGTTCAGTAATCCTATTTCTATATTTAATTTAGTACCCATGCAAAGGTCATCAAGAATTGGACTGCTGACAGTGCTTTCAGAAAATTCAAGATATTTTCCATGAGAATATCTTGAACTTATGATACTTTAATCAAAACTTTAGGGCCATTTTTGAGAAATTCACCTGCAGACCAGGTAGCAAATATCACCTCCACGTCTTGATCTATGCCATTCTGAATTCTCTCTTTGCCTGCTGTAGGAAATGATAAAAGTAAGACGTAAAGTACAACTAATCTGTAGGATTTCAGACACCCAGTGTTTGTTTCTCCTTTCTCTCCCTCTCCCTCTCAATAGCTGTCTCTATCTTTTCTGTCACTGCAGAAAACGATAAATGATTTAAAATATAA
This sequence comes from Mantis religiosa, assembly GCA_030765055.1. NCBI lineage: Eukaryota > Metazoa > Arthropoda > Insecta > Mantodea > Mantidae > Mantis > Mantis religiosa. The sequence goes on along the minus strand of CM060951.1, from coordinate 29,382,536 downwards.
TCCTTATACTTGGATATATAAAAATTCAAGTCGACTGATTTTACGCGAGTGGTGAATGGTGAATAAACAAATGACTCATTTAGAACATGATAAAATAAAATTCTAGCTAGAATTTATAAACTTTTTGGTGATGATGAAAGACTTAGTTTGTAAGTAAAGGTAGAAATAAAGAACTATTTTATTTATTAACGATGCTGTCAATTGCCAAGACTGACCAGTGTGCCGGAGTTTCGTCCCACAGGATTTCTTTCATTCGCTAATTGGTATATTGTCATGTGGCTGTCGCTTTTAAGCACACTTAAAGACTGTTGTTCTGAGCAGGGCTTGACCCGTGGTGCCTAACCAACCGAGCTATCCAGATTGATTCTCATAGAAAAAGGAGACATCAACTTTGGTGTGTTGGTGACATTCTAGCCTCTGATATAAAGGTAACAGGTTCAAACCTGGAAGAGAGCGATGGGCTTTTGGATGTAAAAGATCTTGCATTGCTTTCTTTCATCGTGTCGTCAAACCTTGGAGAAAAATCTTTCTCATTCAAAACAGAATAATGAAAACTACAGAAGTTAAAATCTATATGTAAAATAATAAGAAGTAAAATGCCGAGGAAATGCGTTCTAAAACAAATTGTGGATAATTAAGAGCGAGTTAAAACATACCTTGTCTAACAGAATTATCCAGACAGGTTTATCATCGGCTTACCTGAAACAAGAGAAACACACAATGATTACAAAATCAAACATTTAGATAAATTTACTATTGCCTAAGCTTAATTCCTCATCTCAAATATGCATTCAATTAAACGTCTAATCCACTAATCAGTAAAATCCTTTCTGTTTATGCATCATTTGTTTACCACGTGCTCTACGTGGCGCATTTGTACAATGATGTCTTATGACATCCAGTTAGGGCTACAAATTGGAAGAATGAAGAATAAGTGAGCTTAAAATACAGTACCCGTGTTTACTTTCTTCATTGCATCTAAGAAATATTATATTCCACCTGAAATTTTGACACGAAGTTTCCACCGGGAATACACGATTTGAAGCATATTAAATAAAAGAAAAAATTGTGCGTGTGTTTCCTGCTGGTGTGTGTATCTGTGTGCGTGAGAGGGGGGAGAGGGGGCGAATATGGCTTAAGTTTTAAAAAAAATGTATTAAATACGCAAATTAGAATGTAAGTTGAGCGTGTTCCAAATATACGACGAGGATTTTCAAGAAAACTAGTATTGAATTACATAGGAAGAATCTCTAAGTTGTTCTTTTTATGAAAGGTTTTGTTACAACTATCTAAAAAGCGTAACTCTTTAAAGCACACAACTTATGTGTGAAATATATACGTATACACACGTATTCTATGGAGTTAACTATCTCCAGGTATTTAATTGTTTTTGAATTGTATTTTGAGACAGCTATACTCTTCTCAAATTAAGAGCACTTTAATAAATGTTTCATTCCTTTACTACGTGACTTTGCAAAGTATGCACATAGCGTGTAGCTTTTAAACTATTTTACCGTTGTTACCCGCAAGGACCTGCAGCGAATAAGACACTTTGTGAAACAGTTTATGTCAACCATGAGGCAGATAGAACAATAGCTTCAAAAATTTTGTATGCCAAAATGAGTAGTGGGCAAAATAGAGGGATTTGTGGATTAGTTAAAAGTTTTCTTCCTAAGCAATCATAATATTGAAGGGAAATAATTAGGTTTTGATGTATCTACTGAGGTTAAATATAGCTTATTTGACTATTTCGACAATTGACTCAGCACTAGAACACATTGGCAGGCTATAGGTACATCGTTTTCAGAACATAATGGACCGTTGGAAAGTGTATTAATGTCTTGTTTTTCTAATGTCTAATTTTAATTCAGTTACCTTTTATTCAACGTTAATATCAGAATTAGTACCTGAAAATTAATTCTTCTTAAGCTAAACATACGCAGACATTTCATGCTGTTTACTGAATTATCAAGGAATGTTTGAGAAGTTATTAATTTCTGATAGCTATATTTCTAGGCAGTAAGCGTAAGGTTTAATTTATAAAGCTTCCAGATCACACGATGACTTGATAAAGAATACGAAAGTAAACAAATCAAAATTGCTCCAATATAAAAATTGGATGTATTAAATTCGCGTGTGTTTCCCTATCCAACTTCTTAATTCTATTTAATATTAATCGAGGTCAACATTTATGGACAGGAGAATTCAGAACAGTTAAGGACTAATCATCTTTCAAGAGCTGATAACTATGACGTAGTAACTATAACTTCTTTCATGATCAGATGAAAAGAAAACGACTTGAAATTTGGGAAAACTATAAGTACTGGAAAATTTAACTGGTAACAATAAATATCTTGGATTTAGTTAACTCAAGAAAAAAAGATAATACATATTTTGAAAGATTTTATGAATCTCTTATCGTTTACCAGTAATGAAGACTCGTAAACAAGAAAGATCAGCTGAGAGCCTGTTCTCATAAAATTCAAGGTATATTAAACAATTGGTATGCTTTTGCATGACAAGGTAGTGTGGGTACACGAATATTTTAGAAACGTTTGGTACCTTTAGAAGATACTAAAATCACTCAGCAAGTTAGGAATTTTATTAAGTTAACTTCCCGTTTTTGGTTAAACTCTCACTGTCACAGGCAAGAACTCGCAGGCCTTTTTCTAACAATGCTTTCTTTTTTAAATCACTGAGTCGCGATATCAAATTTTTGGAAGGAAAGCAATACTTCCCTTTACTTCTCTGCCACTTACACACGTTAAAATAAACGAGGCAGTTCTAGTTCAGTTTCTGTCAAGAGGAGATAGATTTTGATTATAGCTAATTACTATTAGGACTTCACTATTGAGGGAATTCGGTACATAGGCCACCATGCTGGGCCCATTGTGCTTATAGTCCCAAGTGCGGCAACCCCAAGAGGAAGGATGAGGCGAGAGGAGATTGAGGGCGGCCGACCCAAGCAGCCACGAAGTACAGAGGGCAGGGTCCCTACAGTTTACTTAGGTAGAGACTTCCCTCGACAGGCCAGGACATCGGACATGCCCCCTACAGCGGGACGGCAACGAGCCCGCCTCGTTAGAGTGGTGGTAGCGAGTCTGCCTTACGTTCAAGAGGTCCCGAGTTCGAACCTCAATCAGGGTGAGTTACCTGGATAAGGTTGATTCCGGGGTTTTCGCTTATCCTGAAAGACGAATGTCGAGTAACTCTACGCTCTATGGACCCTGGGCTCATTTGAGCGTTATTTCACCCATTCCATTCATCGTCCGATATGACTTTACGTTGTAGGACGTAAAATTACAAAAAAGAAAAAAAAAAGAAAAGCAAAGATGGCAACGAGCCCAGCAGCCGAGTCCCAAACGTCCCTTACAGACGATCCCGAAAAATATGGTCCCAGCAGAGTTGCGGAGACCGGCAACCGACCTACCGGAGGAGGAGGTAGTTTACCTCAGAGCATATCATCCTGCCATGCACCGCCGAGACTCCCGCCGACACTTTTACCCTGAAAGAGACCATCAGATGAAATGTGAAATGTGTAGTGTTTAACGCCCGCTTTTACTACATACGCAGGCGATGACACTGATGATACATGAGATGAAGATGGAGCACCGGTGGAATGAGATGGCGGGGGAAACCGGAGATCCCTGAGAAAACCTGCCCCAACGCCGTGTTGTCCACCACAAATCTAACTTTGCGGTCACCTGGGATCGAACCCGGGCTGTCTTGGTGAGAGCCAAGCGGTCTAACCACTGAGCCACGGCAAACATCATATGAGAGATGATATGTATTTCAGGGGGGGGGGTGTAGTTAAACTACCCAGCACTCATCTAGTGACCCGGTTAAACCCCCGAAAATCCCACAGATCACGGAAGTCGGCTGCGGAAATCGAACCCGGGACTCCCTAATGCTGGCCACAGATGAAACCGCCCGAGCCATTCTGCTCGGTTATTAAATAAACCAATTTCCCCTAATAATTTTAATGAAGGAAGGAGCTGTTATATTACAGTATGAGCAGCACATGAATATGCAATTAATGCCTTTATATCAACTTGACGTAAACACATTGTCTTACTAAAAATCCTCCAACTAATCTAATTGATGATCAAAATATATTAAATATTATTACAATCCAATTGATGCAATTTATCCAAAGAATGAAGTTAACTAATGAAATAGAATGAAAGTCTTCTTTAGCTATTGTGTCTGTAAAGAATTTCGGAAAATCATCTTTCTTCTCACGTCGTCTTAAAAAATCGCGAAATAAAAATGTAATTTTTCCCTGATAGATTGTTCTGCTGTACATTGTAGCTGCAAGTTTCGTTGCTTTGTAATTAAGCTTCAGTTAAATCGTATCGCTTTCACACAAAGGAGCAGCGATCTTGGTTCACCAACTCCCATTACAAACTTAGCAATGTTTATTTTTAGTGCGGGTTTAATTCCCTTCCCTTTCACGAGATGAGAACTGTTATCCCGGGGTATAGACATGCCTGCGTTTGGTGTATATGCAGATAGTGATGAAGCATTAAAGGATCACCTTCCCTATTGCTTCAAAGCGCACCAAGATTAGGGAGATTTTATCCCCAACGTTGGTAGGGGAGCTGAGAAAAACCGACATATTGTTATTGTTCAGCATTATAGAATGACAAACTACTGGCGGAGGGATACGTGGTTTTATGGGCACGCGGCACAACGACTCAGTGGCGTGGTTGCTATGCAAAACAAAGCACTCTCACTATTTCTACAAAACTTGCACTCTATGACATTCATGTGAATTAATTTGCTAAAGCAAATTTATTTATTTTCCAATTACCTTGCCAATGTTAATAATTACCTGGCTGAAAACGTCACCGTTGTACAGGATATTTGTTCCATATGCGTTTATCCACACATTTGCATGCACCCGCAAATGACATCGCCCTAGGCTAGAATTGAATTCAGAATTTTGGGCAACGGAAGGCGAGTTGAGGCTAGTTAATGTTGTATTGTTACTGAAGTTTGCATGCACCATTTGTTTGGTTCCACGCTGTTGCAACTAAGTATTTCAATGACATGGTAATGTGTCTCAAACTACAACAATTATGTTGTAAAATTATGGCAAGAAAAATACTTCAATGAAACTCTGAAAAACTTCGTTCTGGACCGATAAACCCGCGAGCTAGGACTCGGTAGCCCAATACCTACTCAAATGAGCACATTATCTGAAATATTAATACATGGTCTTAGCTGCTGTCAATACCAAATATTGGTTCAGTAATTTATAGTGCTAGTAATGCTCCCCCTTTTGTATTATTAGCATGGCCTAGTGACAAAGTTTATTAGAATATAAATAAATAAAACCTTACATGAGAGTTATTAAAAGAGTTTAGCATCCAATTATATCAGGCCATGCACGCGTAACATTAAGATATAGGTTTTAAGGAGATTGACACCACTTCATTGCTCAAATACCTTAGCATCCAAACAAATGAATATAACATTCCTACTGCTATATAAACAGCACTGATTGTCATTTTACTGTTTGATGTGTTACATTATCATAATTTGTATATATTGCTCAGAATAAAACGTAACCGTCTTTTGTTTCTTTAGTAGAATTAACTGCAGGGTGGAGACACTATTTGCTAATGAAAGGAATTTTCAACGCATACGTTCTCAATCATTTTTGGCTTTTAAAGTAATCTTCGATTAAGATTAATTATATTATAACCCATATACTTTAGAAAGTACTCGATTTTTCAATACAGAAACTTTATTATCAAGCACTGTTCTGTGTACACATATAAAAATTGTCTTAATTTGCAATACTAGCATAGCTTTTCTAGTTTGTAAGGCTCTGGCATGCAGATATACCTTCTTATCAACAATTTTCGAATATCACTAAGAAAACTTTCAACCAAATTATGAGGGCTGTTCAATAAAGAATAATCAAAACAATTTTTTATATTTTTTATCTTTTATTTTTATTTATTTATTCATTTTTTTTGACAACGTACCTTTACTCATTCTCAATTTTGATAGTCCTCAAAAGAGTCTTCCCTGAATGCGATGCACTTGTCCCAGCGTTTCTGCCAGTCCTCAAAGTCATGCTGGAAACCATTTTTCTGAGATCCTTCAAAATCGCCTCCGCAGCCTTCACCACTGCTTCTAATGATGGATAATGCCTCCCACAAAGGTGTTTCTTCAAGTTAGGGAATAGAAAAATGTCACATGGGGCTACCTCCGGACTATAGGGAGGGTGAGGGATGCACTGCACGTTGAATTTTGCAAGATATTGAGCAACAACATTGGCAATATATGGCCGCGCATTATCGTTGTGCAGCATCCAGCCTGCTTCATGGAAACGTCGTCTTTTGCGCCTGATGTGGACTTGCAATATTTTCAGGACTTCCCTGTAGTATTGTCCAGTTACTGATGTGTGTGCAGGTACAACAAGCTGATAAACCATTCCATGAATATCAAAGAATGAGATGGCAGCAAAAGCAACCACATTTGCTTTTTGAGGGTTTGTGATGAAGGGGTTTTTCCACACTGAGCTTTGCTGTTTGCTCTCAGGATCAAAATGATGTAGCCAAGATTCATCAGCAGTCATTACCCGGATCTTCCTCTAACATCAACTTCAACTGCATGCAGACCTGCATGCAACTCTCCTTTTGTTCGGAAATCAACAGTCTTGGAACCCATCGTGCTCAAACACGTCTCGTGTTTAATGTTTCTCTCACCAACGTGTGGGTGGCACCTAATGAAATGTTCACTATTTCAGAAAGTGGTCTTAAGGTAATTCGTCGATCCTCTCTCACAATGACAGCAGCAATGTTGATGATTTCTTCCGAAAGAGCAGTAACTGGAGCACTGGGTTCACCTTCCTTTGAAATTGATTGTCACCCCTCTTTAAACATTTTAAACCACCTTCGAGATATGTTGTAGGGAAGAACAGATTATCCATAGGCCTCCTGCAACATTGTACAGGCCTCAACTGAGGAATTGTTGAGACGAAAGCAGAATTTCATAGCTGCATATTGTTCGTCGCGTGTTACCTCCATTGCAGCGGTAGGCGATACTGAACATGTCTGAACTTGCCTGGTTCTCACAGGCGAGAGCCAGGAGTACCAACAATGAAATAACTACGGCGTGTTTGTTTTACATTAAGCTAACGGAATGCAATAAGGTTAAATTTTAGTACGAAAGACTATGGCCGTAAAAGATTATGGTAATTCTTTTTTGCACAGCTGTCGTGGAATGTAGTCACCATCATTCAAGATGCATAAAATGTATATGGTTTTTATTTTGGTTTTAAATTTGTATAACGACAACTTTTGTAATATTTTTTAGTTAACACAGTTCAGCTGTACGAAACATTATAAAAGAAATAATTACGAAATAACAGAATACATAATGCATAATCCTTTTTACATTTTCCTTAATCATGTGTATGAAGATGTAATTTATACACCTGAAGCCTTTCTATCAAAGAATCTGTGGTTTATATCAGTTATTGAGAAATAGATAAGTTGCATATTTACAATGGCTCTTCGCGGGCCCAATACATCAGATACCCTTAAGACATTTCCTACAGCTCTACATTAGTGATATTACAACAGTTTATTGGTGTATGTACCGAAGAACGCAGGTAGGTAGTACTGCTATCTGGTGAAACATCTGTTATTTTCTATATTTCGCTTTCTACATATACTTTCATCTGTAACGCCACTGAACGAACTTGCGGCTTAGATTGTGATCTCCCATCCTAGTGGCTTCAGTATCGGTCATCCCACATCTGACACCACTATTGTAAATGCCATTCTCCCTTCGTTAATGGCACAAAGACTTGGTATTTGATGCTTTGTCGTTAATTATCTTACTAATTCTAGTAGGATTCCAAAGCATTTTATCTCCACCGCAGAAGACAACGACGTCATGCTGAAACACCACCAAAGTGTATTACCATATGAATACGTCCTCTGCCTTAAATTTAAAAATTTGAGCTAAACATTTGCTTACAAATTAGCCTCCATGAACCTTTATTTGGCGTACAATACTACAATGAATTTCAAAAGAAGAGTGCATTTCGGTGTTTTCTTTTTATTGTAAATTACCTTAAAATTTAAATATTTACATCATTAATTAATTCTATTGCATCTGTTTTGCAAAGCTGACTGAAGTATCGCACTGTCTCAAAATATCTACGTAATGACGAGGGTGGGTCATAAAGTAATGACACCTATTCTTTTCTCTTTTAATTGCCAAGAAAATTGAATCCAATTTACTTAGCTTGAAAACTACAACATTGACGATTAATCTGTCACTATTCAATATAATCTTCGTCCTTTTCCACAGTTTTGGTCCACGTTTTAACTAGGGCATGTATTCCAGTGTGGTAAAACACACAATTTACTTCCTAAGCCATTGACGTACGGACGTTATCTCAGCCTCCTCAACTTCAAAATGAATCCCACGATGAGCTTCCTTTAGTGGCCCCAACAGATGGAAGTCTGATGGTGCCAGGTGAGGGCTGTATGGGGGGTGAAGTAAGACTTGCCAACCCAATTTCTCAATTTCTGCAGTGGTGTAACGGCTGGTGTGTGTTCTTGCATTGTCATGAAAAGAAGAACATCCGCCATAGTTTTTGTTGGGCGAACTCTTCGAAGACGTGATTTTAAGCTTTTTGAGAGTTCTGACGTATTGGGCAGAATTCATTGTGCATGTCTGCTCCAAAAAATCAATCATAAGCACACCCTCTGCATCCCAAAACACTGTCGTCGTAGCTTTCCCTGCCGACTGCTGTGTTTGAATCTTTTTGTTTCGGTGACGTTTTGTGATGCCATTCAATTGACAGCCTCTTTGATTCAGGTTGAAAAGTGAACCCACGTTTCGTCTCCAGAAACTCCTCTCCCTCCAAGTTGAAGCGCTGCAAGTGTTCGGAGGCTGTTGTTTTCCTGGTTTCTTTGTTTTGGGCGGTTAACCCACCGTGAACAAACTTTTGAGTAACCCAGTTGTTGAATAACAGTCATCACACTGTCTTTACTGAGGGAGGTAATGCGACACAATTCACCTGTTATTACCCGCCGATCACCACGAATAATGTCATCGACTCGCTGAATGTTGCATGGAGTCACTGCAAACACCGGCCTGCCGCTTCGCTTTTCATCTTCCAATGGTGTTCGCCCTTCAGCTTCGTTACAGCGACGAACCCATCGTCTAACGGTGCTGACATCCACCGTTGCATCACCATATTCATTTTGAGCCTTTTGTGAATGCGAATTGGTGTTTCACCTTCCATTGTCTAATACGAATGTCGATGTCAGCCATTTTGCAAGAGGATGCAGTGCTGCCACCTGTTGACTTATGAAGTTACTACTGCAGGGATTTGGAGAAGAAGGTTTGAGGAATGGCGTCAAATTCAAAGTTTTCACATGACTTACTTATTTAAGGACAAAAAGTAGGAGGCATTACCCTTTGACCCACCCTCATAATTTGCTTTTGCAATAATGGTAAAGTGGAAACAATAGACAAATCTATTGCATGAAATGAATATCTAAGGCACATATTTTTTTTTTAAGTGAACCACTTCCGAGGTAATTATTTTTATGGGTTCGACGTTTTCAAAGCTTTACTAATAGGGAAGTCGTTCATCGCTTTCTCTCACTCCATGGCACACCGACTAGCTCTTAGGCATGACTACTGCTTAGAGCCTAGTTCTCTATTCCCATAATGCTACAAGAAAATGTTTAGTACCATGTGTGGGCATCTCGATTAACATTTAGGTAAACTTAAGAATAGGTCTTTTTAAGAATAGTATAACCAAGAATGAGAAATTATATTTCTTGTAGTATTTTGTACTTGGACACAAAAACAATGACTGCAAGTACTTTAAAATCTTGTAAAAAGACTCTATTGCACAGCATGAGTATTTAAAGTAAAAATGATTTATAATGCACTAGAGATAGTTTATCCTCATCCCTAAATTGCCTGCTTGATAAGAGGAAGGATGAGTTATAAGGAAACAGATAATAAGCTACCCTGAAACATAGGGGTGGTTGCAACGGAAGAGACTGCCTGCTATCTCTCGGCTTCAAGAAAATTGCTTCTTAATGATAATGACGTATAATTGCATTGGGTTGCGTCACATCATTGAATTATTTTCCCTTCAGGCGGCAAATTGGAAGCAAGAGAGAAGTGAGAGCGGATTTAAACGTTGCTAATCTCCACGCAAAATGAGCTTCCTTTACTACGATCCATTGCATAGAGTCCATACGTTCACTTCAACATTTGCATAACCTCCCACATTTCTCTTCCTGAGAGGACCACAGTTTCGCCTTTGTTCTCTGGAAAGCTGTTTCTCGACAAACACCATATATACTCTGAGCTCCATTATCTTCCAAGTCTAAAATGGTTCTACTTTTCGATATTAGAAATGCTACTTTTTGTAGGAGTTATTTATTTATTTTAAAGAAAGTGTTGCAATAAATAAATTAAAACAGACTGCATACTGTAGGCAGGCTTATGACCAAAACATACATAACCATACAAGAAATATACATATATATAATCTAACACATTTCAAATTTTCTTGATTTAATGTATAACTATACAAAAGTAACATTTTGTGATGTTCGTCACCATTGTTAGCTGTTTATTTGTTAGCTGTAAGTTTAAAGACAATTTTAATTAATAATACATTTTACGAGGGTGGGTCAAAAAGTGATTCCTCTTATTTTTTTCTAAAATAAGTAAGTTATGTGAAAACTTTGAATTTGGCGCAATTCCTCAAACCTTCTTCCCCAATCCCCTGCAGTAGTAACTTCCTAAGTCAACAGGTGGCAGCACTGCATCCTCTTACAAAATGGCTGGCATCGACATTCATATTTTTTTTATCCAGATTTATGAACCCTATTTTACACAGTGGTATATTAGGGTTAGAGTTGATACATAAAAATACACAATTTTAACAAAAATATTTTAAATACTAGAAGGAAGAAAATATGTTATAATCTGATGCATATTAATTTAAACACTGAGTTTATGAACATCATGAAGTACTTATACTGTTGTGGATTCATTAGAAAAGATGTGAGCGGAGCAGAAAATTCAGTTCCTAGAGAGTCTAGCTTGAATATTAATTCTTGTCTTTCTCTCCAGAAAATAGGACAACAGAAAAGGAAATGAACCACAGTTTGAAATTCTTCACCACACATGCACTCGTGGTTGGATGTTAAGTGAAAACGTGATAAGCATTCACCAAATTTACCATGTCCACTTAAAAATTGTGTCAAAACAAAATTTGCTACAAGAGTTTCACATTTTCCTCTGTCATATACACTAGGGAAAAATAATGTTTTTGTTAAACTTCCATTTGGAGTTGTTAGCCATTGTTGGTTCCATTCTTCAAGAATATGTTGATGTATTATTCTCCTTACAGTAGAAATAGGACATAAAGTGTATGCCACAGGAAGATAGGATTCTGCAGCCTTCTTAGCCAAGCAATCAGCTCTCTCGTTACCTAAAATTCCACTGTGCCCTTTAAGCCATTCCATGCAAATATGTCCTGGGTTCTGATTTCATGTGCTAATGAATTTAAACTGTATTTATCATTAATAGCGAGTATAGGTGATTGTGAATCACTGTTCCCATTATCAGTACACCATTTTATAGCTTCTTTAATTGCTAAGAGCTCCGACTGGAATACAGAACATTCAGGTGACAATTTAAACATGGAGTGAGTTAGTTCCGTTTGGTTTTCATAAACAACAAAAGCACATCCTACTGCAGATATATTATCTTCAAATTGGTAAGGCGAACCGTCTGTATATATGTAATAATCATGAAAATTACAATTTTTCTTTAAACAGGTTACAAAATGTTATGGGTGTCTTGCTGTGGTAGGATGCTCCGGGATTTGTAGTTTTAAGTGAGACAGATAAGACGCACATTCACGCTCATATCTTAAATTCATAATAGTTGCTGTTGATAAACCAGTGAGAGCCAAAGGTTCGATGTTAGCTATAATCTGAGCTGCATCAGTGGAGATTGCACGATATCCTCGAATTATGCGAAGGAGGAATCCCCTTTGAATTTGTGCAAGTTTTTTAACTGCCCATTTTTTATTAAGAACATCCTGGAATGCAGATACACCATACAAAATTAGGGGCACTATAGCACCTTGATATACATAATCGACATTCGTATTAGACAGCGTTCTGTGATTGAATTTTTTACTGCGGAAGGTGAAACGCCAACTGGCTTATGATTACTGTACAAATATAATGAACATGAATTACTGCTATATACAGGTAAACTGTCTCATAGTGATGTTAGATGTTCAACAGAAACATTTTAAAAATGAAACTATCGCATTAATTAGTGCATCTTCTTGATATCTACAGCAAAATTTGTAATCAATGTTAAAATGTTTTCATATTCAAAACAGAAGTAACTGGGGTGGGTGTTGGGCACATAAAATGTATGACTTGTTGAAGCAGATAGGTATGGGTCATTCTTGGATAAATGCAGAGTATGGGTATAGAGGCTTCTGGAAAGAAGTTAAGCTAAGATTAGAAGATATTGACAGACAAGACATTTTTGCCAATACAAGTGACAAAAGCTCACTGAGAGTATATAGAGAAATAAAAACAACCTGGGGGGAGGAAAGGTTATATAGATATGTGTAGTAAGTTAGGGCGAGAAGGTTTTGCTTGGGCGAGAACAGGAGTGAGAAACTTGAAAGGTATAGGTCAAGAGAGGGAGCTAAATAAATATCCATTGTGTGGAGAAGAGAATGCAGATTTCCATTGTATATTAAACTGTAGTTAAACAAAGATATGGAGAGAGCAGGCTTGGCTACGTAAATGGGACAGTTTGGGGGGTGAAGTAGTAATTAGAAAAATGTTGTCAATAAAAGGAGAAAAGAACAGGAGAAATATAGGGAATTATTTAGGGAAAGTTAAAGAGAGATGGCTAAGAACAATTAAGAGAAAAATGTAGAGTGGGATAGGTGAAATGGCAGAAAGTGTAAAAAGGAGTAGAGGGCCTCCAATACACAAAAACCTAGGGTTAGGTGTATGGGGACCGAATTACTATTCAATGGTGGGCAACATGATAGGATTTTCAGGATTCAGGAATATATGGCATATTTCAGTATGGATTTTATAATTGTACTCTTGATTTTGTATTTCCATTTGTTGATGTAAAAGGAAATAAATTACTAAATTACTAAATTAATGTTTATCTTCCTTAATAATTAAAAAAAAAAGGATATGGTTCCTAAGTATAGCTTGTGCAGAGCTAAATAGAGCAACGCAAGTGAATGCAACACATTGTACTTTTAAATATATAAATGTGAGGATGAGGGCAGAGGAGGGGAAAGGTCACCAGTATCGATTAATTTTACTTAGAATTCGGGAAGGTAATTAAGCAACATTAAAACACACACGTCTCCCATTTTGCAAATCTAAATTTAGAACTCGCATGCAGCTTAATTGAAGGCAATTACCTGGAGGTCTTTTGGAGCATTTTTGTCGCTGTTAATTGTTTTTCTCTCTTTTATTCAGTAAAGGGTGTCACATAACAATAGCTAGCGCTAAAGATCCGAATTGTCACAGCCGAGTTTTGAGTATTCGCTAATTACTGACTTTCGGAGTTCCTTTAACAGTTTAAGAAGAAAGCGCTTTTACCCAAACACGCTGTTGGAAACACGATGTCAATTAACGAATCGTTCCCAGTCTTTGTTCCATTAAATGTACAGTTCCGTACGGTTCAAGTCAATTACGTGAAATGTGAAAATTAACCATAGCGAGAATTTTAGAGTGCACTCGTATGATTTTTAACAGTCTTACACAACTGTTTTTACAAATATTAATCTACTTCATGCTTATCAGGAGAGAGATTTGTAAAGTTGATTTCATTGCATTCATTGGAATAGCAGACTAACGTACTACTGGTCATTATGTGATGGCTTTAAAATTCCGTTCTTTGTGTGACCACGAGGAAAGCATCTACGTTGCACTCTCACCACTTCTTGTAAGAATATCCTTACTATTCTTTTTTTTTAGTTAATTGATGGAAATTAATCATTTCTCCACACTAGCCTTATATATGCTAAGGTTCATGATGGGTAGAGTCAACATGAAAAATTCAATGCCATGGCCGGGATTTGAACCACGGATCTCCTGGTTTCCGTCCAGTCGCTCTATCCCATTGAGCTACCATGGCCAACGTGCCGTCCTGACATCAAATTCTCCGTTTGACCTAGTGGTTTACCGGGGAAATATACGAGTCAAATGGAGAATTTGATGTCAGGACGGCACGTTGGCCATGGTAGCTCAATGGGATAGAGCGACTGGACGGAAACCAGGAGATCCGTGGTTCAAATCCCGGCCATGGCATTGAATTTTTCATGTTGACTCCATGCATAATAACCCTACAAATTGTTTTTTTTTTTTTTTTGTTTGTTCCATTTATACCCCGTCTTTAACAGCAACGGTCCTTCTCCTTTGGAACATATCGAAGGTGTTAACTCGTATTCGTTGGCTTTTATTCAATCATTACATCACGCACGCATTCGCACTCTCATTCATGCTTCTAGACACGAGCTGTATGGCTCAGGCGGTTTCGTCTGTGACTCGCATTCCGGAGGCCCGGTTCGATTCCCGTGGCCGACCTGCCTGACCCATGGGTGTTTTCAGGGGTTTTCCCGGGTCGCTAGGTGAATGCTGGGTAGGTTAATTATATCCCCCGAATCTCCTATAACTCCATTTCATCTCCATTATTATTTCACATCATCTCCCACCTGGTGGCCTCTTTCAGGGTGGAACTGTCAGCGGGAGTCTCGGCGGTGCATGCCAGGATGATACGCTCTGAGGAAAAGTACCTCCTCCTCCGGTAAGTCGGTTGCTGCGACCATTCCGGGACCGGCAGCCAGGGACACTTGGGGCTCTGATCGCCTACCTGGGACGTTCAGGGCTCGGCTGTTGGGCTCGTTGCCGTCCCGCAGTAGGAACGCGTGTCCGGCAGCGAGTTCCGCGATGTGCTTGAAATCAAGGAAATACTCATTGCCGAATGGCAGCAAGAATGGGACGCGAGTACAACTGTGAAGCAATTAAGTTTCTGGGTGCACATAATTTCACGTTGTGGACGCCAATTGAAGCAATAATTTAATGGCGAGCAAATAAATCAGCGAGCAATGAGGTTTCTCTCAGGGTATGCGTGGATGGGTGTGAGAAGGAGATTTTAATAACACTGGAATGCCCGTTTCCAACTTATTTATTTACTGCTTCTTCTTTTCAAATATCGAAATGAAAGTTGCCGAACAAGGGTTACCAATCTCTGTTTAGAGTTACTGACTGCCAAATGTTTATTACTCGATAAATTTATTCGTTCCTCATATATATATATACGAACCGACAATTATCAAACACAGAACAGGTTGACCGCCCTAATAGGCTTCACGCCTCGGACTCTTGTCTCATCGGCTGCACGCCGAAGACCCTTCTGATCGGCTCCAAGCCGAAGACTGTACTACCTTACCACAGCTGCGTGTGTGTCTATATCTATCTTTCACTCTCAAAACTCCTTTACAACCAAAATCCCTTTGTGGCTGTTTTGTCGCCATTGTAAATGGTCGAAAGAATTCCCTATTCATACACGTCAAGTGGGCTAAGGACACTGCTTTTGTTACAACACTTTCCCCCAACTCAACTGGCCTTGCCCTTGTCGTAACAAAGAACCAACATTCCTTTGACATCCCTCATGATTCTTTACTTCTGGCAAACCTTAGTTTCGGTATCAACCGGCAGGCGTATATATGACATCTTACCTAACGTCAAGGAACGTCTTAAAGTGAAATACCTGGCGACATCCAGAGGATTCATACATTACTTGACAGGCCATGGCCCATACTCAAGCTATCTCCAAAGATTCAACTTAAAGGACTCGGAAAACTGCCGGTGCGGACTAATTGAAACCCCCGAGCATGCCGTATGGGAATGTCCTCTAACAATACACCAAAGGACGACAGCGATGTCATATGTACAGGACCTCAAGGTATACGACATCATCAGGAACAGACGATTGTGGATCTGGTTGGACAAAGCAGCAAACACCTTCTCTATAAAGGCTAGAGAAGAATATATTGGCGGAAGACAACCCGTCCATGAAAACACTGGATATGATACTAGGTCATAACTATTAGGTTAAGATAGAATAAGCTTTAGGATAAGTACTACTGTATAATATTTATGTAAATAATAACTATGTAAGTCCTCCCAGGATACCTAAAAATGGAAATGTCAAATGTATAAAGTCAGCAATAAAGCGTGGAATAAAGTCAGGTTTATAAAACAGGCACCAGACTCCCAAAATAAAGGAGGCCGAGGTATTACTAAAGAGCAAGATCTCGGCCTTTTTTTTGTCCATTGTCCTTCCCGTAGGGGAGGGGATCCATCCCCTTCAGCTGCCGTGGTGCGGGCGCTGCGGACCCTTAGCACTCGTGGTACCTCTGACGTTACTAGAGGAACCTCGGGCCGAACATCTGAGCCCCTCCTCCGGGAGTTGTTGGGATTGGGATGGTCTCGAGAGCAGTGGTTCCCGATACCCGTGGGAATCGGGTACGTCTAAGGACGGGGTTGAGGGAATCCATTAATTCTCCCGGGTACTAGCCTGCATAGCTAGTAGAAGGTGTGCTAGATCGCCAGGCGGCGCCACCGAGGTCATATAGGTAGCCTTCACCTTTGGTGTTGGTGCGCGTAAGTGGCGTATCCACTACCATCGCGTCTTGTGTCCTTGGACCAGATGGGGAGGCTTGTTTGTAACCCAGGTCTTGTCCTATGGAAAGCCCAAGGGAGGACGCCGAGCGCCCTTTGGGATAGCTCGGATAACTTCCTGGTTGAAAGAGGCACGGGTCTTGTTCCTACGGGTTCAAGACTAATGGGAGTAGAACCTCTGGTCTCAAACTGTGCATTGCCCTGTCCTGTCGGAGAAAGTTTCTATCCAAGTAAACTGTAGGGACCCTGCCCTCTGTACTGTCGTGGCTCCTTGGGTCGGACGCCCGCTGTCTCCTTCGCCTCATCCTTCCTCCCGGAAGTGCCCCACTTGGGGAGCATAGTAACAATGAGCCCAGCATGGTGGCCTACGTACCGAATACACTCCGTAATGAAATCCTAATCCTAATTCGTACTTCCAAACTCTGGAGAAGGTGGGGAATTATCTTGGTCGAAGAAAAATCCTCATTCCCATCGCCGGGAATCCGGGACCTCTAACCGGCAGGCAGGTGCTCCACTGACTGAGCTACGGGGCCAGCCAAGCGTATTGTTCTATTTCTTCTTTCTTTCTTTTTTTTTCAGAAATTCTCTCTTTTCATCTTCGATTGAGTAAAATAACTAATAAAAGTATAGGGAAGGCTCTAAGCTATTGTCAAACCTCTTAGCAGGTGGTCGCTATTTGACACCTCTAAAATGCCGTTCCCATTGGACTTTATTAATAATACAAATACTAATACTAAGAAATAACGGCTCTCACTGGAGAAATATATAAAAATTGGGAAATTCCAACCGAATACAAGGAATATATTGGAAATAGTAAACTTTTTTATCTTTGTATTGTAAATTTTGTCCATCTCCTACAGTTTACGAAGTATAGAGTTCCTGCAGAGTGACAAATTGAACGGCTGTTCCCATGGAACGTAAGAATGCTTCGCGTTTTTATAAAAATATTTTAAACATATGGCATTTTAATAATATTCTAAAGAGCATTCTTAAGAAATAAAGATATTTTAGAACCTTTATGTAAAGAGAATTTGAGTGTGCGAAAACATTATGAAAATATTTGCTTTGAAGCCGCTAAACTTAAAGTTTGTGTTTTGAGCCACTGCTCATTTTGAGTTGTGTTTTAAGACAAGCAAATGGATTTCTTTCACGAAGTACCTTTTAGGTGATGTGAAATAAATTCTTTATCTACTGAGTACTGATAAAGAAAGTAGAAAACATTTCAGAAAAGGTTTTATTTCCACAAACTGGTTGTAAAGTACAAGCACATTATAATGGTAAAAATAAGTGAAGGGCGCCAAAGTTACATTCTGGACTTTAAAGCCTTTAATGGGCTTTCTATCAAACGCAGATGTCCTGATAAGACCGACCACGTTCTACGTGTTCAGTTCCCGAGAAAAAAGAAAATGAGTATGCCATTAATGCATGGCCAAAGATTTGCATGTCTGAACGTCCTAATGTATATCGACTTATGTGCTAAATTAAACTGGTGACTTTCTCCTTCTAGGAGATTCAAACCGGGTACTCTCAGCCTCGTGCCCGTCTCTGTAGCGTGCCGAGTAGCGTGTGCTTCAAGTTCAAGAGGTTCCGACTTGGAATCTGTCAGGATGAGAGTTTTGGATAAAGATTTTATCTTAACATATGATTATCTGGTTACTTTAAATCCCTGGGCTGATTTGAGTATCATTTCTCTCATCGCCCGACATGGTTTAACGTT
This sequence comes from Mantis religiosa, assembly GCA_030765055.1. Lineage (NCBI taxonomy): Eukaryota > Metazoa > Arthropoda > Insecta > Mantodea > Mantidae > Mantis > Mantis religiosa. Next base: position 29,364,062 of record CM060951.1, on the reverse strand, counting down.
GGCGGACGTTAATTTTAAAATCCTCAGCCTTATTAGAGCCCTGAGGGGCCAACTGAAGTGTTATGTTGTTGACAAGTAGCCCCCATTGTTGCAAATATCACGTATACAGGTCGGAATGAACGGGAACTGGGACCATGTCTCACCCTGCATTGCTACACCCATTCATGATAAAGTCTGTCTACTCAACGCAAGTGCACGGCGGCTTCTTTGAGGAACCCTCATAATCGTTTTACAACATGGACCCTCCTCCTGACGGTACCCTCTACAAGGTTGCAACATTTTAACATCACCGTCTTGCACCTAATGAAACAGAACAACTGGAAGTTGGAACTTTGGCAACTGAGACTCCACGCGGAGTAGACATGCAACTGTCATTTTCAGAAAATAGGGGTTGCTATTGGTCCCCAACGTCAGTGTTCCATTTCTGAAGTGTGGAGATAGATTTATGACGGTCATTAGTGGGCGGAAAGGTCAGGTTCTTTGAGGTCCCTTTGACTGGGAACTGCACACACGTTGGCTAAACAGACTTTACCAGCAGTAGGCAGAGTTGGAGAACACAATGCCTTGGCTCCGGAAGGCCTATCACGGGATTAGAGTAGCTACAAAATAAGAATGAACATGGGTTCAGCCAATACGGTTATCTTACTAAGACAGCGCTGCCAGTTCCATGACAAGCGGGCGACAGAGATGGAAGATGTATCTGTCTCTGTCTCAACCTAACAAGTATCATACAAATGCTGAGATGTGCAGTGGTACAGAGGCTGACAGAGAAGTTCTCTTAATATTTCAGCATGTGTACAATGATCATAGCACAATCTGAACCTTAAAACCTTGAACTAGAGAACAGTTCGCTTAGCATCGTTCATATGCACACAAAACAAAATGATTCAAATTAGATGCATTCTAAGAAATAAGATGTTTGTTTCAGAAAAACAAAATAGTGGCATTTCAATGATTTGTGAATATAGTTTCTATTTTAATGATACCATATTTGTATACCGTCTGTAATGGACCTTAAACCAATTTTTGTTTCATTATAAGACTAAATAAATAAGGAATATATGATTAGTATTTATGAAGCATTTTTACACCATGAATCCCATGTACTGATGTTAAGCATTGTGCGCAGAAATTTGCAACCATCATTGGATCTCATCTATTTGAACCCAACAGATTTCAGAATATTGTGACTCTGTGGGATCGTGAAATGAAAAGTCCAATTGCACCACTCAAGAATGTTATTTATTTCCACCGACTTACAGTTAAACACTTGCCAATTACACAGGATTACGTAATGCACACAATTACGATTCTGCAGTTCGTCCGTTACAATTCCACTTTACGCTCACAATTACGGAAATTCTTCCGTTGCACGTACACAATCTTCTCGTCCGTACACTAGCACTACACTCTTACGCTGCTTGCTAAGAACTCTCCGACTCCACTCACTTCAGCCCTTTTTATAGGAATATCATTGTCTTCTAGAAGTCTCTGGTTTACGTGAATCACCGCGAAAATTCCAGATGGCAGGGGGAAGAGGCGGCCAGCGACAAGTGACACTCCTCAGTTAGAGACTGAGATTAAAGAGGCGGTGTGCTCGGCTGCCTCTGGTCCCTTCTCAGCTGTCGTTCGTCTGGCGTTCCGATAATTGGGTGACAATATTATGAACAGAAGATACAGAATCCGTAAATTCTATTTTCCCCTCATTAAATTGGTCAGCTTTTTGGCAGTTGGATATTCATCATTGTCACATAAATCATAAATTGTTCTACGTGAAACACACTTTTGAAAATTGTCTAAGTTGGTAACACGTTTTTTATAGCTGCCCGATGTTTCCCTGGAGATCTAAATATGAAAATTTGGTAAACTGTCTGCCTTCTTTAAAATATTCGTCACAGAATGAGCACTACGTGATAAGCTTTGATTTAATTGTCATCTGTTTGACAATAGAAAACACATTAACAAGAATAGTTGTAGCCAATTTATGTACAATCTTATGAGTTGTTTCGCAGTTACTCTAGGCGCACCAGTACTAGACTTGCTAAGCGGTATGTTTACTAACTTTGAAAAGCAAGTGTGCGCTCTTAAAAGATCATCACTTTACTGAATGCAAGGTGAATGTGACATAGAATGTGTGTGCTTTTCTTCATTGATAGTTAATATTTATTTTCTTTCTAGTCAGACACCTTATCTTTGCATATCTCCGAAACCAGATGTGCTACAAACATTGGGTTTGGGCAGTAATCCTCAGTAAAAATAGTCCTGTAACATGGGAAAAAACAAAATAATTCTGTAATTACTATCTTTAGAGCGCGCAAGAAATTACCTGCATGCTTCGGCAAAGCGAGCCAGTATGATTGGAACTAGATTAGATTGATTTGCGTTCAGTAGGTTCACTTGTAGCCAGGAAAGGCTGTGAACATTGAACATGTCCAGAGGTATAAAGTTTAATAGCATATATATGTACAAAAGTTAACATAAGACACATATTATAGTACACAGGCAGTATGAACAACAATATGGAAAACAAAGCAGAAATAATTATATATGATACAAAATGAAACACTTTTTAAACCAGCTTTCACTTGGCTTATGCCAGACGTCTCAACCTTTTTGATATGGATACCATTCATTGTTATTTATTAAATACATATACATTAAAATAAACTTTCAACTTGCATCAAATATTTATTAGTAATGATTTGTCATTGGAATAGTTAGATACTACTTATAGAGCTACAGAAGCATTATCAGGGTAATTTGTCATTCAGATAATCTTGTACAGAATAAAAAGATTTTGAGCAAAGGTACTCTCTAACAGCATTTTTAAAAGCACTGAAATTATCAACTTTTTCTTTAAGAACATTAGGAAGTGCACCAAATATTTTGATAGTTTCATAATGCACACCTTTCTGGAAACAAGAAAGTTTAGCTGGGATAATGGATATTATACTTTTGTCTAGTGTTTATTTTGTGAATTACATTATTTGTTGCAAATAAGGCACGACTGCATAGAAAGAATTTTAGGATCGAGAATATATACATGCAAGGAAGTGTTAATATCTTCAATCTTGTAAAAAGATATTTACAGGAGCATCTGTTACGAGTGTAAGTAATGATTCTTATAACCCTCTTTTGCATAAGAAATATTATTTTACTTTCTACTGAGTTGCCCCAAAATAATATTCCATAATAGAGTTAAACTATGGATAATATACTAATTTAAGTGTGTCAATAGAACTCACATTAACCAGCTCTCGGATAGCATAACAGGCAGAGCTGAGTTTAGGTAAGATATAATTTATATGAGCTTTCCAATCTAAACATCTGTCCACTTGAAGGCCCAGAAATTTTATGCCGTCAATTTCTTCTAATTACGTATCATTAAACCCGATTTCTATTTCAGTATGTGATGTACGACAGGTTATAAATTTGACCACTTTTGTTTTGTCCAGATTCACAGATAATTTCTTCGCTTTAAACCAGCATGATATACAGTTCAAAACATAATTCATTTTAATTATACACTCGTTTAAATTTGTACTGGTCACCAGGACACTAGTGTCATCAGCGAAAAGAACTGTACTTGCAATGTCTTTTATATTATATAAAGTGAGAGGTCATTTATATAGATGAGAACCTTGGGGTACTCCATGAGTTACTACTTGTGTGCTCAACTGTACAACGTTGCACGTACCGCATTGGCTAGTAGCCATAGAACAGTCACGCCTAGCCCCTCATTCCTATTTTGTAGCTACCTTAGTTTGTGTTCAAGGTTGTCTAAAAAGTATGTTATGACCCATAAGGATTCAGGTCCAGCTAAATTCTAAAGACAGCACGATACAAGAGCATATTTTGTCTAAAATGGGAAGTGCATTACAATAATCGCTAGTGAGGCACATGCCCAGCGTCCGATGCACATTCCACTCTGTAAGTAGTATGACTGTATGATGGAGACAGGTAAAGAAATCTGGTTCTCTTGGGGAAGGAAACGTACAAAGCGTTGAACAAGTGTGGTGGGGGTAGAAGTTGAAAGCCCCACTTTTCAGAACAAAGTCATAAAAATTGGAGAGGCAGCGAGCCTTACATGATGTTACCTTTTCAGTACTTTACTCTTGTAAAATGAAAATGGGAAAGGAAAAGTGTTGCAGAAACTTGAGGATTCTTTTGCTTTATGGCGAGTCCTTCTGAAAGTAACTTTCCCTCCATCTCTTTCTCTGAAGGAGTCCCCTCCTCTCATGGGTCATTTACAAGAGAGCATTCACCAATGTTACGTAAATCGAATATATGAAGTTAACAATGTCAAGTTTTGTAATCACCGTAATGGTACATTATCGTTAATGACTTTTTTATCCGAGTTGAGTTCGTATTCTTGGTGAGCTATTGTACGACATGTGCGTTCCATTTCCTTTAAAGGTACATACAACCTGTTCCTGGTTTTTCTGATGAGAAAATTAACGTAGTGAAGCAGTTCCGAAAGAAGGGTGTTTATGAGTGAAAATATACAAGCAATAAATTGAGAAAGTTTATGAAAAAACAATAAAGTCCTATTCCGAAGAACGGAACACAGAGAAATAACCCTGGTATATCACATTAATTTCCACTATAAAATTATTTGCACAAAATCCTATCTGCCACTAGTACACAGATATTTAATACGTACTCTCACGGCTTTCTGCACTTACTCTTCAACAAAGATAGGTGTTTTCTTCTTGTTAATCCACATAGACTTTATAACATTTGTCTTTGTAATTTTAGTTTTTGGAACATAGTTAATAGAACCTTATTGAAAGAAGAGGAGGTAGCTGTGCAAGACAATTACTGACCAAATTACAGAATGAATAAATATGTAACTGTGGCTTGTAATTTATCCATTCTTAATTTAACGAGTTACATTACAAGAAAGTGTTTGATAAAATTATTATGATAATTATTACAAACAATATTATTAAATTAATTATTGTACTAAATTTATTACTAATATTATTAAAATGTTAATTTACTATTGCTACTTTTGTAATATTTAATCAATCTATTATGAACTTAATATTACATTTATTAGTATATATTTCTTTTGTACCTTTATTACTGGAATCACCGTGCCCCATGACATATAGTACCATTACATGAATTTTATATATTTTCTACAAAAACTAGAATTTTTTAGTATTTTAACAATTTTAAATTCTTATTTAGATATTAAATAAAACCAACGACTAAAACTTGCTAGTAACCATAAGACCTGTAGCTTTCCTGGCGTAGAATACGCTCATTTTCTTCGATTATAATATAATTGAATATGAACGGAGCATTCGTTTAATAGAACTTGAGAAGTCTGGGCTGACAGAGCATTGTTTTGGTAACGATCATAGAACCAATTTTGGGGAGACGACCATTTTGGCAATATGCAACAATTACTGGGAGCGGAGAATTAAGGAGTCTCTGGCGATTTCCTCTGAAAGGAGCACGCTTAATACGTGATGCTGGATTTCAGTTCAGTTCCTCTTGGAAACCGGCCTTAAAAATGGAAATCCGACGAATTAAGAAGCAAAGATCAATACAGCTTTTCTATACTCACGCCATCTCCTGACTAGGCATTTAATTTACTGAAAAAAGTCTTTTGTTCAGTAATGCGAATTTTGATAGTTTCTTGTCTTTGTTTATTTATAGCTATGTTATACCAGTGTTTCATTTATGGTTATAACATTTTATAAATATCCTGATGATGGGAGAGATGCACACTCTCGAAACGTTGATATCTAATCATCTTTTCACCTGGCTGCCTGAGAAGAAAGTTGCTAGTAACCAGTTACTAAACTACAAACTAAGGAACTCCAAATATCCGCCGAATGAATCAGCACAAAACCTACAGCATGTGTGCAACAAAAAATTCAAATTCTACAGAACCAAACATGTTCAAGGGTCTAACATTGAACAAAACATAGTCAAATCTTGTATGAGTCAATCGCTATGTGACATTCCATTCTCTCGGGACATAAAGAACGAAGAACTTCCTAATAGACATAGTCAACATGAAAAGTTCAATGCCATGGTTGGGACTTGAACCACGGATCTCCTCGTTTCCGTCCAATCGCTCTTACCCATTGAGCTACCAAGGCCAATTTGCCGTCCTGACATTAAATTCTCCAATTGACTCATCTATATTTTCCGGTAACCCACTAGGGGCTCTCATATCCGAGATAAACCGTTTGTGGCGACTTACTATCGTAAGTACTTGAGTCCCAGGCTTCATCATTTAACTCTTATTATTTTAGTTAGTTGGTGGAAATTAATCATTTCTTCATACCAGTCATATATAGGCTAAGGTTTTTGATAGAGTCTACATGAAAGATTCACTGCCATAGCCGGCGTAGGAGTTAAGCGATGAAGACTGGCACTCAAGTACTTACGATAGTAAGTCGTCACAAACGGTGCATCTCGGGTACGAGAGCCTCTAGTGGTCTACCGGAGAAATATTCAAGTCAAATGAAGAATTTAATGTCATGACGGCAAGTTGGCCATGGTAGGTCAATGATTTAGAGCGACTGGATGGAATGCAGGAGAATAGTGTTTGAAATCGCGGCCATGTCATTGAATTTTTCATGCTGACTCTATCAAAAACCTTAGCCTATATATTACTAGTGTTGGGAAATGATTAATTTCCATTAATTAACAAACAATGAGGGTTAAATGATGAAGCCTGGATCTCAGGTACTTACGATAGTAAGTCGTCACAAACGGTGTATCTCGAATGTGAGAGACCCTAGAGGTCTACCGGGGAAATCTTCGAGTCAAATGGAGAATCTTATTGTCATGATGGCAAGTTGGCCGTAGTAGCTCAATGGGTTGGAGCTACTGGAAGGAAACCAGGAGATCCGTGATGGAAATCCCGGCCATGGCATTGAATTTTAAATGTTGACTCTATTAAGTAACTCTGTCTTACACCTAATACATTTGTTCTGCTCTTTGAATTCTTTGTTTCATGTGCGTGCGCTGCGGACCCTTAGCACTCGTGATACCTCTGACGTTACTAGAGGAACCTCGGGCCGAACTGCCGGGCTCCACCCGTCGGGGAGTTGTTCGGATTGGGTTGGACTCGAGGGGGCAGTGTTTTCCCGACACCTACGGGGAATTGGGTACCTCCGGCCAGGCTACGGCCGCCAGGAAGTGGTAGAGGGTTGCCTAATAAGTCCCGGGTACTAGCCTGTAGAGCTAGTAGAAGGTGTGCTAGATCACGAGGCGGCCCCACCGAGGTTTTCGGTAGTCTTGCCTGCGGGGTTGACGCGCGTAAGTGGCGTATCCATTTCCACCAGTCTTGGGGTTGTTGACTCCAGGCATTGCCCCATGGATACGCTGAGAAGACAAATATAAACAGACTGCAGACACTGCAAAACAGAATAATACGAATTATTGCAAAGGTTCCTTTGGTAGCTCCAGCTTATCGACTGCACGAGGAACTGAAGCTCCACTCGATCGAATAATTTATTAAACTACTCAGTTATAACTTCTATGACAGAAAGGCAAAAAACAAAAACCCTCTAATTCGCGACTTAGGCGAATACGATACACAACATGGCATTCCCAAAAGACCGCTCTCATTATTTGACAGAACTCTTGGACTGGGGGAACCAGAAATAAACATTCAAGATTACCTAAACAACTTAGTACCACCTTAATCATAAGCCATGGCTTAGCTAAACACTACTGATAGATCAGTTGCCCTGGAAGTCCCTGCTAGGGGTCGTTCTGGGGACTAGTGAAAATGACCAAAGCATCACACATGGACATGAGAAGACAACTCAATTGTGAATATATAAACAAAACAATAATCTAGCAAGATTAGCTCACGTGACGTGGACTACACTCAATCCTAAGCATATATCCAAAATATTTGGTTTATATATAGTTAAGTTACGTTAAATATATCCATATTCACATTGAATGCATGCAAACCAATGCCTAACAAATTGACGCCAGACTCAGAGCCGCTCCTGGCCTGATATCTTATCCAACTTATTCTTAAGCACTAACAATTAATGACACCGTCCTTATGTTTCAGGACCTCACAAATATCTTGGAAGACGGTGCCTCCATCCGGAGGCACACCAATATTACACAACCCAATTCCAGTCCTGAATTTCCAAGGTCGCAAGTAGGACCTCAGTCATGCTTGTGTCCTGGCGCCATCCTCACCCGGCCTAGGCTTTGCCTGGCCGTAATATCCTCTCCCAGAATCCGCAGGTGCAATAGCGGTACTGCTGCATTCCCTCTCCCGAATTCTCACCGGTGGAGGTTTTTTAGTGGGTAGGGCTGACGGATCTCTCTCCGTCAGAGGTGTCCCACACTCCGATCCCGGGGCTAGTGCATAAATGCATTTTTCCTCCACTCGAAAAAAAACCATGGAAAAACCTCCGGAGTATCCATCGCTCCCGGGTAGAAGGAGGCCCGGGTCCTGGGTCCTACGGGTCCAGGACTACTGGGAGTGGAACCTCTACAATAAACAATAAACTATGTGCAATACTTTTAATTATATAAAGTATTCTATATGTTTCTTTACTGCTGTTTTGATTTCTTTCATATGGGGAGAACGAATGTCTTATGATCTATCGGCTTCAACTCAGTCACTTTACAGTGTTTGTTAGTTCAGATAATGGACTTAATATTCCATTGTAAACATAGCATTCGTCATAAATGCATGTAATTAGCATTTGCAAAACCTTATCATCCACTTAAAATGTTATTTTACCGTTTCACTTCATTTGATGCTTTTGTCAAGTAATGATGCCCTGAAGGAATCCATTACATGCCAGATACGTATCATTAAAATCATGTCATTATTACAGAGTAAACTACGCATTGAAAGGCAGTCTTCCTGGCTCTGTTAGTAAACGTCCTTTAGAGTACTTCATGTTCAAAGAAAGGTCCTTTTATATCATATCTACGTCGAACGTTTCAGATGCGGCCTATCAGATACAATATATTATCTATAGGTTAATTATCTCCTTACTTGGAATTTGGTTAATGAATTTAATTTTGAAAATCTCTTTCAGAAAAGATGAATCAATACGCACACAAGAGATCTTTGTGCTCAAAGATCACTGCATAGCCAGGGGCTAGTTATATTATCATAATTGTTTTAAAAGATTCACCTCCATTAATTACCCCCTTTTCGCGTTTGTGATAAAACAAACGTTCACGAAAACTTTGTAAGTGAAATAATCAAATGGATCATAAAATAAGCGACAGCAGTGTTAACTTTCTTAAACAATAGAAATGTTTGTATTACTCGTAAATTGAATCAACACCACCATTATTTTCTGAATCAGTGGGCAACAATGAAAATTTTTCAGGCTTAAAAATACTGAATTCACATGTATTTCCATCTACTGAATTCAAAAATCACCATAAAAAGATATATTAGCTCTCGGTTTGAAGATAAAGTGATATTTCATTCTATAGAGTTAAGATTTTAAATTTGGAGGGATTTTTGGGGGGAGTTGGCACACCTGTCAAATAACAAAACACGATCAGAGAGAAATTTTGGAAATTACGTGATGCAAAAGTTAAGGAAAGCATTTTTCTCGGACCTCAAATAAGAGAACTTGTAAACGTTCCTGCATTTGACCAAATTTTGGAGGGGAAAGAAAAGGAAGCTTGGGAAGCCTTCAAGGGCGTTGTTCATGGAATTTTAGGCAACAAAAGAGATAACAAAGCTCCTGCAAAAATACCGTAACCTTGGATGCAACATGTCCCTTAAGATCCATTTTCTCCAATCCCAACTAGACGTTTTCCCTCCTAGTTGTGGAGCTGTTAGTGATGAACATGGGGAGAGATTCCATCAGGACATTTCTGTTATGTAACAAAGATATCAGAGTCGTTGGAATGAAGTACTGCTTGCGGATTACTGTTGGTCTTTGTATAGGGATTCTGCGGAACTCCATCACAAGAGACAAGCTAAAAGACGACGAAGTCAATAGACCACCACATGACTCTCTTCAGACATGACTATCTGCAAAGTATTTCTCCAGAAATTTAGAACTGTTAGCATGTAATTGCCAGTTCAAAAAAATCTAATACACCTTCATTGTTGTAAGCTTTTTTTGCATCCTATAACCTTAAGTCATATCGCACGGTGAATGGAACGGATGAAATGATGCTCAAATGAGCCCGGGGTCCATGGAGCTTAGACCTACCCGATATTCGTCTTACAGAATAAGGGAAACCCCGGAAAAATCCTTATCCAGGTAACTCACCCTGACCGAGATTCGAACTCGGGACCTCTTGAACGTGAGGCATACACTCTACCATCTACGCTAACAAGACGGGCTGGTTGTTGGCATGTATGTAATTAAAATGTCTCCTTTTCTCTCAATCCGTTAACATGTAATATTTTCACCTTTTGTATATCATAGAAACTAGAGGTAATAACTTTTTTTCATTATATTTGTTTTTCTGAACATAAAATTATTAGGGATTGCCCCATGAAGTACTCGAAACATTCAAAAATTATTTTTGTTGCCCAGTGATAATAATGGGATGCAAGTTATTTTGGAATTATGCTATCATTGGTAGGAAATATACAGACCAGGATGTCCCTTCATGATTCAGGTTTCCTTTTGGGCGTTTGCCCGAAAATCGGTATCAGAACTTCTAATTAATGTTAATGCTCAAATAGGAAAAGCTACCAAGTGCTTTGTTTACCTCTGCATCGACAATATATAAATTTTGTAATTCATTTCTAAAATAACACAAATCAAAGCTCTGAGGAGCTAACATGCAAATCCGGCAAATTTGGCAAAATAATACGTACGTATTATATCCATTATCTGTCGTAAGACACATACTTTCATTCCAAGTTATTTTTCTAAGATTTTGCGTTTATCCTTAAAAGAAAAGCTGTTTGTGTAACGATTTTTTTGCATTGCAAAAGTCACTTAACACTTTGGTTTGAAACTAGGGATACTATAAAAAAAGAATAATCACCAATTTTTGTGTTCGCACTATGCTTTATTTTTATATTACCTAAAAAAATTGAAAGAATAGAACCAAACTGAAAACAAAATCAGTGTCACAGCCGGGATTTGAACCACGGATCTTCTGGTCTCCGTACAGCCGCTGTAACCCTTGAGCTACTATGACCAACATGCCGACGTGACATTAAATTCTCCAACTTGACTCGTGTTTTTCCTGGTAAACCACTCAGGAGTTCTCATAAACACATGAGACAACTACCTTAATGACGACTTACTAAGCTGTAAGTACTTTAAGGCCCGGACGTTATAGCTCGGACCACTATTAGGTACAATTAATGGGAATTAATTGTTCTTTCACACTTGCTATGTGTAGGACGCACTATGAAAGAATAGAGACACTGAAAAATTCAATGCCATATCCGGGATTTGAACCACGGATCTTCTGGTGTCCATCCAGCCGCTCTAAACCATTGAGCTACTATGGCCAACTTGCCAACATGACATTAAATTCTCCAACTGACTCGTGTTTTCCTGGTACACCTCTTAGGAGTTCTCATAAACACATGAGACAACTACCTTGATGGCGACTTACTATGCTGTAAGTACTTTAAGGCCCGGGCTTTATAGTTCGGATCACGATAAGGTCAATTAATGAAAATTAATTGTTCTTTCACACTAGCCGTGTGTAGGACGCACTATGAAAGAATAGAGGCACTAAAAATTAACTGCCGGGATTTGAACCACGGGTCTCTCGCTCTCCGTGCGGTTGCTGTAAACCACTGAGCTACTATGGCCAACATAGTGACATTAACTGACTAGTAGGAGTCATAGTGACATTGACCGACTCGTACGAGTCAGTTGGAGAATTTAATATCATGTCGGCATTTTGACCATAGTAGCTCAGTAGTTTACAGCAACCGCACGGAGAGCGGGAGATCCGTGGTTCAAATCCTGGCTATGGCATTGAATTATTCAGTCTGGCTCTACTTCCCGAAGGGGAGGTCATCGGTGCCTTTCAGCTGCCGAGATGCGATCGCTGCGGACACTTAGCACTCTAGGTATCTCTGACGTTACCAGAGGAACCTCGAGCCGAACTGCCGAGCCCCTCCCGTAGGAGAGTTGTTCGGATTGGGTTGGACTCGGGGGGAAGTGTCTTCCCGACACTCACGGGGAATTGGGTACCCCTGGCCAGGCTACGGCCCCCCGGAGGGGGTAGAGGGTTGTCTCATAAGTTCCGGGTACTAGCCTGCAGAGCTAGTAGAAGGTGTGCTAGAACACCAGGCGGCCCCACCGAGGTTTTCGGTAGACTTCCCTGCGGGGTTGATGCGCGTAGGTTGAGTATCCACTTCCACCCGTCTTGACGTTGTATTCGATGGGGAGGGGGCTTTTTATACTCAAGGTATTGCCCCATGAAAGGACCCCCGGAGTTTTCCATCAATCCTGGGTAGAAGGAGGCCCAGATCACACGGTTAGTGTGGAAGAAATGATTATCTCCATCAATATACCTAAAAAAGAAAAGATAATGGAATGTATACACATTTTCCTTTTGTATAAGGGTTTCTAATTTCATAACCTTTGGAAGATTTAACATTTTCAAAGAATAGAAATTAAGTGGAAATCTACCTCAAAGAAAATTACGCTGGGATATAAGATTTTTATAGTTATATTTGGTAATATTGCAGTTACATATGAGATTGAGTGACAAAACCAGCTTAGACTGCGGTAATATCGGCAATCATCGAGTGGAATTCAGATGGGAAAATAAAACACTCCATATCAGCATTAAAAAATTTCAAACTAAAATAATCTGTAAGAAAATGAATGCAATACTACTAAAGTAAGAAGTGTATGACGTTCATTCAATAAGTTGAAGCCACCAAAAGGGACTCAATCTATGGACACCTATTACGTGGTTGTGTAGAGAAAGTAACAATTTAATTTTTTAGGTAAAATGCTCGGTAAGTAAAGATTCCTGAAAGTGAATAATGCTCCATAAAGACCCCATAGACAACACTACTTGTCCCATTATGCGATCTGAATGGCAACAAGCTGTTACCAGGACGAGCTATAAAAGCTTCCCCATTCCAGTCGTTACATGTTCGCTTGACTGTAAGGCTCCTTCTCCGGTACCTATGTTGGTAATTATGAGCCTTATTACCGCAATCCTGTCCGCATAACGATGTCGAATTAATTTCCGTTAAGGAACAAGGAGGCTACTACAGACGCTTTGTTCAACTGATGGATTCCTACAGAAATTCGCGAACTGAGTTCCGCTAACGAGCGACGGTATTACAGTGTTCTTCCCTCCCCCCTTCCTCTAGGTCTTGTTATAATAAAGGCTGGAGGCAGCGACAGGGCTCCAGGTCGTCTGCGAGCAAAGACGAGAAATTAAGTCAATGATACAACGTTCCGCTTCAAGAGCCTTTAATTTCTACAATATGATGATGAGGGAGAGATACCGATCCAAATATTCTGATACAGACATTCCATGAAAGGGGAACGTGCCGTCCTAGTGCATTTGCAGAGTAGCATCTGTGAAGCGTTAATCTTATTTCCAGTAATAGCTTTTGAAAGAGTATTCATATATTTACCGAGGTGTTCAATGCAACAATCGAGGGCCCGCCTCCCTAGCATAGTGTGGCTCGTCTGCCTCAGTGACAAGAGGTCCCGAGTTCGAATCTCGGTTAGGGTGAGTTACCTGGATACGTTTTTTCGGTGTTTTCCCTTATACTAAAAGACGAATGTCAGGTAGTTCTAAGCTCTAAGGACCCTGGGTTCATTTGAGCAACATTTCAACCATCGTCCGATATGACTTAACGTTGGAGAGTGTAAATTAAACAAAAAAGAACAGTCGAGGGTCGATTCCCGTAGCGAACACTACAGTCCGGCCGTTGTATCTCCGGCTCTGACGTTTTGCGACTGTAAGAGGTGGAGGGGGAAGTTTAATAGTGCCAACATACAGTAATGAACAATTGAAAACATATCCTCAAAATTATCTTTAGAATGAAAATATAGGACTAGATTAGCTTTAAAACAATAATATTCAACTTTCAATTTCATTATCATGCAAGATATTCATTACAACACCACTCTATTCGAATATTTCGTTCACACCTTTCACACACACTAACTGCATCTGTTGGTAGTACTGGGAGTCTCTGCATCCAGTGTTGTGGTCAGGAAGTTAAAACTGTCTTCTAGCGCCAATCAGCATTGTCGCTGCTAGGCGTGGCTCCCGAAACCAACAACATGTTGCCAGGTTAAATTTGTGTGAGCCACGTGGCCTTTTAGCTACTTGCGCTGGTGAACTTTCTTTGGTATATTTTTCGTGCGTGAATTCCGATTTTTAGTGTTCGTGAGTGCTATTATTATTGCTATTATAATAATATGGCTACTGGTCCGTGAAATATGCAAATACGTGAAATATTTAAAATACGCATTCTTCCTCTGCTTGAAACCCGCTAAAGAACTGGCAACAGTCTGCTTTCCCCTCTCGAGAAATGTCGGAGCCGGTGATAGAACGGCCGAACTGTAGGAAGGAATTCCCTGTACCATTATTTCACCTCAATTTTCATAATGGTTGTCTATTTCAGTGGATACTTCAAACGTGCATAGCAAGGAATCTGTTCTCTGTAATTCCTGGCTTCCAGGTTCAGTGAGAGGAGCCGGCTGTAGCTGATAGGGAACTTGTGCTCTGCTACCGTCCCTCCTGAAGCCTGGGAGGGGCACTCCCTTTCACTGTCAGAGTCACAAGGAACTTCATATTTCACTAAATCCTCCCTTCTAGTCTTATTTCAGAGCAGAAGTGCTCAAGTGAAAGCAAGAGAAGGCACAGAATGACCCACTTACTATGGTTGCTGACAAGGTTAATTCGCTATGCTCATACCTACACTCGTTTGTCAGTTTGATGGCATCATCTCTCCTCTATGTAGGACGTGTGTGCCAAAAATCAGGTGCAGAATGTAGTTGGAAGTACCCGAAAACGAGTCCAGAATTTCTAGTAATATATAGGCATCACACAGCATTGCATAAGAGGGATGGTTTAACCCTGCGGGCAGCGTCTACACACAGGCATACGTACAGTCTGCCCAACACAAGAAGGCTAGAGCCGAATGAAGGGGAGAGGGATTTGAACTGTTTATCTGCTCTGTTAGTGGATCTGTTTAGAAGTAAATGAGTGTACCACAGTGCATACTGCTCGTTGCAGTAAATGCTGTGATAGGTATTATGTGTGGGTGAGTTATGTGACTGCAATTGTGTATTTTAAACAAGCATAGCATTCTTGTCTATCTCGGAAGGCTAGCTTAAAAACCGTGTGGACAGCATTCCCCTAGCTTGCTTTCTTGTCCTGAGCAGACAGTAAGAACTATCGGCACAATGGTAGTATGTGGCACTATTCAGGCTTCAGTTTTGGGGTTGCAGTTCTGTTCTGCAGCAGATTTTTAGTGAACTGGCCTTTCATGAAGCAGAGATGATGCCATCGAACTCTCAAGTGAATACAGATATCAGCATAGTGATAAGTTACCTTGTCAGTTCCAGCGACAGCACTGCAGTGAGGTTCTTGTGTACGTGAAATAAAAGGTGTTACTAGTATTCTCTCTTTGCCTTGACCACTGCTTGGGGGAGTGTAGAAGCAGAGCCGGATATGCCATCATATGTCCCGTGTTTGAGCACCGCGGCTTTAGACACATATTCTATCATATTACATTTACTTTTTCTACCATATACATAGTAGGTGGACAGGGTGTGAGGTTCCAACCAATAATTCCGTATCATCTCACTGGAAATGTACGCTTTGGGGTTTCCTGACTCCAGAAAAAAAAAAAAAAAAAAAAACATGTTTAGAAAAAAAGTCTGCATATGTGTATGTGTGTGCGTGTGTGTGTGCGCGCCACAGGAAACATAGCATCTTCCCATTTCGGAAAAGTGAAAATATTAGAAAATTCAAAACACTAACAATAAATAGTTAAGAAATGTTATCTCCACAGATAGACGATGCATATTTTAAGGACAATGGGTAGTTGTGACACATTTCTAACTGCCATTTTAGTGTAGATTTTGATACAATTTCTAAACTGCTTAACATAACGAAACGAAACTTTGATACTGAACACAGCAATCTTTTTCTGAACATATTCCACCTAATATGGCCTTTGTATGCTAAAAGGCAATGCTACAAACTTGCCACAAACAAAATTTAAAATTTTTAAATTTTCAGTGTTAAGGAATTATTCGGGTACACTTTTCTCTAAATCTTGTCATTATTTTTACTGTACTTTTTATGTTTTAATACTTCAATTACTGTACCATTTACAGCTAAATTTGTTTACCATATCTACAAATATCTGTCACGCAAAAATTCTGCATAATGAACATAGAATTCAGGTCAAATTTTACAACCATATACGTCTATGAGTAACAATTTGAGAAATAATTTTAGGTGGTATCAGTAGTTGCAGAGTAAAGTGTCGTTTATATATGAGACTTAAGCAACAGTGACTCACCAAGTTATAATATCCAAATTAAAACCTGATATCCACTGTAAGCCCCAACAATGCTTACTGAACGTCCTCAATTCAGGGTTTCTAATTTTCCTTAAACATGAAGACCAAAAATTATTTTTGACCCAAACAACTGCCCAGCGTTCGTAAGTCAATGGCGTGTTTTATCGAGGCCCATTTCTTGCGTTTTCCATTTATTAAAAAGTTTGTGAATATGAAGAGAATTTAAGTTTTGAGAAATTCCCACATACATATTTCATTTATCAAGAAAATATCGCAAATATATATGTAGCACTAAAATCATTGTACACATTTTTAAATAACCTGAATTTTCTAAAAATGTTCCATGCAACGGCCGATTTAGAACAGGAGATTTAAATCCTGGTATCGCATCCTGAAAAGAATGAACTTATGTATAATGTATGGTATTTAACCCATCTTGCGTTTGACTTATATTATTTTTTCTCTCGCACACATATTTTTGTCTGAATACCAGTATGGAATTTTTAGGTGGAATGCAATACTTCACTCACTTACTATACGAGTAGTAGGACTAATAAACAAGCTATGAGCCTAATTACGGCGTTTCTTATAAGAAGGGTAAGGAGAGGTTGTGGTTAGGTAGCAGGCTACTGTCAAGAATCTACCAAGAAACCATTTCCTCAACAAATCAATTCTTGAACGCTCTTGGTTTCCAACTCCCAAGTCCACTAGAGCTGTAAGTTACACTGGGTACTTCAAACTTATCTAACACGGTCAAACCGCAATCTTCCGCAGGGAACTGAAATGGGCCCATGCAGTATTAAGACGCAGTCTCGAGGTTAACCTAGGGAAAACGGGCACTCGTTTAACATGACAGCTCCAGCACTTCAAGCAAGTTTAACATAGAACTCCAACAATTAGAGATACCAACTCAGCCCTGTAACAAGGGATCCAACTCCACTTCTTACGTTCATCCCCTAAATGTGGTTTAACATCGTACTTTAAAGAATTTGTGTTATATTTTAATAATCTATGTTATCAAGTACTTTAAAAAAACAATTGCACGAAATGAAATCACGTATTTCTTACAAGCGACACTGTTCACATCTGAAACTGGATGTTCATTCTGGTTTGAATATTAGCCGACTAAGCTGTTTTGCCGTTAGAAACTATGAAACAATTTTGATTTATAACGAAATTTTGGGTGGCTTTTGAGTGCTGAAGCTGCGGATGGTCAGATTTATTTGCTATGTTCATATAAAAAACAAAAACAAGAAGTCGGCAATCTCAGAGAAGTATAATTAGTGCCCTGTTTGGTGTCTCAATGTATCAAGGATGAAGCCGACAGCTCAAAGCATCACCTGTTCGAAACCCTTATACGTATACCATTCTTCCCAACATTTGACATGGCTTGGGCAGTTATATTCTGTACGCATCTCTCAGTTTTGTGAATTTCTTGGGTGGCTTTGTAAAGCCATTATTTAAGTTGTTAAAAGAATCCCAGATTGCCCTTTTCATCTGCATTCATTGGTTGTCGATTTTGGTTGAGCAGATATTTGAATTAAAATAAAATTATCTGGGAGATTTAACCAAATTGTTAAGGTTTTAGTTCTTTGTGTAAATTACCAAAGTTTACTTTGGGATTTACTGACATAACAGTAAAGTTTTGATAATGGTGATAACAGTGAAATGGCCAGGCAAATGTTGTGATAAAGTAAGCAGAGTTGTTATTTGTTCAAGTCGAGACCATTCGTTCTATGTGTCGGCATAAATGTTAAGAAATACGCCAATTTTATGCTAATCTTGGATCCACATCCCAGTTTCGATATTTTAAAATATGTCTTGTTAATAAAGCATTGCACTTGTTTCTGTCTGAATTAAAAGTTGGAAAAATACTGAATTCTGTCATTGTAAGCTTCCATCCCTCTTTATAACATGCTAAACGAAGTTGAGTCCAGAGGCTCTACTCCCATTAGCCTTGAACCCGTAGGAACAAGACCCGGGCCTCCTTCAACCAGGGAGTATCCGAGCTGTCCCAAAGGGCGCTCGGCGTCCTCCGAGGTGCTTTCCATGGGACAAGACCTAGAGACTAACAAGCCCCCCCATCTGGTCCTATGGACTCAAGACGGGATGGAAATGGATACGCCACTTACGCGCGTCAACACTCAAGGTGAAGACTACCGAAAAACCTCGGTGGGGCCGCCTGGTGACCTAGCACACCTTCTACTAGCTTAGCAGGCTAGTACCCGGGAGAATTAATGGCTTCCCTCAACCCCGTCCGAAGACGTACCCGATTCCCATGGGTTTCGGGAACACACTGCCCCCTCGAGTCCATCCCAATCCGAACTCCCGAAGGAGGGGCTTTGCTGTTCGGCCCGAGGTTCCTCTAGTAACGTCAGAGGTACCACGAGTGCTAAGGGTTTGCAGCGCCCGCACTTTGGGCTAAACGATGTATATATAAACTCGATGGCAAAACCTAGAGATTAACAGGCCCCTGCATCATGTCCTATGGACTCAATACGGGATTGAAGTGGATACGCCACTTACGCGCACCAACCCCGAATGGGAAGGCTACCGATTAACCTCGGTTTGGCCGCCTGATGATCTAGCACACCTTCTACTAGCTATCCTGGCTAGTAAGCGCGGGAATATATGACTTCCCTCAATCCCGTCCTCAGACGTGCCTGTTCTCCCACGGGTATCGGGAACCACTGCCCCCTCGATACAACCCAATTCGAACAACTCTCAATCAGGGAGGGGCTCGAATATTCGGCCCGAGGTTCCTCTAGAAGCGTCAGAGGTACCACGAGTGCTAGGGGTCCACAGCGCTCGCACCACGGCAGCTGAAGGGGACTCATCCATTCCCCTAAACGAACTGAAGCGTAACTGTAGTTATAGAAGATAGTTGTCTAGATTAAAATTTTAAACCGAACTGAGGAAAGGTTGCTACACAACTTTTAGTGTAATACCTACAATAGTATAAAATTGCACAAGTAAGAATTCGGCAAAACAATGCATGTAATGTTTCGCGTTGAGAAATAAAGACAATTTGAATCTCAACTTGAAAAAATAATCGTTTATGAACTTTAGTAACAATGAAACGATGTTTTCCAGAAATGCCTATTTAACGTTCCTACTCCACCTTCGGCTATTTTAAAATGCAAAATCTTACATCCCCTAAGTACATAAAAAATGAAGAAACAATTTTACGCACTTATTCAACACTAAAATTCGAGTTTATTCATGAGATCTGTTAAATTGCTGTGGTTCTTAGCGTCCTATTCTATCCTAGACCATAATGGTTGTTTAATTTTGCTCAGATGTCTCTATGACGGTTTTAACGTGTCGTAAATCCATGACATGGCACCACCGCTTCTAAGGAACTTATGCTAAGACCTTTTTTTCTGATCAGACGTTTTGATTATTAATTTGTAGAAGGTTTGAATGGCTTCCAAAATACCTTAGTTTAAGGTAGTGCTGGCATCTCTGGGCATACTTATGAAGCAACATTCCTCTGGTGTTCGACGTAAGATTCGCTGCCTGCCAGGACAATTCACTTTCCTCATTGCTTGCGAACTAATGTCGGCTCTTCCACTAAGTGCTCCAAAGAAGGGGTAACGTAGAATTCTGGAATACTGTGTTCGTGGTCCACATAAAACAATTCAGCTTTCCATTATTGGAACAGTACTCAAATAGTAGTCATGTGCAAAACGTCTTGACCTTCCATGTATTGTCAGTATTTGACATACTAAGCAGGCCACAGAAGATCTACCTAAGCCTGAAATACTGAGGATGGCATGAAAAAGTAACGCTCTAAAAGAAGCGTCATCACAGTGCAAAAATATCCGATACTTGATGGTCCAATCAATGTTTACTGAGTGTATTGTATTCAACTAGATAGATCTACCATAATGAATTAATTTTATCAGTCTCCTCCAATCCTTCCTGACATGCTTCCGTCTTGGTCGTACTGGTTAATTAAGAAAGAAGCTCCCAGTAAACACGGAGGTTTAATTTGCTTCAAACATCGAGGGGTGGAGGAATCAATATGATGACAGGCTGATGTCCTTTATTAATTAAAAATTCATTTAAATAGCTTAACTGCATTATGCTTGTAACGGTTCATTATATTAAGTGTATTCTTTGATTGTTATTTCGACTTGTAGCATTAATCACGTGGATGCTAAATTTTGTTCCTGTAATACCATCAAACTTTTCATATTTCCCCTTGTAACTGCGATGAGGAATATTATTTTCCGTGAACTATCTAACCAGCGGCACTACAGCCTTTTTGGGGATAAGAATTATTGTTCCGCACCCCTCTGCTCATTGGTGTACTACCCGACAGATCCCTGAGGCATATTGACCTACAGTGACCAGGGCTGTAATCCACGTCCATTGACTTTTTTTAAGTCGTATGGGACGATGAATGAAATGGGTGAAATGATGCTCAAATGGGCCCAGGGTCCATGGAGCTTAGAGTCACCCGACATTCGTCTATCAGGATAAGGGAAATTCCCGGAAAAAAACTTATCCAGGTAAATCACCCTGACCGAGATCGGAACGCGGGACCTCTTGAACTGAGGCAGACATGCTAAAGTCTGTTTAATTAACGCGTGTGCACGTCAGCCTCTGCCTTTGACGAACCCTTATAATCGTTTTACAATTCCCGACCCTTCTTCTCCCAGATCTTTCGGCAAGGTTGCCACCTTTCTCGATACGCCATGAGTGTGGTACGAGGTTTCGTCTGAATAAATTACCTTATGTCCATTACTGCAAAACTTCCTTAGTTTTGACAAAGCTACAATTCTACTGGATTCCGTAATAACCTTAACATATTCAAAGTGCGGTATTTGAAACCCAGCTCCTTTAGGAGACCGCGCAAAGTGAAGTGCCCATAAAGAAAATCACAAATTTCTTGCAAATGTGCAACCAATTCGTCTAAGGTGGGCGCTCTCCCTTTTGTATAGCATCTATAAATTTCTCTACGAATTAAATCGCATGTGAAATTATCTACTTTAGAGAATCGTTTCCTTTTGTTTTCACACTTGATCGGTGTCTTCGAAGAGTGTTCGAAATTTTTCAGAACGTCAAAGAGAGACTAAAATTGAATTTTATTCAACCAACAAAGGGATTTATACATTACATAACAGGACACGGACCTTATAAGACCTATTGGAAGAAAATCAATAAAACTGAAAATGATATATGTGAATTATGTAACAAACAAGATAATCCTGAACATGTAGTATTTGAATGTGGAAGATATGCAATTCACCAACAAGAAGAGAGGCATGCGCTAGCAGGATATATCGTATATGACATAATTCGAGATCAACAATTGGTAAATAAATTACAAGTTTTGACTAACTTTGTAAGTAAGAAAGCATGGGAGGTAAAAATATTCAAAGGAGAAAGAGTTGATAATGGGCGAAGAATAGTACAAGATCCAAGAAGGAGTTCTAGAATACAAAATAGGATAAGACGGGAAGAATTATTGAATAATCTAACAATGGAGTTGACTGCATGGGCGGCGGAGGGAGAGAGTGATGGCAGAGGCCATGGTGGACTACAGAATTAGTAGATTTAGATATAGATTTAGGAAATAAGGATTTTGTAATTTTTATAGTTGTTTTCTTTTGTTTTTTGCTTTTTTGTGTTTATTTCTGTTATTTTATTTCATTTTATTTTTGTAGAGTAGCTTTCTGAGAGATTTGTATAATTATAACATTTGTAAGGATTTTATGGAAAAATAAAGAGAAAATTTGGATATATGCCCCGATATAGTTGTCTAGGTGCCGGGGTAGAATATTCAGATTTTATTTATTTATTTATTTATTTATTTATTTATTTATTTATTTTGTCATTGGTATTACTTTTGTCACAGTATTTCTTACTGTATTTCTGTGAATACCCAGAATTTATCATCAGTATCATTGCACGACCCCTTACCGAGATTATTTGTCAGCACATATTTATATGTGTTCAAAACAAGCGCTTGAATTTGCTTAGAAACAGTTCCCGTTATAACTTTGGTTTTTTTTGTTGTTGTAGTTTTATAAGGCTTTTCCAGTAATATAACTCGGCCCAGCTATTCACACTATCTTCACTTTGATTATTTTCACTTGACTGAAAGTTATCTACTACTTCATCTTCATTTATCACTGCATTTCCCTCTCACAGTCTCCACATCGTGACACACAACGAATTGCTGCACGTATTGAAACAGATCAACTGGAAGTTGGAACTTTGGCAACTGAGACTCCAAGTGGAGTAGACATGCGACTGTCACTTCGAGAAAATCAGGGTTGCTATTGGTCCTCAACGACAGTGTTCCATTTCTTAAGTGTGGAGATAGATTTATGACGGTCATTAGTGGGCGGGAGGCTCAGGTTCCTTTGACTCCGAACTGCACATGCGTTAACTAAACAGACTTTACCATCTACGCTGTAATCTTGTTCCTAATTGCTGATTAGAAGAATGAAGTATTAGTAAGGTGGCGTACAGTAAGGGGCGAAATACAAATGGAGCATTAGGGAGCCTCGTGTCCAATATGGGTTAGTGAATTATTACACGCAATCATAAAAATGATCTTAATGGTAATAAGTGCATTAAATATGTATTAACGTAAGTATTTATTGTAATATTTGTCAAAGAATGAAAATGAGTCTTAACAGCGATATAATTTGCAATTTTCATAACTGAATAAAGACAGAAGTCAACTAAATTAATTACTGCACTTTTGTTCTTAAATGAACATTGTAACAATAGGAAGTGCATGGTAATAACTAATTTTCCAGTATGATCAATCTATACGATGGAAATTATTCTGACAAAGTAATATCATTACCAATATTCCGTCACTGAAAGACGGTAGCGTAGATGATAGCGTGTGTGCCTCACGTTCAGGAAGTGCCGAGCTCGAATCTCGGTAAGGGTGGGCTATCTAGATAAGAATTTTTCGAGGTTTTCCCTTATCCTGAAAGACGAATGTCGGGTAGCTGTAAGCTCCATGGACCCCTGGACTCATTTGAGCATCATTTCAAACATTTCATTCACCGTCCGAGGACGTAAAATTATAAATCAACCTCGAGCTTCAGTATTACATTCCTTTTCCCTAAAATTATCAATTCTTCTGCTTAAAAAAACCTTTGTCACTGAGGGGAGTTTTTCATATTCAAAAATTTCTGTAATTAAACGTAGTATATGGTAATAAAATAATTTTCTGAAGTGTGATAAATCTGTACAAATATATCATTTCCGTAATTCAAACCACGTGAATTAAATACATCATAAAGTAAAACTATAAAAAATTAGGTGTATGCAATTTTAGATATTATTTCAAATACTAATGAAACAATCATGTTAGTTTATTAATGATGAATATGAATCAAAATATAACTAAAATATTGACATATTAATTGTTTTTGTTCAAATAACATTCTCTGAAATAAATCCCCCCTGCGACATAGATGTGTTGTGCCAATCAGCCAAAGAAATGAAAGATAAACTACAGTTCTACTGACTTTCATTCAATATACCTGGAGGATTGAAGTTTTATAGGTACAATCACAGACAATTCATCAGCAGTATCTACTGAAATATCAAAAATGGAGTTCGGTTCCCCCATCTTTTTTCCTTGTCATAATATTCAATCACTTTATATATGATATCTCGTAGCTGCCGATGTCCAGAAGAGAAGATTGCATCTGAACAGGGTGTATTGGACTAGCCGTGTATGTGGGATAAGCTCACGTAAACATCTGTGTTTGGAATTATTGCCGGTACGCTTCCTCACTTTGCCACGTTCTCCCTTTCTATTCTAAGAAGTGAAGTATTTTCAAGACATCTCTTGTTATTGGTTTGCGTTTTATAATGTTTATGCTTAGAGGAAAGCATCGTTCCTTCTCTATCTCTATCTTTCTCCCTTGGTCTCGCTCTCGCTCCTGCATTCTTTCCCTCTCTCTACAATACAAACAGAATGGAATTTTAAGTCTGTACCTGCGAACCGGCTTTCCAAACTGTTCTTTCATTTTATTTTATTCATATTTTATATTCAAGAAATGTGTAGCGAAGCTTCGTGTATATTGCCAAATTGGCGATGACGTAAGTTTGCCGTGAGAAAGCAACAAGAGCTCAAGAGTGCCTACTGGCTGACGTCACGAAGGGGAAGTAAGTTGTCGTGCGAATTAAACCTTCATTCAAGGATAGCTGTCGCAATCAAGCGAGTCGTGTTAGTTCCACTATGCAACCTTAATTCTAATGGCTTACAGTTTTAGAAACATCTACCACGCCTAACAGATATATCTATAAAAGGCGATGCAAGCCGAGAGTAAGCAGTTAATAGTGAGTTAATCAGAGTAACTGAGTGAAGTGTGCTTCGAGCTGCGTGTGGTACGTTCCAAGCTCTGTGATAAGGAGTCAGCAGGCTGTGGAAAAACAGGAAGTATGACGGCTGTTCAATAAAGAATGATCATAATTTTTTACGGTCATACTTTTTGGCATTAAAATTCAATCTTATATTCTGTTAGCTTAAGGTGAAACAAACACGCCGTAGTAGTTAGTACTCCTGGTTCCCGACTGTGAGAACCAGGCAAGTTCAGATATGTTCAGTATCGCCTACCGCTGTAATGGAGGTAACACGCGAGGAACAATATGAGGCTTTGATATTCTGTTTTCGTCTCAACAAATCTTCAGTTTAGGCCTATACAATGTTACAGGAGGCTTATGGAGAGACTGTTCTTCCCTATAGCACAGCTCGAAAGTGGTTTAAAATGCTGAAAGAGGGGTCACAATCAATTTCAAGGGAAGGTGGACCCGGTGCTCCAGTTACTGCTCTTACGGAAGAAATCATCTACACTGCTGCTGACATTGTGAGAGAGGATTGACGAATTGCCTTAAGATCACTTTCTGAAATTCTGAACATGTCATTGGGTACCACCCACATGTTGGTGACAGAAACATTACACATGAGACATGTCTGTGCGCCATGGATAAAAAAATGGCCGCATATTGCCAATGTTGTTGCTGAATATCTTGCAAAAATCAACGTGAAGTGCATCCCTCCCCCTTCCTATAGTCCGGATTTAGCGTCATGTGACTTTTTTCTATTCCCTAACTTCAAGAAGCGCCTTCTTGGGAGGCATTATCCATCACCAGAAGCAGTGGTGAAGGCTGTGGAGGCGATTTTGTAGGGTCTCTCAAAAATGGTTTCCAGCATGTCTATGAAGACTGCCAGAAACGCTGGGACAAGTGCATCGCATTTAGGGGAGACTATTTTGAGAAGGACCATCAAAATTATGAGGATGAATAAAAGGCATGTTGTCAAAAAAATTGTAATCATTCTTTATTGAAACAGTCCTCGTAGTTCACCGCTCCAGGTGACGGATCGCCGGGCTCTGGAATTGCCGGAGAAATAGTTTAAGTGTCAATATAGGGGGTGTGTTCAGAATTATTATACTGCTCCGTGTTGACCAGAAGGGTTATAGCAGCACAAAAGGTGCGTGATATAGAGACCTAAAGGAACACTGTTGAGACGTGTCCAAGTGTTGCATTTGTGTACAAGAAAGACTGACTCTGCGTTATCGGTGAACTATCGATTTAAGGTGGAAATAACGCCGTTTTTATCTTTATCACAGTATTAACCATAAACAGAGAGAAAAGCATAACTTCCAGCTTCTGTAGCGATGTTTAAATACTTCAGGGGTTACAAAACACAACCATGTAACTCATGCACCCCTAGGATGTTTATTATTGTACAAACATACATGAAGGTGCGTTAGGGAACTAATGAAGTTCCCAAGTCGCGAGTACATTTACGTAATTAGTTACGACATTAGTACTGAAATTATTTCCTGGAGTTGTCCGTCTGTTTCTAGAATTAAATAGCAGTTTTTACTGGCGCTAAGTTGGCTACAACACGAGTTGTCCATTACCATTTTAATTACTGTACATTTTTAAGGTAGCGACTTGTGTTTTTATTATATTAGCAGGTCGTGGGGCTGGTGTGTACCTTGTGTGATGGTCGATGGTTAACACGCGCTGCTATGACGACATCAATTATTCATGTGCAAGTTATCCACTCCACCCCTTTCTGAGCCGGAGAAACCAGCGACAGATTTGGGATCATCAATTTTAGATTAGTCCGCCAAATACTCGAAGCAGTACATTTCGTACTTGTTCCCATAGCAACGTCGCTCTTCCACTTACTTCACTTGTTAGATAAATTGCTTTTCATCTGCTTTGTTAGTGAATTTTTATGTCTAGAAAGAAGCTATGAGCAAATTCACGACAAATATTCGCCATGAATAACATTGGGTTGAAAGCGCAATATATTACAGTTATTCCGAGCCACGGGGTTGTAGAGAATGCCTTAGTTTGGCGGATAGAGGAAGTTCGAGTAATGCATCAGTGCGGATTGCGCCACATCAGCATGTCCACTTTTTCAACATTTCCACTAAAAGAGACGTTTTATGTTTCCAGCGAGCAAGAACATAACTGAATTGGAAGCTCCAGTTTCAACTGCATAATTATATAATAGAATTTGCTTACATATATTAACAGAACAATTTGAATGTTTAAATTTCTTCCTTTCAGAAACAAACCAGAATCACTTTCCTCCTCTTCTAGTTTTCGGCAGTTGTATTTTACTATTATTTATACAATTAAGTGTAGAGGGTGGGTCAAAAAGTAATGCCTCCTATTTTTGCCTTAAATAAGTAAGTTATGTGAAAACTTTGAATTTGGCGCAATTCCTCAAACCTTCTTCTCCAATCCCCTGCAGTAGTAACTTCCTCAGTCAACAGGTGGCGGCACTGCATCCTCTTGCAAAATGGCTGACATCGACATTCGTATTATACAGCGTTCTGTGATTGAATTTTTGACTGCGGAAGGTGAAACGCCAATTCGCATTCACGAAAGGCTAAAACATATGTATGGTGATGCAACGGTGGATGTCAGCACTGTTAGACGATGGGTTCGTCGCTCTAACGAAGCTGAAGGACAAACACCATTGGCAGATGAAAAGGGAAGCGGCAGGCCGGTGACTGCAGTGACTCCATGCAACATTCAGCTAGTCGATGACATCATTCGTGGTGATCGCCGGGTAAAAACGGGTGAATTGTGTCATATTATCTACCTCAGTAAAGGCAGTGTGATGACTATTATTCAACAACTGGTTTACTCAAAAGTTTGTTCACGTTGGGTGTACCAAGAATGTTAACCGCCCACAACAAAGAAACAACGAAAGCAATAGCCTCCGAACACTTGCAGCGCTTCAGTTTGGAGGGAGAGGAGTTTCAGGACAAAATTGTTACTGGAGACGAAACGTGGGTTCATTTTTTGAGACTGAATCATAGAGGCAGCCAATGGAATGGCGTCACACCACGTCACCGAAGAAAAAAAATTCAAAACTCAGCGGTCGGCAGGGAAAGTTGTGGCAACAGTGTTTTGGGTGTGCTTATGATTGCATTTTGGAGCAGGGTGGCACAATAAATTCTGTCTAATTTTGTCTAGAACTCTCAAAAAGCTGAAAGCAGGTCTCCACCGAGTTCGCCCAACAAAATCTATGGCGGATGTTCTTCTGTTGCATGACAATGCAAGACCACACCCCAGCCGTTACACCACAGCAGAAATTGAGAAATTGGGATGGCAAGTCTTACCTCACCCCCTCCCCCCATACAGCACTGACCTGGCACCATCAGACTTCCGTCTGTTCGGGCCGCTAAAGGAAGCTCATCGTGGGATTCATTTTGAAGATGAGGAGGCTGTGAAAACATCCGTACGTCAATTGCTTAGGAAGTAAGACCGTGTGTTTTACCACACTGGAATAAATGCCATATTTAAAATGTGGACCAAAACTGTGGAAAAGGACGGAGATTATAATGAATAGTGACAAATTAATCGTCAATGTTTTTGAGCTAAGTAATTTGAATTCAATTTTCTTGGCAGTACAAGAGAAAAAAAAGGAGGCATTACTTTTTTACCCACCCTCGAATAAATACGTAACTGGCATGCAAACACGTATAATAAACTGCATTGTCATTTAAGCGGGACAGACTTACGTTGCAAAATACAATCATAGTGAATTCATCAGAGTTCAAGAGGTCCCGAATTCGAATCTGGGTCGGGGTGGGTTATCTGGGTACGGATTTGGGGGCATTTCCTCATTGGAAGATTAATGTCCAATAACTCTAAGTTCATGGACCCTGGACTCACATGATAATCATTTCACCTATTTCATTCACCGTCCAACATAACTTAGCCTTGTAGGACTTCACACTTAAAAACAATATGCATAACACTACGTTATAGCAATATAACATACATGAAGTTGCAACACCTAGTAAAGTTAACATTTTTGGATATAACGTATTTGAAATTCATTTTATTTTCTGAATATTTTCATGAAATTTAAGGTTATGGCCCAAAATTTCCACCAAATAGCAGAATGGAGCAATGGAGAAGAAAAACAAATGCTGCGAATGAACCTGATATACAACCTGGACATTTACAATTTTGTTCCTTTAACTATTTTGTATATATCTATTTTGGTTAGAGTTTAGAAATAAAACTATAGTTTTGTTTCATCTGTGTGACATTTACCTTACTTTTGCCGTCGGAGATGAAATGGTAACCACTGCACGTATTTATACCAGTAAGTGTACGAGTTCCTTTGGTTCAAATCAGTAACCTCTTCTGCATCCTTCTTAGTTTATCCTTCTCTTATGGATTTTTGTTGTTGTAACTTACGTCCTCCAACGTTGTCATATCGGGCGATGAGTGGAATGGATGAAATGATGCTCAAATCAGCCCAGGGTCCATAGAGCTTACAGTTACCCGACATTCGTCTTTCAAGATAAGGGAAACCCCAGAAAAAACTTATCCAGGTAACGAACCCTGACCGAGATTTGAACTTGGGACCTATTGAACGTGAGGCAGACACGCTACCATCTACGCTACCGAGGCGGGGCGGGAACTCTAAATGATAGGTTGTATACCCCCAGTTGTCTCCTGGTGTCAAGTATATGTAAAGAAGCTGCCAAACTCAGATCACAGAAAGTAACCAGGATGTATGTTCAGCCTGAAGTCTGGTATGCAGTGAGGAAGGAAAGGGTAGTCCAGAGAAAACTCGCTTAGACGCCCTTTGTTCCATCACATTCGGATGCTGGAACAAACCCGAAACCTTTTAGTTGGAGGCAAGAAGTTTAACCACTCAACTAAGGAGGTTCGATGGGAATATTACACATCTGACCCCCCCCCCTAAATTATTATACTGCAAAAATGCACACAGATAAGATTTAAAACAGTCGAACATAATTTGCATCTTATAGAATGTACCAAATATACCACCGGCCACCATTGCCTCTGATTAGTTCATTATGCCCGCTATGGTAGCGTAGAGGGTAGCGTGTCTGCCTCACGTTCAAGGGCTCCCGAGTTCGAATCTCGATCAGGGTGGGTTACTTGGATAAGGTTTTTTTCGGGGTTTCCCCAAGGCGTCCCGGGTTCTATCCCAGGCGACCGCAAAGTGAGATTTGTGGTGGACAACACGGCACTGGGAAGGGTTTTCTCCGGGATCTCCGGTTTACCCCGCCATCTCATTTCACTGGGGCTCTATCTTCATCTCATGTCTCATCAGTGTCATCGTCTGCGGTGCCGTATGTAGTAAAAGCGGGCATTAAATACTAAACATTTTTCCGGGGTTTTAACTTATCTTGAAAGATGAATGTCGGGTACCTCTTAGCTCTAAGAAACCTGGACTCATTTGAGCACCATTCACCCATTCATTCATCGTCCAATATGACAACGTTGGAGGACGTAAATTAAACGACAAAAATGAAACAGAAAAATCCGAAGCCTGAGGGTATATGTAATACATGGTAGGTCAGAGCTAAAATTAAACTTTCTTAGAGACCCATTCTAGGCATTCTAAAGTTCAAATTTACTAACATTTCTTAAATAGAAATATCCCAAATCCAGATAGGAATCGGAAAAACTATCTCTATGGTGAGAAAACCATCTAATCTCTGACCACTGGCTTCCTAGGAGTATCTGTCGATTTTATTGCAAATCTAAAGCAATTTTTCCAACAGATTTCGATAAATTCATATCCGCAATGACGCAGTTGCTAGCACAGGCAATTTCTGCTTTTAATTTGTCCGCTACATGCAGAGTGGCCTGCAGGGTAACCGATATTAATGATGCCACATATTATTGGTTTCAAAATTCACTGAATCAAATAGACAACAAATAACGAACGCTTGCATAAAATATTTAATCATAGCTGTGTTATTTGAGCAAGAGAAAAATTTTATAAGTTTAGACCAAAGGAAATAATGCTAGTTGAAAGAATGATTTTGTAGTCAGGATGGATGACGGATCCTATATATATATATATATAAAGTCCTGCATATAGACCAGAGATCCGGCATGATCAATACTTGTAACCCACTCCAAGTTAACGGTTCCTAATAAGGTTATGTTTCTGATATAGGCTTTTTAACTTCTTCAGTATCTTAAAGTATACTCCGGAAGATAACCTACCATGAGCATTCAAGTATAGCAGTTACGTAATTAGAAAAACAGAAACTTGAAATTTCCCTGCATTATTAAGAGGGCTGTTAAATTAAGAATGATCATAATTTTTTGCGGTCATAACTGTTCGCACTAAAATTCAATCTTATTATATTCAGTTACCCTAATGTGAAACAAACACGCCGTAGTAGTTTCATTCTGGTACTCCTGGTTTCCGCCTGTGAGAACCAAACATGTTTCGATATTTTCAGTATCGCCTACCGCTGCAATGGAGGTAACATGCAGTTAAAGTTGATGTTAGAGGAAGATCCGGAGTTTCTTTCAAACGTAATCACTGCTGATGAAACTTGGCTACATCATTTTGATCCCGAGAGCAAACTGCAAGCTCAATGTGTAAATCTTCTTCATCACCAACCCCCCAAAAAGCAAAAGTGTTTGCTTCTGTTATGGTCATCTAATTCTTTGAATATAGATCCACATCAGGCGCATAAGACCACATTTCCGTGAAGCAGGCTGGATGCTGTACCACGATTATTCTCGGCCGCTTATTACCAATGTTGTTGTTGAATATTTTGCAAAAATCAAGGTGAAATTCTTCCATTACCCTCTCGATAGTCCGGATTTAGCCCTATGTGACTTTTTTCTATTCCCTAACTTGAAGAAACGCCATCGTCAAAGCAGTGGTGAAGGCTGCGGAGGCAATTTTGAAGGATTTTTTTTCAAAAAATGGTTTCCAGCATGTCTTTGAAGACTGGCAGAAACGCTGGGACAAGTGCATCGCATTCTGGGGAGGCTATTTTGAGAAAGACCATCAAAAGTAAAGGTACGTTGTCAAAAAAAGTTGTGATCGTTCTTTATTAAACAGCTCTAGTATAACCCAGCGTTGCAACTTAATTAATTTCCTTGTTAAAACTAGGTAAGCATAGTGGCAGGTTATCACAGCACAGTCCATAGCGCCACGGGAGAGAAGCAGGACGTTGTGGGCGTGAAATCTTTCTTGGACCTTTCAAGAACAAAGTTATTTGACTGCAAATAATCCTAATATGAAACATCACTAATAATAATTGATTCTACTTATTTATGAAACCTCATAAAGTGTTATATTTCTAAACTTTGTATTAAAATTACATTAAACTTCTTTATCCGATTGTATATTATATGTCCGAAATAAATTATACAGAATCATGTGATTTATTTCCTTTCCAAAAAAGTCATCTAAGCATTTTACCACCCTAAAAATATATATTCCCCTACTGGGGTTGAAATGGTAACCTTGGAAATCCGAGCTGGCATGTTGTCCATGAGCCATGGATCCCTGCGAAGGGTTTTGAAGAAAGCTACAGATTATAGTGGCATTCAGACATAAGTTTACCAAGACCTCGGCATACCAAGGGTTTTATTACAAGACATCTCTAAATAATATTACCAAGTTCACATTCCATAAACAGCCGACTCTTCCGAAAAAAAGGTTTTAAACAGGCTAAAACCTTGTACTTTAGATGCGTATGCTGAAGTATTGATATAACCAGACTTTTGCTTTGAACTGTGAATGCTATTTGAGCTATTAAACATCTAAGATGTACGCTTTTTGTCATTTATTAAGTCATTTTAACAAATAATTTCTGAAAACGTAAACTAAAGCATTCCTTATGCAACATTAAACTGGCATTTGCCCTTCAAAAGTTCAGCCTTCAGTTAGTGCATTCAGGAAAGAAATTTATTAATACAGATAAAGGTTGTGAGGATTTTAACGCATTGCAAAACAAATGACGTTCAACAAGGCAATAATAAACGAATGATGTCGATTTATTTTAATTCGTCAGACGTCATGTGGTGCTAATGCAGTTAATTTGCTCGCAATCTGTTTATATTGAATTGAGCCATATAATGAAAATATTAGTAAAAGCAGTTGTGGTTTTTGTTGCATGTATTAAACACCTAATATTGCTGAAAATCCTACATGCTTAATGGATAATTACGAAGTTTTGTAGTTCCTAGAAGGCATTCCTCTGAATATTCCTTCTCCCCCCCACTCTCTCTGTCTCTCTCTTAAGATTTTATAGAATGTATAACATAATTCAGTACTTAAAGCTTTATAAAATACAGTATTTTTTAGATGTGGTACGTTTATTTTCTGCTAGTACTTCAACTGGAAATATTCTATTCGTTTTTGAGCTGGTATTTGTGAAGAACTTAGTAACTTCTCACTCATAAAATATTTAATGGTCTGGTGATTACAAAATTCGTGAAGATATTTTAAGATGCTCATAGATACATCCTTTGCACTTTCTACATGTTTATGAAACCCTTCCTAAAAGACATTCGGTTGTATATGTGTTTATTAATCCAGCAAATATTTTAAATAATTTTAAACCATGAACAGTAGGAGAATATTTCCAAGCAGATATTAATCATCAGGTGCTTCTTTCTTCTTTTTATTGTTTTTGAAAGAATAATTTCAGTACCACCGCAATCATTATCCGAATTTAATGTATTTAAAAAAAATCAAATTAATTTTCAGTTTCCTTCCTGATATTTGACTTCGTCTTAATTTATATGTATGTCAATTGTCCACTTTCTAAAATGTACATCACTTATGAATTCTAGATTGTTAAACCTCTTTTTACATTTATGTACATATTTGGCATTGCACATATTTCGTAGCCTGGTGTTGCATTGCACATTAATATCAGTATTACTACACCATTCACCTAGCTATTCCTGAAGCTTTTTGCGCACATTTATGTTAGAAATGTAATATATACATATTTCAATACGTTATTTTATTTCACAAATCACTCTTGCATATAGAAGAAAACTTTTTTGGAGGGATTTTTTCAAATCTTCGTGCTGTATCTTTAAGGGGCTTAATAAAATACCCAGATTGGTATTTATGCTAGTTACATTTCTGAGGTGTTTGTTAAGACACACCAACGATAATACCTTCTTACTATCGCAAATTTTTCAAAACAAACATCGTGCATAAAGATATTAATATATTAGCCAACGTTCATTCGTCTAATCAGAAAGCGACCGAAGTTGGTAACTAGGAAGTGTGCTAGCACAGCAGTCAATTGTTAATATTACAGCAGAAGTGGTTGTTGAAAAGGAAAGGAAAGATAGAAATTGAAGAATGAGAAAATGCCTGGGAAATGTAAAATTTAAATGGATATGACGAAAGAGAGAAAGAGAAAAAAACCTAAGAATTTAGAGGTAAATGTAGCAGGAAAAAGGCAACGGAAGCGACACAGCCTTCTTTTTAAATCAAAGAAGGACCAGTTTTTAAAAAAGGAAGCCATCTTTGCATTGTTTTTTAAACTATCGCCATTTACCTCAGTACATTTCTGTATCTGATGAAGGCAAAATTATCCCCCCAATTTTAGCTTTAATTTTCGTGAACATAAAGGATGACCAAGGTACTAAGTTGAGAGCTGTATGGTACAGGATCTATATACAACAATCAACTTGGAAAGCATTATTAAGGTATCTGTCAAATATAAACAAACGTGGTTTGTTTTCAAAAACATAGAATTTTAAATTTCGTCAGCGTCTAAGATGGATGTAGATATTAAAAGGTGATTTCTACTTTAAGATCATTAAAGTATTTGTATATTTATATATTCATTTGTATATTTATTTGTACGGTTTCCATTACGGTTTCATTACGGTGTTGATCCTAAGATTTACTCGCTTACTCAAGTCCCCTGGCCATAAACCTTTTGTTTTCCTGGGCAGCTTGTCATTTCTTCTTGACCTTCGCTTTTTGTGTCCCAAACCACTTTTTCTCTTAACATACAAAAATTCTCCTATACATCTATTTTTCTTGTCACTCGTCCCCGTTAACATGCGTGATGCCACTACCTCTTTGCTCACATTGTTCCATTTCTTATCCCACATTTTTCTCCTGTAATTTGTTATATACTTACATTCTCCTTACAGTGCCCTCTTCATCTCCACAAAATTTACATATCCCTACCTCATTACTTCTCAACCCTTTTTGATATTACTCCTACTCTCATCCATGCTATGTCTTCTCTTCCAGTTTTGTCACAATGATCTATATATTCTTTCTTATTCCATTCTTTTTTTTTGGCCCCTTTGGTAAAATCCCATATGGCCATCGAAGGCAAAACAAGAAAAATAATGAAAGGAAAATTAAGAGGATTGGAGGAGACTAGATCTGCAGATCACTTTCTTGAAGAAATTGCAGAGGAGCTTGGTATACAGGTTTGTGGCATAACTGTAATATGGTGTTGACGCTAGCGGGAAAAGGAACAGACTGCTGAAGTAGGCGGCGGAGGAAGGAAGAACGGTGGGCTCGGCAGCGAGAGCAACTGAACAGGAGATGATTGAGGTCAGCGGTTTCGCCTGGGTCATCAGGACATACAGGGGAATCGATGAGACGTAGTCGGTGTAGATGCGCATGTCCAAGTCGCATTCTAATGATGGAGGTGAGATGTCGACGTGCAATCCTGAAGATGGAGAAACAAGGGGTCATGGATATATGCGTCTGAACGGTGGCGTAGTGTTTGCCTTTGATGGACTGAGAACGAATCCAGGTGTCATTCCAGCGACAATAGGCGTCACGCCGATGGACCGGGAAGAAATCCGTGTAGGGCAGTTGGATGACTTGAAAGGTGCCTTGGGTGAGTCCCTCTTTTGCCAGGCGATCGGCGACTTCATTGTATCGAATTCCGACATGCCCTCTGATCCAAAGGAAGTGAATTTGATGTCCGGCTGTGGTAGCGTTGTTCACCAACGTCAGTATCTCGTAAAGATAACAGTGCATATCTCTCGTCCAGAGAGGAGATGAGAGTCTCTGCAGCACACTCTGCGCATCGGTTAAGATCAGCAGTTTACGAAATCCCTGAGAAATCCGATATTGCAAAGCGTCACAAATAGCCAGAAACTCCGCAGTGTAGTTGGAAGCCTCCATAGGCAGGAGGTATCATGCCAGGGCATTAGTAGAAGGACAGACGTATGCATAACCTACTCCATCAACAGATTTAGAACCATCGGTGTAGATCGTGGTGAAATCTGGCCTGCAAGAAATGAGAGAGGGTGACGTTCACGTCAGGGCTCCGGATGATGTAATCAGGAAGATAATGCACCGAAATATTCAAGAAGTGTAAGTCATATGGATATTGAAACCCCGGAAGAGAGGGACTTTTCAAAATTGAAGGAAAAGCGTGGTACAGATCCCGAAAACCCAGTAAGAGTAAGGGAAATCGTCGTACAGCTGGAAAATCCGCGTTGAGACAATTAGCAGCGAGATACTGCAACGTCCGCAATACTTGGTGGGCGTCAACGGAGAAAACTCGCAATAGCATTCTGTCTTGAATTGCCTGTAAGATTTCAAAGTTTTCTTTTCTTTTATACTTTCCCATATCTCCTGTCTGTCTATGTCTTGTACTCTGGTTCTCACTTCTTTCCAAAAGCTGCTATTTGACTCCTCTACTCTCCATACATTTCCCATTCCCATCATCATCATCATCATCATCATCATCATCATCATCATCATCATCATCATCATCATCATCATCATCATCATCATCATCATCATCATCATTACTATCACTTAAATAAGTATCCACTCTGTAAAGAAAAGAAAATGCCACCTAAATAGGATCAATATTATACTTATTGCTTATATAGAAGACAAGGTTGGTAAACTAGAGTAAGATGGAACGCTATACCCGGACTTTGAACCAGGGGTCTTCCTGTTTCTCTCCGGTAAAGATATTTTATTTTATCGAGATTTAACTGTATTGGAACACCACAGTGAAGCGAAAAATTATTAGTTTTTAGATGAGTCGTATTTATTACACAGCATCTTCACTTTCGTACCTATTTTGAGGACATGTTTCGCAAATCATCGTTTGCATCTACGGCTCTTATGCGACTAAAGCTTGATCCAGCGGTGTGGGTAATTCTGGGGTTGCTGCTGCCATCTGCTGATTTAGTGATGAACTTAAATGTGGGATTCTCTTCTGGCGGGATTTCAAAGTTCATTAGTTGGTTTTTATGTTTCTCTATGTATATCCTCGCCCATGTGACGAGTTCACTATGTTTTTGTACGTATTTTAGTAATTCTGTGCTATCTTCAATTTCATGATTTTCAGACCAGAAATGAGCTGCTATTCCGGACTTATCAATATTTTTGTATCTTAAGTGCCTGAAGTGTTCTTTCTTTCTAGTGCCTATGTTTCTTTTTGTCCTCCCTATGTAAATTTTTTCACAGTCTTTACACTTAATCTTGTAAATGCCTGACTTTTCCTCTGGTTTTATCTTATCAGTATTATTACTGTGAAGTAGGTTTTTAATGTTGTAATTGTTTTTTGGTGCCAATGTTATATTGTATTTCTTGAATATTTTTTGGAACGTTTTTGTGGCCCAGGGGTGGTAACTAAATTTAGCAATTCTAATTTCTTGTTTTATTGGTGTGAGATCTGTGATCTGTTTTAATCTCTTTTTAAGTTTGAATGATTTTAGCTTTTTATCTACAAGGTTTTTTCCATATCCATTTTTAATTGCAGTTTTTAAGATTTGATGGTATTCGTTTTGATATTCTTGCTGGCTGAGGGGTAGATTTACCAATCTGTGTGTGAGACTGTTGATGGTTGCATGTTTGTGTGGAATTGGGTTGTTTACTTTACTTTATAAATGACTCAAACAGAAGTCTAAGCAATACAACAGGAGGTAGGCTACTATATATCAGGTCTGGTCATCACTACTCCAAAATGTCTGAATACAGTAAAACCACATTTCTCATATTTTGCTTTTATATATTCATAAAGGAATGGAAAGTAGGGGATTATTTAGACATCTTATTGAGTATTACCGGATGCTACATAACTTTTCAATCGAAGAGCTTAAGCAACAAACAGCTCTCTGGTACATACACTTTCAATGCCTTTCAAATAAACTTTATACTGAACAAATGTTTACCATTTCGAAACAGCTTGTATACTATTGCTTTCTAGTACGACTTTAATCTGCATTTAACTATTGACGTTATTAATGAAATGGCCAAAGCTATTATGTAGCAGGTATATCCAATGAACATCACGTAATTCATGCCAGAACTGAGTTATTAATGTAATAGCTTTTGTGTCAATGATTGACAGCACCCATTTTGAGCATAAGAGTGTTTCTTAATCGATTGTAGCCTGCCACTTTATTAGTTGCATAGATTCGCAACTGTCCTTTTGGTGCAATTTTACACTGGGTGATGTATTAGCTATTAGGTTAAAGAGGTGTATGTCCATCAAATTACCGTATGAAATCCAATAGAAATAGATGTATAGTCCATTTTATAATTAGACTCACATTTTATAAAGTTTTTCACAGCAATAAAGTAGAACCATGTCTGATGACGTAATTATCTCCATGCTGGAATATATTCTTATGTCGTTATTTTGCTTAAGTAGGACCTAAAGCTATTCACGAAGAATGCCAATACATTTTTCACCGATTGGAATAGAGTTCATTAATACCCACTTTTATCCAGTAGGAATAAATTAAGAGAGACTGAACTGACAACACAAAGCTGTCATAATCTCACTTTATTTGTCATTAGAATATTAAGCACAAAGCCAACTTATTTCCAATTTCACTTTTTCTCAAATAAACAGAGTGAGTAAGTTCATCTAATGTTCCTTTACATAGCTGCTACAAATCACAACCTGCACTACTCGAGCTTCTCCACGCTCACAGAACGTGTCCCTTTTACAGTACTCTCTTTGACGACTCTGACAGTTAAGTGCAGAGATGTACCCAAAAATCCGAAGATCTTCGCCTCCTTCAAACCGGAGCGATGGATAACCCCGGGGGGTCTTTCCATAGGGCAATACCTGATTTCTTGATAAGCCGCCCCCCCCCCGTTGACAACGTCAAGACGGGATGGAAGTGGATACGTCCCTTACGCCCGTCAACCCCGGAGGGAAGACTATCAAATACCTCGGTGGAGCCACCTGGTGATCTAGCACACCAGCTACCAGCTCTGCTGGCTAGTCCCCAAGACTTATGAGGCAGCCCTCTACCCCCTCAGGGCGGCTGAAGCCTGGCCGGAGGTATCCAGTTCTCCGTGGGAGTCGGGAGACTGCTCCCTCGAGCCCAACCCAATCCGAACAACACTCCGACGGGAGGGGCTCGGCGGTTCGGTCCGAGGTTCCTCTAGTAACGTCAGAGGTACCACGAGTGCTACGGGCCCGCAGCGCACGCACCGCAGCAGCTAAATTGGACGGATGCCCTAGCCTACGGGAGCTGACACTTTAATGTCAGATGTTCTACTCCCATTAGTCCTGGACCCGTAGGACCAAGGACCCGGGCCTACTTCGACCAGGGAGTTACCAAGCTGTTCCAAAAAGGGCGTCCGGCGCCTAAGTGAGGCTTTCCATAGGGCAAGACCTAGAGACTAACAAGCCCCCACCACTGGTCCAGTGGACTCAAGACGGACTGGAAGTGGATACGCCACTTTCACGCGCCAACTCCAAAATGGGAAGGCTACCGATATGACCTCGGTGGGGCCGCCTGGTTAACTAGCACACCTTGCTGTCTAGTACGCGGGAATCTTAATCGCTTCCCTCAACCCCGTTCAGAGGCGTACCCGATCACCCACGGGTATCGGGAGTCACTGTCCCTCGAGTCCAACCCAATCCGAACAACTCCCAATCATGGAGGGGCTCGATGCTCGGCCCGAGATTCCTCTAGTAATGTCAGAGGTACCGCGAGTACTAGGGATCCGTAGCGCCCGCACCATGGCAGTTTTAGGGAACGGATTCCCTCCCCTACTCGTTGACTAGTGGCG
Source organism: Mantis religiosa (assembly GCA_030765055.1). NCBI lineage: Eukaryota > Metazoa > Arthropoda > Insecta > Mantodea > Mantidae > Mantis > Mantis religiosa. The sequence goes on along the minus strand of CM060951.1, from coordinate 29,324,262 downwards.
ACTTACGCGACTAGTCAACTCACACCTAGCAACTGAACTAAAAGGCAGGCTGGCCTTTGTGCTCCCTTTTATAAGTTGCCGGTCACAGAGTAAACTTTCTGGAAACCTAAGCCTCTCGAATTCACTGTTCCAGGAATGGAACAGCGACAAATGAAGCTTCCAGTTCTGCAGAAATTGAACGGTATAGAAAACTTCTGTGCAATTAGACAATGAGACTAAGGCTTCAGGCTTTGTGACTTTTTTGCTGTTGTAATTTACGTCCTCCAACCTTAACTCATATCGGACGATGAATGCAATGGCTGAAATAATTGTAACTGGGTGTTCCGGGTAGGACGGCGTCTTTGTTGTTCCTCTGGACGTCGTTTCGTCCCAACTATGTGGGGCTTCTTCAGGACTTCTTCCTTGACAGCTCCCACATAGTTGCGACGAAACGTCGACCAGAGGAACAACAAAGACGCGGTCCTACCCGGAAGACCCAGTTACAATGGACACCGGCCGCCGAAGCCTGCGCACTAAGTTGGCTGAAATGATGCTCAGATGAGCGCGGGATCCACAGAGCTTAGAGTTAGCCGACATTCGTCTTTCAGGATAAGGGAAAACCCCGGAAAGAAAAGGCCGTGCCGTGGCTCAGTGGTTAGACCGCTTGGCTCTCACCAAGGCGGCCCGGGTTCGCAAAGTGAGATTTGTGATGGACAACACGGCGCTGGGGCTGGTTTCCTCCGGGATCTCCGGTTTCCCCCGCCATCTCATTCCACCAGTGTTCCATCCTCATCTCATGTATCCTCATTGTCATCGCCTGCGGTGCCATATGTAGTAAAAGCGGGCGTTAAACACTACACATTTCATTTCCCGAAAAAAAAAACAACCTTATCCGGGTAACTCACCCTGACCGAGGTTTGAACTCGGGACCTCTTGAAATTGAGGCAGACACGCTACCACCATGCTACCGAGGCGGGCCCGGCTTTGTGATATCGACTGGTGGGTGTCCTTTAATGTTTACCTTACGGTGAACAACAAAAGCGCTGGCATGGAATTACCCCACTTAATACTTTATTATAATGAAAAAGGGATTTAGAATGAAGACTATAGAGGCTTTCCGCAGAGAATTCAAGATATAAAATTTCATTCATCAGAAAATATCACAAACACTCATGTTCCTAGTCAAAATCTTTATATTTCTTTGAACTTAACAATATTTTTGAGAAATTTTATACTTGAAGCTAGATTTGGGCATGTATCTTTTTAAATACATCTTTTGCATCCCTTCTGTTCATTTTGGGTTTGTGTTTTTGGCGAGCACAAACATATTTCCCGTGCCGTCTCCGTTAAAATCTCAACATCAATTTTTGTGTGGAATTCAATTACTTTCTCCAGTTTCTATATAACTGGTAGAAAAAGTAATAAATGATAGCGATACAAAGAGAATCGTAAAACATCAAATTTATTCCCTATTGCTGTATACCCAGGTAAAAGGTTTGCAGTGTTACAGTTTCTTATATCTCTATACATTGATATCAAAGAAAGGAACTACAGCTACAGCTACAGACAATGCTTCCTTCCCCTCCCTTATTGAAAGTACCTCACCACAACACATATCTTCTGCGCGATATGTTCATGAATATGAATGATATTTTAATTGTGCCTGAGGCAGGAATTGCCTAAGGGCATTAAAGAGCAAACATTGAATAACATATCGTCAGGCAAATCTGCTCAATATACAGGTTTCCTGCTCTTCTGTTCGTAATTGAATGACTAGTCTCCAACTCTTATTCACCATTCTTAGTTGATAGAGTTGCTTTCTTTAGCTAAAATGTCGTCTTCCTCCATTGCCTTTCCTTCGTTTTCTAAACTTCTGTCATTCTTTCGAAATTAATTTGAATTTTTACCCCTAAAAATGTTCTACTTTTAATTCCGTTTAAAACGTTTACATTCAAACGTCTCTTTTTTGTATATCAATTTGGAGTTTTCCCCTGAGAATTAAACTATTATGTAGGTACAGGTGTTTTATTTAGAATATATGGTAGCAAATGCACGTTTTACAGTATGTACCGGTATATGGGCTCTATTTTTTAAAAATAGTACTACAATTTTAATTAATATTTTATGCTTGAAACATTTCCATGAAAAATAAAATCCATATTTTATACTTTCTGTAAGAGGACTATCTAAACTTTGTACACAAAAGAAAAGTACACAAAAGGCTTCTCATTATAGGAAAGCACCTGTTTTAAAAATTCAAACGAATCACAAGAAATATTCAGAAAGCATTATCTGCAAAAATGTTATATTGAAAAGAAATTTCTTAAGCCACATTAAAATATTTGCACAGTAAAATTTTCTTTAAAGTCTAGCAGTTTACTATTTGTGCAAAATACCTTCAGAATGAAGAAACATTCAGAGGCCTCCCAAAAAAGGACGATGGCTATTCAATAAAGAGTGATCACATTTTTTTTTGTTTTGTTTTTTGTTTTGACAACGTACCTTTATTCATCCTCACAATTTTGATGGTCCTTCTCAAAATAGTCTCTCCTGAATGCGATGCACTTGTCGCAGCGTTTCTGCCAGTCTTCAAATACATGCTGGAAACCATTTGTGAGAGATCCTTCAAAATCACCTCCGCAGCCTTCACCACTGCTTCTGATGATGGATAATGCCTCCCACGAAGGCATTTCTTCAAGTTAGGGAATAGAAAAAAGTCACAGGGGGCTAAATCTGGACTATAGGGACGGTGAGGGATGCACTTCATGTTGCTTTTGCAAGATATTCAGCAACAACATTGGCGATATGCGGCCGCACATTATCGTGGTGCAGCAACCAGCATGCTTCATGGAAATGTGGTCTTTTGCGTCTGATATGGACTTGCAATGTTTTCAGGACATCCCTGTAGTATTGTCCAGTTACTGATGTGTGTGCAGGTACAACTTGATGATAAACCATTCCATGAATATCAAAGAAAGAGATGACCGTAACTTTCCCAGCAGAAGCAACCATATACTTTCTTGTGGGTTGGTGATGAAGGATATTTCCACTTCGGCTGCCGAGGTGCGCGCGCTGCGGTCCCCTAGCACTCGTGGTACCTCTGACGTTACTAGAGGAACCTCGGGCCGTACATTCGAGCCCCTCCCTGATAGGAAATTGTTCGGATTGGGTTGGACTCGAGGGGGCCGTACCCGATACCCGTGGGAGATCGGGTACATCTCCGGACGGGATTGAGGGAAGCCTAATGAATAGTAGCCAGCATAACTAGTAGAAGGCGTGCTAGATCGCCAGGCGGCCCCACCGAGGTCATATCGGCAGCCCTACCATTTTGGAGTTGGCGCGCGTAAGTGCCGTATCCACTTCCATCCCGTCTTCAGTCTAAAGGACCAGATGGGGTGGCTTGTTTAATAACCCAGGTCTTACCCTATGGAAAGCCCCATGGAGGCGCCGGGCGCCCTTTTTGGAGAGCTGGTCGAAAGAGACCTGGGTCTTGGTCCCACGGGTCCAGGACTAATGGGAGTAGAACCTCTGGCCTCAACAATTGTACACATATATGAAAACAAGTATATGCAATTAAACCATACATTATAATTATATATAGATAATACATAGAGAATATATAAATAATTATATAATAATTATGTTCGTGTTGGACGGAAGTTTCCGCCTCACCTTCGCGGTAACTTCGCCCCACCACGTGATGACCTGACCCATTTCTCAGGTGGAGGCACCCAGAGGGCGGTGTCCGTTACCCCAATGGTAGGGTGAAGATGACGGTGAGCCGAGAGGACCTACAGCTTATGCCTTGGATTCCGAACATAGGGGACACTTCACACGTGTCTTCAAAGAGTAGAAAACACAAAACCACTTTAAGATTTTACTCAAGTAGCACGATCGTTAAAGTTAAAAGAAACTTACAAAATTTATAGAAGAAAAAGGTGTTATAGCTGATGCGAAAACAAAAGTTTGCGATACGTTCGGATTAAAAATTTGAAAGCTTACAATTCTGGCGTGTCTACCTATAACAGCTTAATGTCTATAGCTGTTCTTTATTTCCCAGTTCATCACTGGAACTGCTAGATAATTCCCTGCATTATTTGTTTTAACTACACAAGATAGAACTTGAGAAGTTCGGACACGATATCGTTAGCAATTCTCTTGAAAGTTTGTTTTCAGTGTAACTTTCGCTAATGGTAGACAAACATGTAGCTGGCGTTGTTCAGCTCACTACACATATTGTGAGCCTAGTTAAAGTTTCATCGATATTTACGTCTGACATCTGATTAGCACTATAATTGTAGTGCAACTAGGTAAACAATTACTTGTGTTTAGTGCGAGGCAAACACTCAAATATTAAATTGATCTAGCGTTTCGTGAAGTAATCAAAATCTTTGGCTGCGTTAAATACGAGCGGCTAATGCTGAGTTGTATTTAGTATTTCAAGCTTCCATTGGCTTCGAAGGGTGACAATTTATCAAGGAATTTTAGTTGAATAAATATATATATATATATATATATTTTTTTTTTTTTTAAAGAAGACATAGTCAAGTTATTAAATATAAGTTGAATAAATATATTTCGTATGAATTCAATAAGTTATACTAACCACAATTACAACTTTGTTCTGACAAAAGGCCCTGACAAGATGGAAATTAGTGTAGGTCAGCGTTCCGTCAATGTTAGGGCATTCAGAACTCAGGTAGACATATATATGAAAACGGGAAAGTTGAAGAAATTCTTTGAATTTAGAGAATCAGAGTAAACTGTTTTAGATTCGAATTAATTACTTTAAGGTTTGGCAACATAAAGTAGGAAACTTTATGGACAGATATGATTTACATAGGAATTAGGTATATTGGTAGAACTATATTCACTGAAATTCAAATATCTTCCTTTGTCTTTTACAATGAATGAATAATTTATTCGTAGAATTTCTTTTTTTACAATCTTTTACATTACCCTTATAATTGTTTACCTATCCCACACTATTTCATATATTATCTTCTTGATACCTTGGCGTACATCACACCCTGGGGTTCTGCTCTGCCAGGCATCTCTTAACCTCCATGCCTCCTTGTTACTTAATTAGTCCCATTCTTCCCCTCCTCATCTTCCTTTCTTATATTCTTTAAATTTCTTGTCCATTTTTCTTTTACTTGCTGTAAGAACTCACCACTACTTCTTATCTTCTATTCCTCCCTGCCTGTTAACATTTTACAGCTGCTGCTCTCTTTTCTGCTTTCTCCCATTTTTCCTCCCAAACCTTCTTTCTCCATAATTCAATCTCCGCGCATTCTGTTACATAGGGTTCTATGCTTTCTTCTCACCCACACAATTCACAAATTCCCTTTTCCCTACCTCTTATCCCTCTTAGAAATATTGTTCCTGTTCTCATCCAAGCTAACCCTTCTCCCTCTTGCCATGCTGCAGTAATCTACATATGCTTCTCGTCCCCAATGTCTTTTTATTTGCTTGTAAAATTGTAATGATTTTATATTTTCTAGACTTTTCCATATCTCCTGCCATTCTATATATTCTATTATGCATTTTACCAATTTACCCACATCGCTTCTATTCCTTTCCTCTGATCTCCATATATCTCCCATTCCTATTTTTGCCATAATGCCTCCTATCTCTGCACACCAACTGTCTGAGTTCTCTAATCTTTTTTTCTTGTCTTATGCATAATTTCACAAGTTCCCCTTCTTCTTTGGCCAAGCACCTATACCAAAATGTTTTATTCTTCCATTTCTTCTTGTCTTTCCTAATTCTATTAAAGATACTTCCCTATGTGCTGATCTTAGAAAGCCTAGTAGCACTTTACAAAACTTTCTGTAGTTTTGGTCCACAGTTTTGTTTATATCTGCCCCCCCCCCCAGATCTCCACTGCATACAATATTTTGGATTCCACTAGTGCCTCACACATTCTGTCAGTACACAAGTAATTCTTGGAACTAATTTACATCCACTTAAGCTTTGAACGCTAGTTACTTATACATGGGAAATGTCAAATAGTCATTTCCACAAAGGCTTATTTTCATTAATGTGAAATAATTACAAAAATTAGCTTTTTCAAAGATTAGTTTCTTGAATAATGACTGAAGAAAGTCCTATGAATAAAAATTCTTTTCTTCTGATTAAGCAAGTAGAACGTAATTTCAAATTATGGCTAAAGGTTTCTGCATTCCCATAATGTCATTGTACTTACAGGAAAACATATGTTAAATTCATTTGCACAAGTCTTTATCTTGATCGACGTGAAGCAGGTAGAAGAATAAGATTTCATACAAAATAATTTGAAAAGTGATTGAGAAAATATGCAAATATTGCACATCGAATTTTAAAAAATTCTTTCGATTTTTTTTAAGTTTTTTTTTTTTAACTGAAACTCCAAATGGGGTCCAGTATATAAGAGAAAATCTATTAAAACTTTTAGTTTTAGGGTCAGTTATAAAAAATTCACTTTTAAGTCTGATTTGGACGAGGTCAAATGAATCTCCTCTTCCTCCTCTTTCTCCTCTTTCTCCTCTTTCTCCTCTTTCTCCTCTTTCTCCTCTTTCTCCACTTCCTCCTCTTACTCCTCTTCCTCCTCTTTCTCCTCTTTCTCCTCTTTCTCCTCTTCCTCCTCTTCGTCCTCTTTCTCCTCTTCGTCCTCTTCCTCCTCTTCCTTCTCTTCCTCCTCTCCCTCCTCTTCCTACTCTCCCTCCTCTCCCTCCTCTTTCTCCGCTTCCTCCTCTTACTCCTCTTCCTCCTCTTTCTCCTCTTCCTCCTCTTCCTCCTCTTCCTCCTCTTCCTCCTCTTTCTCCTCTTCCTCCACTTCCTCCTCTTCCTCCTCTTCCTCCTCTTCTTCCTCTTCTTCCTCCTCTTTCTCCTCTTTCTCCTCTTTCTCCTCTTTCTCCTCTTTCTCCTCTTTCTCCTCTTCCTCCTCTTCCTCCTCTTCGTCCTCTTCCTCCTCTTCCTTCTCTTCCTCCTCTTCCTCCTCTTCCTCCTCTCCCTCCTCTTTCTCCTCTTTCTCCTCTTCGTCCTCTTCGTCCTCTTCCTTCTCTTCCTCCTCTTCCTCCTCTCCCTCCTCTCCCTCCTCTTTCTCCTCTTCCTCCTCTTTCTCCTCTTCCTCCTCTTTCTCCTCTTTCTCCTCTTTCTCCTCTTCCTCCTCTTCTTCTTCCTCTTCCTTCTTCTTATTCTTCTTCTTCACGGCTTTGGGCTTTTCAATCCGTTCGAGGTCCAATTTCATCTGCCCATGTTTTCTTTGGTCTTCCTTGGTCAAAGGAACATTATTAAAAGTGTCTTATACGGGAAACAAAGTGCTTCATAAGTAATTACATCTAACCAACACTCGGTTTAGTCCGTGTCATTAATGCATATAGCGGCTATAATTCCCAAATTTAGAAGCTCCCGCTGCAATTCCAAGTTCAGCTATGTGATGCATGCTAGAAAGAGAACAAGAACTTTTCACTGTCCTTTTTATCTCCTCCCCCCCACATTCTTCCTTTTTTAGCGGGAGAACATGTTCGTGTCGGCAGCTCATCAATAATAAAATATGTTTACTTTTGGTATTGACCGTTCTTGTGAGAGACATGGGCTGTTTTTAACAAGACCATAACATGCAAAGAGCCGCAGTATCAAACAGATGAAAATATAAAAACAAATGAAGTGCCCATTTGCTCAAAACGACGTAATGTATAGGAGTGTCCCCGTACCGCTGGGAATTTTATTAAATTAATGTATTATACGGCTGTAAAATGTTAAGAAAGCTTTTCTCGTTAGTGTGGTTCTTACTTTTAATTAGCAAAGTATTTGCTACGCAAACCGAAGTTCGCATTTTGTTCACTTATGTCACGTACACAAACGCTATGTCGTCAACTGAAGATGATACATATTACCTAAAATTTGTTTAAAAGTACAGTGTGTGGAATATTATTGAACTATAAAGTGAGGCAAAAAACCACATCAATTAAGAAAGGTCTCTAAATAAACTCTTAATGAACGCAGAGAACTAAAATACATATTAAATCTACACTTTCGTTAAATTTGAAGCAGGAGTGGTACCATTTACCATTATGTTACTCATCAAAATTCGAAAAGAAGGTCAATATAAATATTTAAATAATATAGACTTAAATTGCACTACATTACTTCATTAATATTTGTGTGTTGAGTAGAGAGAACATGGCCAAAACATTTAGAAATGTACATTAAAGTTTAGTTCTATTAAACTGAATGACATAGTTATAGATGAACTTATTCCTGCGTCGTGGCTAATTGGGCATGAGCACGCTCCTTTGGTTACGGGCCACGGAAGGCCAGTAGGATCGATGCGTGATGCTGGCTCTATCAATTATTATATTTGTAATAGGTATTTTACAAATGAAATTTGTATACGAATTATGCTTGAAGGTTAAACTAAATGAATGAAATGACTAAAGTGAACATTTTCATATGATAGAAGAAAATTTAAAACCACAGTGTAATATTCAATCAGCACAAAATATATGCAATCCATGTGATATACCAAACTTTGAAGTAATACATATAAAGTACTGATATAAATATAATAGTTGTGTAATAGAAGTGCTTCAAAGAGAAATATAACTAGATTACGAGGGCTGATGAACAAAGGCTGAGACTGATTTTTTTTAAAGACATTCATTACTGCAATTCAATATTTACATGATATTTTTCAAACTAGTCACCTCCGACTTCAATGCACCTCTTGTTGTCGGCTCCTTAAGAATCACCTCACTTTTCTTGAGCACTGCTTCATAGTTCTCAAATCGAATAACCCTAAGCTTTGCCTTTATTGATGGGAACAAAAAAAATGTCACATGGTGCAAGATCGGTGCTATAAGTTGGATGTGGTACACAGGTAATGTTGAATCGAGCCAGAAACTGCATTACTTGATTTGCGACGTGAGGCCGTGCATTGTCATGATGAATTCGCCACCCAGTTGAGGCAGAAACCGTAGGTTTTCACTGGTATAAACAAGTGAGGGAACATAAAACTACATAAATTAAGGAATGTGTCACGTAAGCAAAGGAACGCTAAACTGGTGAGAAAGAGAGACAGAGGGTAAAGTTCCCCTTAGGAATGCAAGACGGTCGAGAAACGTGGGAAAATGTCAGAATGTGTCCCACCATGACCCCAAAGATCAAACCACGGCGGGGCAAAGCAGAACTGCTGCCTAGATATATAAAGGGGTGAAAGACTAATCAGATTAAATATAAGGAAAACAAACCTCCAATCAAAATTACTATACATCACGTGATACGGGCGAAACCTTCATGAACCAGTAAAGAGGTGGAGATAGATAGGCTCGCGTACAACGAGGGCGCGAAAAGATGAGGAAAGTCGCGACATTTCATCTTGGGGTATTTCGGCGTGTAAATGCGTAAAGTGACGGGACTGTGCAGAGAAAAACTTACAAGTAGGTGCGGGAAAGTGAAACGTGGAAGGTTTGAAGAAAAGCGCGATACCGACGAGTGGCGAACAAGTGTGATAGGGAGCGATCTTATAATATAAATGATACATCAATAGACTGGTGACAGAAACCAACAAAGCAGCATTGTGTATTTCAACTTAAACGCTGGACCCTGAGACACAGCATACTTATGCTCAGCCTTACCTACAACGGAGAGTAACCCGCTAGTCCGGAACATAATCTGCTTTTACGGGATTGCATCCTACATCAAAAGGATACTGATCTCGAACACCTCTCCCCAATCCCAACAGCACTCAACGCCCTTTCCTAAACCAGGATTGTACCCGCCGATTCCTGCATCACAGTCCGAGAAAGCCCTGGTCGTTTGCTTGCAATGTGATTCCTCAGTGCAGCCATTACTGACGTGCAGTTTGCTGCTGTAACAGTAGTGTGAGGAGGAACTGCATTCTGGTAAATCATTCCATTACAGTTAAAAAAATATGATCAACATCATTTTCCCCACAGATGGATCAACTTTTACGTTTTTTCGTGTTGGAGAACCTGGCGATTTCTACACTGTGCTGACTTGTGTTCCTTCAGGATCATAATGATGCAGCCATGACTCATCACCAGTGATAATGGAAGCATAGGGTTATTCGATTTCAGAACTCTGAAGCAGTGCTCAAGAAAAGTGAGGCGATTCTCAAGGACTTTATTTTATTATTCACTTCAATATCTGTACTGTAATATGCAAACCGATAAGAGGTGTTTAAGGAAATAAAATAATAGGAAAGCGTAACAGGACAAAAAGAAATAAAGAAAGAAAGAAAACTAGTGGAGATAGGATTTATATATGAATGAATTAACCTAGAGTAAGACAGAAGAGCTCCCTCCCAAATGTATCCATTTTGGAGTTTTGCTACAAATATTCGTGTGGAATTATTGAAAGATGTATATGAAGTTTAATATTCGTTCTTCAGTTAAGACACGCACGCACACACGCCACAATGTTTCTAATAATGTTATTTGGGATGATGGAACCAGAAATTAGGAGGGCTATTCAAGAAAGAATGATCACATTTTTTTTTTTGACAACGTACCTCTACTCATCCCCATAATTTTGATGGTCCTTCTCAAAATAGTCTCCCCTGAATGTGATGCACTTGTCCTATGTTTCTGTCAGTCTCCAAAGACATGCTGGAAACCATTTTTTGAGAAATCCTTTAAAGTCGCCTCCGCAACCTTCACCACTGCTTCTAATTATGGATAATGCCTCCCACGAAGGCGTTTCTTCAAGTTAGGGAATAGAAAAAAGTCACATGGAGCTAAATCCGGACTATAGGGAGGGTGAGGAATGTACTTCATGTTGATTTTTGCAAGATACTCAGCAACAACATTGGCAATATGCAGCCGCGTATCATCGTGGTGGAGCATCCAGCCTGCTTTACGGAAATGTGGTCTGTGGCGCCTGATATGGACTTGCAATGTTATCAGGACATCCCTGTAGTATTGTCCAATTACTGATGTGTGTGCAGGTACAACATGCTGATAAACCATTCCATGAATAACAAAGAATGAGATGACCATAACTTTCCCAGCAGAAGCAACCACTTTTGCTTTTGGGGGGATTGTTGATGAAGGAGATTTCCACACTAAGCTTTGCTGTTTGCTCTCAAGATCAAAATGATGTAGCCAAGTTTCATCAACAGTGATTACGTTTGAAAGAAACTCCGCATATTCCTCTAACATCAACTTTAACTGCCTGCAGACCTGCATGCGAATGTCCTTTTTTTAGGGAATCAACAGTCTTGGAACCCATCCCGCACAATCACGTCTCATGTGTAATGTCTCTGTCACTAACGTGTGGGTGGCACCCAATGAAATGTTATGTATTTCAGAAAGTGATCTTAAGGTAATTCGTCGATCCTCTCCCACAATGGCAGCAGCAGTGTTGGTGTTAGCTTCCATAAGAGCAGTAACTGGAGCACCCGGTCCACGAAATTATCTCCCCTCTTTAAACATTTTAAACAACCTTCGAGCTGTGCTGTAGGGAAGAACAGACTCTCCATAGGTCTCCTGTAACATTGTATAGGCCTCAACTGAGATTTATTGAGACGAAAGCAGAATTTCAAAGCTGCATATTGTTCCTCGCGTGTTTCCTCCATTGCAGCGGTTGGCGATACTGAACATGTCTGAACTTACCTGGTTGTCACAAGCGGAAACCAGGAGTCCCAACAATGGAACTGTGTTTGTTTCACATTAAGCTAACAGAATATAATAAGATTGAATTTTATTACAAAAAATTATGACCGTACAAATGATGATAATTCTTTATTGAACAGCCCTCGTATATGTATGTGTTGATATCTTGGTATTGAACTTTTGGTTGAAATATAAAGTGAAAAAGCTTCCAATTCGAAAGTGAGGTGTTCAGCATCCACTGCTCCAATGTTATTATAATATCATGCTTAAGGACACATCGTTTTATTCGATGAGTATATATATTAAAATGCAAATATTATAGTAATGCTAAACAATTACTGTAAAACTCTTCAGTTTTAATTAATTACAGCCATATAATTAATCAGAATTAGCTACAGTTAATAAATACAATTAGTAATTGTAATGTACTCGAGCTCTGCATATAAAGTCAACCAATTCTCTAAGGCGAAAACGTTATAACTGCCTTAGGAAACAACTGAGAGACGAGAGAGATATTTCAACACTGACTTAATTGGTGTTCATTTAATTATCATAGCTATACAAATAATGCTGTACTGTAAACAAACTAAGAGCATTTCCGGAGCAGAAATATATTGATATTATTGCATGTATGGTTACTTTCAATTACCTTCTAGAATGTGGGGAGGAAAACTCCATCTTCTGATATATCGGAAGGTGAAAGTAACCAATTAGAAGGAAAGGTGTGCCAAGATTCAGTTCCTAACACATAACAAAGCGGACCTCTTCCTCTCCAACTGAAATTGCTTGTAGACTGTAAATAAAGTGCAGAGAGCAGCAAAGGAGACGTTGCGCTCCGCATGACCTGACCTCTGCTTAACGGCCTGTTCCGGGAATATATATGTGCAAGGTTGTCTACATTCAACATGTAGGTCGACCGAACTATCCTATTCTAGCTATTATGGCTACAGTAAATTTACCTGAGCAGCGGTATGCAGTTGCCAGAGGTCGGCTTAACATTTACTTCAAAACTTATTACTTCCTCGCAGGAGCCACTGGAAATGTTCCAGTTGAAGGTACTTACTAAAAGCTTCAAGTGAAACCAAAGGCGTCAGTATTATTGAGCTTTATATAAAATGATGCAGTAGACATTTTCTTAAAAAGCACTACCTGAAATTATTGAATCAGCTAACTTCGATCATTTTTCACCTATACTTAAATTTTCTTTTGTTTTCCTAGTTCTAGATACCCCCTTTTCCTTTTCACTTCACTGCTGAAGTGTTCACCATAGCGCGGTCACATTCCTTTAAGCCTCGGCACTCGCCAGCTAGTGTTATGACTAAAAGTTACAGATTTCTCCACTACCCACCGTATGGCGCTGCCTGATCCTGTTCCAGCGTACAGCTGCAATGTGTTGACATTACAAACGCAGAACTTTCCGAAGCAGGGTTTACTGTTTAGGAATTTACGTTTTTCAAACACTTCCGTTGTGCAGAAGCAATGCACTTTAATATCACAGGAATATAATGTTTGCATATCAGTTCACTTAGCAGTTCTGAATGCTTTCAGTTCTCTGTACACACGAAATAAGAACAATGTTGCATTGCTGGCATTATGTATTCCTCAAGGCTTTTTCTCACACATACTTTAGGTAGCTTAGGTACAGCAGTTGTTATAAATTTCTCTATAACTGCCAAAAGAGAAACAAACTCTGGAGATGGGTAATAGAACGTGGAGTTTTCGTCCCTTTTGAATATTAGATGCTGTACACTTGGCGGTAGACACTTTTAGTAATACAGGTGGCACAAGAGAATTCGGCCGCTATGTTTTAACTATAAAACCTCCTATATATGCCAGTGATAAGTGGTTTGCTGCATGAAACGAGGCTGTCTAGGAAGAAAGGAAAGAAAAAAAAACTAAGTAAGTAAACAGTTAAAAGCAGTTTAACAATATACGTTAGTAGGTCTTACAAAATGGAAATTCACATTACCTTTAATGTTATTCAGTTCGCCCAATATTACGATTATTGTGTCTGGAAGCTGTGTTGCAGTGTGCAATGGTGTCTTTTATCAATAATTGAATTGATTTATGAAAATTATTGGTTTCATAATAAAGCAATCTTTCTTCATTTGTTTGCTGCTTGTTTACAAATTATTTGTGCTCTTTATTTGCTCCCCATAATTTACATCTCAAGGTGTTATTCTCCCTTTCCAATCTCTTTAATTTGGAAATTATGTGTTCCTCAGTCTTAATTGCAGCGCAGTCGTCCTCAGTAAAATGCAAAGTGCACACGATTATTGGATTAGATTTATCATTTACCACGAAATTAGAGAGCGATATAGCTTTCAGCCATTGTTTACGTAGTTCTTCTTCTACTGGAAATTCATGGAAAATATTCCCTTTTGATTTTCATTTCTTACTTTTACAGAAGGGTACGCAACAATACACCATCTGAAATATGAAGTATTGAGCTCATAATTGCTGCTATGCTGTTTGTTGTAATTACTGCTATTACTGCTGTTATACTGATGATAAAATAATATAATATAATACGTAATTCTTACATTTGGAGCACTGCTATGTATGGTTCGGAGACCTGGACTTTGGAAAAACGGAGAGCTTTGAAATATAGTGGTCTCTATTATAAATGTTTGTACTATAAAGCTGTCATGGAAAATCTACCTTCTAAGATAATGAACTGCCATCATTTACGGCACAACAGTAAAAGTAATAATAATAAACAATTACATCTTGTGCTCATACTTATGATTACTTATATTATCGCTTATTTATACCCAGTTGTCTTATTGTCTCTTATTTATGCCCAGTTTTCTTGTTCGCTTACTTTAGATTGGTGTCAAAGGCACTTCATGTGAAATTCACTTTCAATACTAATTGAGACCATAAAATTTGTTCAACTGCCACCACAAAACTAAATGTCGGCAAGGCCACTTAAGGGTCAGCTTTGAGAGCTCCAAGCGGTAAAAAAGGCAAGCACCGCTCGGTCGCTTAAATGCGTAGGAATCCGACTGAGTGCCGAGGCTTTAAGGGATGTGAGCGGGCTTCTGTTCTCTTCTCCGGTCGCTTCTTAACTATTTAACATAAAACTTCTCTTTCTTCGGACGCTAAGCAGCAATCCTTGACCGTCGCAAGAAACTGATCAAAACATTGCTGGGGCACTCTCGTCGACAGGAGCTCTCAGATAGTTCGTGGAAGACGGGGTAATAAATATCACAAACAACTTATCTTCCGATAACCCTAGCTGAGGGTTGGCTGTAGATGTAGTACTCTTCCAGCGCTGAAATATTCTGCCATTCAAAGTTTGTCACTTTTTAAGATATTGTCTTTACGTGGCAATATTTAACAGAGAAATGTTTCTTAATTTGGTACATGCATAATCTATTAATTCATTGATATTCTTTCACTTAATAAATATTGTATAATCTATATAACGGTTCTATTTTAGTAACACATGTTCGATTACCGTGACCGACCTACCTGATTCATGGGCTTTTTTCGTGGTAGGTTAATTATATCCCTCGAATTTCCTCACCCTCCATTTCATCTCCATATCATTTCATATCATCTCTCATCTGGTGGTCTCTTTCGGGGTAGAAGTGTCGGCAGGAGTCTCGGCGGTGCATGGCAAGATGATATGCTCTGAGGAAAACTACTTCCTCCTCCGGTAGGTCGGTTGTTGGTCTCCGCTCCTCTGCTGCGATCATTTCGGGACCACCAGCCAGGGACCTTTGGGGCTCAGCTGCTGGGCTCGTAGCCGTCCCGCAGTAGGGGAGCATGTCCGTTGTCCCCGGTGTCGGGGGAAGTCTCTAAGTAAACTGTAGAGAACCAACTCTCAGTACTGTCATGGTTCCTTGACTCGGCCGCCCTCTGTCTCCTTCGCCTCATCCTTCCTCCCGGGGGTGCCCCACTTGGGGGCATAGGAACAATGGACCCAGCATGGTGGCCTACGTACCAAATCCCCTCCGTAATGAAATCCTAATCCTAACACACAGGTAGATCCACAAATACGTGAGATTCTTTGATCCTAATATATATTTTATCCATGTTTAACTGAGAAAATGGACCATTTATAGTATGACATGTCATTCCCAGATAATCTATCCAAAACTAAAATTGACAAAAACTTGCAAATATCTGCAAATAACTAAATCGTACGACTTGGGTGTACAGAAATTGAATATTTTTTGTGGTAAAATGTCTTTAAAAAGAGAGCCTAAATTTTATCAATATAACTGAAATTGCGTCAAGTTCCATCTTCCCATGTCTCCTGTGATGTAGTATAGGATTTGCAATATACAAAATTTTAAGAAGATATCTAAAATAGGAGGAAACCCCTTTTTAAAGAGGAAAAACCGATTAAGAAATCTGAATAAAAGCAAATTATGTTTGCTATATCTACCGTTTAGTCTCTCCTAAAACCACTCATTCGTACTGAGAAAACTACTACACTTCAGAAAGCAAATTTCAATTCAGCACTTACACTTAAATAGTTAAGCTCTGCACGAGTGTATTTGTACATCACATAACCATGCGCTACATTATTCAAAGAAACCAATCCTTGATGTGAGTGTTACTTGCAATCAATTAACGCAGTTTACTTACAAGAAGAGTTAAACTAATTTACATGTTATTTTGCGGTGATTTATTGCTATTAACTCGGTGCAGATAGAAAAGTAAGCTTCCGTAAGAACAATAACTACTGGAGTTTACTAAAAAGTATACGTCATTGGGTAGAGAGTCATAAATGTGGCATATGACATGTTTTCAAACGTGTTCACGACATTGTCATTTAACTGCGGTTTCTAATTCCACATTGTGTTCTCTGTCCTGCTCAAGGAAACTTCTGCTTCCCTCCTTTCCGTAATTTTGCAGGTTGGAACTGGAAGGTAATTTTGTTTCTGTAGCAGTCCAAAAGGTACTTTCACTGTTCACTGACTCGCCACTTGCAATTTAAGGGACATTTCTCCTTATGAAATATCACAATTCGGAAGCTGCCGCTTCAAGAGCGTTCGAGCGTCCTGAGGTTTCCCAAGTAACTTGTGTTTCTCTGAGCTTCCTTTTCCAAAGTTGTTTTCTATCTCCTTTCCAGCCGTTCGGCAAGCAGAAACAATGGGACCGATAACGTAGCGTCATCTAAGGTACCAGATAAAACCTACGAGTATCACAATTTCGGGATGTTATTCGTCAAATAGATATTGAGAATAAGCTATGCAGCAGAGGAAACAAGCTACAAGGAGCAAATATAGTCCGTCTGAAGGTGAGTCAGCAGATGAGTCTCTCCCAGTGGAACGATTCGAATCAAGTCAAGATGTAAAACAGCTGCCCGAAGTCATACGCTCACAAAGTAGAAAATGAACATTCAATGTTAATTGTAAAGCAGGGAAACGTAAAGGTCTAATTATCCCATTGAATAATGCTACAGCAACATCAGTGAGGAAGGTGAACGAACTGTATTTAATTTACTCAGGGAGGTTCAAAATTCATAGCGAACGAGAGAAAAGCTTTCATAACCTCAGCACATCCAAAAACGTTCGAAATCAAGGAGTTTGTAAAATTTGCTATGCGCAGAAGTTTTCTCGAGTTTTACGAACAGAGAAAATAAATTGCTGAAGTAAGTAAATTTATACATGCTGTTAAAGAAAGCATCCTTTTGAAGGTAGTAGAACATATTCTGGATAATACTTAGAGGCATCAGATACGATTTCGCGTCGTGTTAGGTACGCTGTGCTGATGTTTCGATGGTCAGACTGTGTTGCACTGTATTCCCGCCTTCTCTGTCCTCTCTAAACCGTGCCATGCTAAATCAGGACCTTCTCGAAAAGCTGCCTTCATTCGTCAGATAGGTAATAAATAAATATTTTGTTTGGAAATTAATTATCTTCCATACCAGGGTATGGCTGATATTCGGAAAGGCATAGGCAGACTGAAAACTTCAATGCCGTAACCCGGATTTGAACCACAGATCTCCCGGTATCCCTTTTAACCATTGACCTACTATGGCCAACATGCCGGCATTAAATTCAGTGAAGTAGTTACAGCATAATAAGTCGCCATAAAGGGTGCATATCTCATATATAACACCTAGTGGTGTACCGAAAAAATGCGAATAAGTTGAAGAATTCAATAGCAGACCGGCATGTTGGCCATAGTAGCTCAATGGCTAAGAGCAACTGTATGGAGACCGGGAGATCTGCAGTTCAAATCCCAGCTGTGGTAGCGAATATAACTCAATATAACTCTACCTATTCAAATATTGTATTTGTTATCAGTGACGTTAATTGCCTATAAATGTACTGACATGGGGTTGCAGCTTTCAACTGTGGTTTAAAGCTAGCGATGTTGATTGCAACAAAGCTTGGAATAAGAGGCTAACGCCTTAGAAACTGATACCAACTAAGCAAACATAATCCCAAGACACCTGTTTCTACGAAGAACCAGTAGTGGAGAAAAATGTGTAGCTTTCTATATCGCTATTGAGGAAAGGGATATATAATAATAAACCTATGTTAGGATGAAACAATTCTTTATTTATCCCTAGATCAGATTCCTGCACGCTCTGTATTACTCTTCGGCTGCACCATTCGAGTTCACATCATCAACACTTTCCAAAACAATAATATTTGTTTGTCAACATTTTTGTTTTTCCTTTAGATTATTTCTTTTGAATTTGTTGATATTAACATAGATTAAAATAAGAATATCGTTTATTTTATACAAATGCAAAACATCTGTTCCACTTTAACAAGAACGAAATTCCATCCACTCACCGATTATTTGCGTAGATCCTCTCCAATATTTACCATAACAATGACGTCATGGCACTTAATTAACTCCGATGTGCTAATTCTTGCTAGTGATGCTCACATGTTTAGCCTAATCAAGATTCAGAGATCAGTTAGCAGGTTTCATGCAGAGGTATTTCTTATAAGTCCTATAATTTTAAACATGTTTCAGCCGAAAATAAATTGAGCCATAAAGGGTTAACATCATTTGTAGCCTTTGGCATGATGTGTTATTTAGTATCCAGCACCACTTTATATCCTTGGGTCATTACAATATGGATTTTAGTGTTATTAAACATTACAAACTATTTACTTCCGTTTTATATAGCTTTCATAGCTATACGACCTCATCAAGCCTGTCATTTAACCATTTATATACCTGTTTGTAATCCTACCTTCCATAAAACTGTACTAAAACTGATGTTTTACCTACATTAAAGTTAACTAACTTCTAAAAGGTAACTAATTAAACAGAAAAATAGCCACAGAGAAGATCAAAGACATGACGGAGTGTTTGTACATGTACTGAATGTATAAAAATATAACACTTTATAAGGCTGGCTGCGTAGCTCAGTCGGTAGAGCACCTGCCTGCCGTGCTAGGGGCTCAGGGTTCGATTCCCGGCAGTGAAGGTGGGGATTTTTCTCCGACCAAGATAATTCCCCATCTTACCAGGAGTCTGGAAGTATGAATGAGAGTGGAATGTGTGCGTGATCTAATGATAAATAAACCCAAAGATGAGTTAACACCTTCAGTATGTTCCAAAGGAGAACGGCCGCCGATATGACCATAGCACTTAAAGGAGGGGTATAAATGGAACAAGGGGAAAAAACATATTTATAAGAAATGTTGCCATTTTTCTTGTAAATAAATCATAATATAAATTTATAACATAAATTTGAATTTTCTTATAAATTTGGGATAACTTAAGTTCCTCAAAATAAATATAGTATTAAAATTTATTGCATTTCTCTAAAAAAAAAAGATAAAATTCCTAATAATAAAAAATATTGTATTTATAAGTTTGTTTCGATTGTGATAAAGTTTATATTGGAATGAGAAAACATAATTTAGAAACCAGAACGAAAGAACATTTTCGTAATATTAAGTATAAGGAGACTGATAAATCAGCCATAGCAGATCAGTTTTGGTCATTTAACCATGAAATAAATCTAGGAGTTAAATTATTAAAGCAATTAAATACTCCGATAGATTTAGTGGTTTGTGAAAATACATTTATTTAAAAAAAAAGCATACATCGCGTAATGAAATTTTGAAATGCCGGCAGTCGAATATGTTTTTAAATTTGTTTTATTTTCAGATTTTGGTAGTACTAACAAGAACATATTAACATCTACCGTTCGTAACGATAACGACAGCTTTGTTGTTTTCGGCTGAGGATGTATAAAAGTTTAACATGAAATCGCAGTACCGGTCAATTTATAAGAAAAGTATCATCATTTTTATAAGGTAAGTGAAGTTTTAATTACAAATTGTTATATTTGTAGATATTTGTTTGCCTCACTGTTAATACCTTCATATTTACGTATGTACTGAATACTTTGTATTTTGAACTTCGGTTAACAATACAGTTCAGCTTTTGTTATGAATTTGCTTGTTTAATTCACACTGTCACTTTTCGCTGTCAATTCACGTTGTTGTACTTTCATTTTACTTTCTTCCATGACACAACCGTGGAATGAAATGCACCCCAACGCAACCTCTCTTTCCGGAATACCCATTGTCTGGAGAGTTGAACACAAGACACGCTAGTCCTGTTCCTATAGCAGTATTAATCACAGTCACTAAGTTTATGGAAAAACTGTACGTTACATCACACTAACTTACTAACAAGAGTAAACCAAGACGTCATATACAGCTAGTAAAAGAAATACTAATTGGTAACGAATCCTGAAATGAAATAGTACGCGATTTGTTATACATCTTGTATTAAAATCAATTCTACAAACGCAAAATTAACCCTGCTCTCTGATAAGCATACACGCTACGTTCCAAGTGATTCCCTGGAGCTATTTTATTCAAGACTTTCCCTCTATTCCAAGTACAACCCGATGTAGCTGTAGGAAATTCCTGGCTCAGGCGTAGTTAAAATATTCATATTCATGAAGATATATGTTACGTCAAAGAAGTAATTTCAATTAATAAGGAAAACATACTCCCAGGCTATTTTATTACAAATCAAAACTTGTTTGTCAACAGAAATAATGCTAGAAGGCATCGAGAGTACAACACAGTGAAACACGCTAAGCAAATTGACTCTGCAGTAAGATGTAAACCATGTGATTCCATTTTCAGCAACTATCAATACGAAAACAGAAGGCATTTCTTGTGTACCATGCTTTCTGCTTTCTCATTCGCCTAAGTCTTGTGCGATATGACGTTACAAGATAAATGGTGCAGTTGCTTGCTCGAAAGCTGGAGTATCTCCCACGGAAACTAGTGAAGCTAACTCATAACCAGGTCTACGTAGCTGCATTGTAGAGTGGGACTTAGAGGCTGGAACTTGAACTTTAGGTACTCCTGTACTTTCTTCATTTCTTATACCCTCCTGAAAGGTGGCAGCAATAATGGATCTGTGTAAATCTCAGTGTCAGTGGTGTTCCGCTTTCTATCTCTACGCAACTCTTGGCTGAGAGCTGAAAGGTGTATGTTTATTTACTGTTCATATTGTACGTCACGTATTTAAGACATTATCACCTCATCAATTCCACTTTTCTAAAAGACACACGGTAAAAGACACACGGTAGCAGCCCAAGCATTGAGCTCTCGAATCATCTGATTCTACACTTCTTCAGAGCATTCGCTAGTTAGATATCATTTCAAAACCTTCCTTTACATGTACTTATGTACTTTTGGTATATTAAGACAATTTAACATATGTTCTGTCACTATACTTACAGTTGACATTAAGTTTAAAATGCAATTCAATTACAACGAAAAAATGCTTTCATTATCTCTATAAGAGAAGATTTTCATGGTCCCATTGTCAAATTAAATTTGCAGAAGAAACAACCTCTGCTTAAATATTGAATTGCTCAGCACTAAATGCAAGTTCATGTTCAACAAAACTTTATAGCCTTAGATAATTTCGAAGTATTTCCTTTTATTTTTCAAGGTTTAAATTTATTTGGATTGGTGTAAACTTGAGGCTTTAAAATGTAACTTGCAACATGTGGTTTAAAGATAGCAATCCAGATAGTATAGTGAATGAAGGTCTATATGAGTTCTTAAAATATGCAAGGTACTGACTGAGCTTATACATTTATGCCCGATTTCACCAACAGATGTTAAGATTCAACAGGGGTTTAACAATAGTTATAACAAACATTGACTTTCACCAACATGTGCTAGCTTAACACTCGTGTTAAATCTCTTGTTAAACTAAAAAGTCATATTTCTGATGTTAAGTGCTTAAAACTTGTAAAAAGTCAAGATGACGATCGTGAACGTAGCTGTTGTTGTCGATTTGCTATATTTAAGACCGTCTAAACGGCATTCGTAATAGAGTACGGCCTATGAGGAGAAATAATTTTGAGGAACTATCCGAAGAAAATGTTCTATGGAGGTAGAGACTGTGGAAACAAGTTGCTATGAAGGTTACTGCGGAAGTACAAGAGAAGTTAGAACATGCATCGAAAGGAATATGCCGATCTCGCTTTTGCTTCAGGTATTAATACATTAGCGATTTTATAATTCACTGAATTATGTGGATAGTAAGATACACTGTCCACCTCCCGTCTTGAAACGTTCAAGTCACTTGTCACTTGTTTTTCGCTCTTCGTTTTAAATTTACGCAATGCTGAATTAGAACATGCATCGAAAGGAATATGTCGATCTCGCCTTTGCATCAAGTATTAATAACTTTGCGAGTTTATAATTCACTGAATCATGTAGATAATACACTGTCCACCTTCCGTCTTGAAACGTTCAAGCAACTCGTCACTTGTACTTCTTCGCACCTCCTTTTAAGTTTACGTAATACGTTTTGTGTTTCTAGTAATGGCACATGCATTGGAATTAAATTCGTTTCCAATTTTTTCTCACGTGACATCTTTCCCATTTACAACCACCGCATCCGTCCTATTTTCCACAATATCTAATACTTTGTCACCAATTCAATTAACAATTCCTTCTCCATCGATGAGAAATTTGTTTCACAGCTTTTGTTTACGATTTTGTTTATCCGCCATTTTTTTAGCTGTGTGCAGACTGCGGTGCAGCCGAAAATGAAAACAAAATCGCATCGCAGTACGTTCAGAAAATTTAATGAACAAATACTAATCTACTAGATTCAATATACAATTTTACAGAGCTAAATATTACACTCATAACAGAAAACACAAATTAATTTTACAAACAATTTCTAAAATGCATAACGGAAAACAAAAATAAGTTCTAAAGAAAAACAAACAGTTGAGTAAATATTACAGTGATCACTATGTATGTGATATAAGTCTGTGGAGCTTTGGATCTATTATCCCGGAATTCACCTTGAGAGACTGAGGGAAAACCACAGAAAAAGCCTCAGTCAGGGTACTTGATCACTGTCGAACACCAGTAATATGCTCAGCATAGATGTCTCTGGGGTATCTAATGACATCTGACACACACAACGTCTTGAAGAGCGCTAAGTACTTCTTTGAGCAAATTCTCTTCATCACTTTGTCAATAATAATAAAATAATAGTGTCACCCTGGTGGTAGGCTCGCGAAGCCGATGAAAAATGATGGCCGATCGTTACCGGAAGTGAGAGACAGTTGAGGGTAGAGTTGGAAAAATAAACAGTTTAAGGTTAGCTAGCAAACTGTAATGGTGACGAATGTATTTGCTAGGAAAATAAAGTGTAGTTTTTGTGTTTCGTAACCTCGTTTTATTATTTCACGAACCCACAAAGTCACAATATGATTCATCTATAGCCTTCTATAGCTGTAATATTTAAAGTTTCTTGGCGTTAGCACGTGTTTGTTGACATTTTCAGAAAACAGGTTGGTGAAATGCAAGAAATTTAACAGCTTTGTTAGCACTGTTAGAAGTGTTACTTTATATTTGTTAACGTCGATTTTAACATCTGTTGGTGAAATCGGGCATTACTGTCACAAAAGTTATGTTTTATGCCAATTGTTCGTTTAGAACTGTTCATGTACAGAATTTAAATTTTCATTTCGTCTCTCTTCGTTTATGTCCAAGCTATTTGCTAAGTTTCTAATTATGTTTTAGTTTTCTCCTAACAGAGAATTTGGTACAGAAAGAACGATAAGTGTGTGTATGTGTGTGTGTGTGTGTGTGTGTGTGTGTGTGTGTGTGTGTGTGTGTGTGTGTGTGTGTGATGCTTCCCTTATAGCATCAAACACATTAAGCTGTAACATAAGAAACAGGGGATTGTGGACTTCGAACTCCAGAAAAATATAAAAACATTATTCTCACATACTTTTAGTAACACTTTCATGATCAACGTGAGCTGGGTATATGAGCGAGGCTTCTGTACAAATACCAAATACTTTTTAACTACGAAATGATAGATAGGGAAAGACTAGGGAGTACTACAACTCACGATCTTTTTATCTGGATAAATTGAATGCAGAAAAGGGAAAAAAACATAGTAACTGACTCACTTTAAATTATTTATAAAGGAGCAAGTGAAGCCACAACGTTATGCAAATCGATTAAGAGAAGAGGTTACACTCTTTATGTTGGTATTCAGAGTCTCTGTGTATACCTTGCCTCATTAGTGAAACTCGCACGCAATTCCGTCCCAAACAACAAAACCTCTCTGTCTCTACGGCTCAAGTGTCGTGTCGGGGGTAGCTTGAGAACGAACTCAATGTCAACAAGTGCTTCCGTAGCCTTCCTTCACCCTTCCATTTCCAACGAGCTGCAGCGTTTTCTTGCCGCAAACATAACCTCTCTTTTCTTGAACTTGCTGGATAAAAAGCATTTATGCAAACCTATACTGTAAACAGATTCCTGCAGCAATATCGCGCATAATTAATCCACAATGGGACGCGTGTCAGTAATAACAATGACGTTAGCTTGGAGAAGAAGCATCCACCATTTTCACTTAATCAATCTGAAATTTTTGTCAAATATGGTAGTGTAATTTATTAATTACATACAAAATTTCAGTCACAATTATGCCTCTAGAGACATTAAAGTTTTGTTCCAATTGCAATTAAATTGTGTTAGTTAAAAATATCCCACGTATTACACGATTTTTAAATCCTAAGGAATTATTTTGTCTTCAGCAGACGATTATGAATAACTATGTAAATATACTTTAAAATTCAAATATGCCTATGACAGAAGAGAAGGATAAATAATTTCCTATTTCTTACTACAATATCTGGTATAGACAACTTCATACATATGTAACATAATTAGCATACAATAAATACAAAATATTGCATATTCCTCGTTTTGGAATTGAATTTTCCCATGCCCCATTATAATTAACCCAGGTTGTGTACGAGGCATGTTTTTTAAGTCAGTGCCGTTTTGTGATTCCGCCGTCGCAGCGCTGCGGTCGGCGTTCCGCGCTAGTTACCTACATCTCATGTCTTCGCACTGACGCCATTACAGTCTGATTCTTCATTGTATACGTTGGTTTCTGAGTGTTTAAGATGCCTCCGACAATCGTGGGTCTCGCCGATTGTGAAGTACGGGCTGTTATACGATTTCTTAGTGCTAAAGGCGTAAAACCGATCGATATTCATCGTGAGATCAGTGAAGTTTACGGAAAAAGCATGAATGATTGAATAGTAAGTAAATGGGTGAGAGCATTTAAAGATGTCCGCACTAATGTGCATGATGAAGAACGGAGTGGGCGTCCTTCGGTCGTTACTGAAGATTGGGTGCAGAAAGTGGACGAAAAGGTGAGAGAAAATACACGCGCCCAGCGACTACCATTTGCTCCTGCACTTGAAGAAACATCTGGGCGGTCAGCGTCTTCAAGACGATAACGAAGTCAAAACAGTTGTGATACAGTGGTTAACACGTCAAGTGGCCGAATTTTATGAGGAGGGTCTTAATAAACTGGTACCACGTTATGACAAGTGCCTCAATATTCACGGAAATTATGTAGAAAAGTAGATTAAGGTAAAGGCTTTCATGTAAAAATAAAATTATTGCGATATCTATGCACGTCTTTTTTTAATTCCAAAATGGTACTGACTTAAAAAACATCCTCGTATATAGTGGATCATTTTAAAACCTGGGATCTAGAATTTTGTTTCCCTGTGGACCTTATACTATTTTCCCTAGTTTTTCTTATTAGTCCTTCCTGATTTCCAAAGCCATTTTTGTCTTATCTTCCCAATAAATTTTCCCAGTTTTATAATGTTTTCTTCTCATCTTAGATTCAAGATTCTTTTTTATCTTATTTAATTTGGTACATAAGTTTTCCCACGTTTGTAAACCATGCCAACCTTTCTCTTCCTACTTTGTCACAGATGTCAATCTATGTTTCTCTGCCCCAATCTTTTTTCACTGTTTCATATAATTTCAGAGATCCTTTTTTATTAAGATTAGTCCACAATTCCTGTTTTTTAATATCTTTAATTCTTGTTTTTTACTTCTTTCCAGAATGCTTTTTCAATTCTTCCGCTATTTAAACATAATGAATCCATACCTATTTAACAGAAGAATAAGTGTTTTGCATTTCAACATTATTTAATATTATTAAAATTATCTATAAAACATTTCATAAAAATCACGTAGTTTTAAAAGTAGGTGACAATGCGAGTCTCTTTATAAATACTTCACGAAATTTTTCTCAAAATAGAAGTTAATCGGTGAAAGATGTATACATCTAGATAATTTTAAGTGCAGAAATTCAGAAAACGGATTCTGAGAAAAACTTTTATTATGAAAATGAACATTGTACTATGTAGGGAGTGTTTCAACGGTCCAACAGAGTTATGAACAGTACAAACAATTCCTAATCCGAAGGTGATATGTAAAAGAATGGCAAATAAAAATAACAAAAGCTAATAAAACATTTTGCACTTTTCTCTAGATAGGAATATCAATAAAATAAAATGTCAAAATTAAAATCAGTTTTGCAATATTCCACTTATATGCCGGAAACGAATATAAATCATTCATAAAAAGAAGGTAAACGTGAAATTGCTCTTTCACAAAATATTATTCCAAAATAGAAATATTTTAGCCTGCATAATGTTTACATTTATTAGTATTTACTAAATCTCCAGAAACTTAAAACCCAATTTTTGCACTACGGCTTCCTTGGTGTTATAAATTAACAAATATGCTAAGTTTACAAAATATTAATATTATGTTTCTAAACTTAATAAGGTACTCTGTAATATTAGTTCTTGAATATTGCTTTACATATCTATGAATTATTTTTAAAAACTTATTTTCGTGGGATTGTTTTATTTTCAAGTAACTGAAGAGCTTTGGAGAATGGTGATCTTAAACTGTGATGGTCCGCGTCGCATTCTTATATATTGGGGCTGCTTGTTTTTAACTTGGAGGCAATATGATGTTTGAGATTATTTCATCTGTCGTAAATCTCGATATTATAACTTTACTTTGCTTCTGAAGAAAGTCATGGTTAGGATTGTACGTTATACAGGATGTTACAAAAAGGTACGGCCAAACTTTCAGGAAACATTCCCCACACACAAAGAAAGAAAATATGTTATGCGGACATGTGTCCGGAAACGCTTAATTTCCATGTTAGAGTTCATTTTATTACTTCTCTTCAAATCACATTAATCATGGAATGGAAACACACGACAACAGAACGTACCAGCGTGACTTCAAACACTTTATTACAGGAAATGTTCAAAATGTCCTCCGTTAGCGAGGTTACATGCATCCATCCTCCGTCGCATGGAATCCCTGATGCGCTGATGCAGCCCTGGAAAATGGCGTACTGTATCACAGCCGTCCACAATACGAGCACGAAGAGTCTCTACATTTGGTACCTGGGTTGTGTAGACAAGAGCTTTCAAATGCCCCCATAAATGAAAGTCAAGAGGGTTGAGGTCAGGAGAACGTGGAGGCCATGGAATTGGTCCGCCTCTACCAATCTATTGGTCACCGAATCTGTTGTTGAGAAGCGTACGAACACTTCGACTGAAATGTGCAGGAGCTCCATCGTGCATGAACCACAATGGGTATTTTGACATTTGTCTGCACGAATGATTTCAATTTACATTTTAAGAGAAATACTAAAATGAGCTCTAACATGGAAATTTAGCGTTTCCGGTCACATGTCCGCATAACATATTTTCTTTCTTTGTGTGTGAGGAATTTTTCCTGAAAGTTTGGCCGTACCTTTTTGTAACATCCTGTATAAAATCTATTGCTCTTCCCTGGGTTTAAGCCCATGTCCTATTACCTACAAATAATACTCCAGCAAGTTGATCGTTACCAATGAAAAGGTGAACAGGCAACATTTTCTGAAATTAATCGACTATTGTGGCCATTGGTTTTGTTACATATCTATGTTCATATTTTTATTGGAGATACCATGGTGAGAAGACACGTTTTTCGGTTGTTTCCTGTGTTCGTGTAGAAACGCCAGTTGCAGCTCATAATGTTGATAAATTCAGCCCTTTGGATGCCAACAAATATGATCAGTTGATTCACACAATTCTCCTCATAACGTAGAAACTGCAACACTGAGGAGCCTAGAACTGTCTAGAGAAAACTTTCAGCACTGGCATTAAGGCAGATTAACACGTACCTTAACGATATAGACATGTCGCCTAGTGCTTATGCAATAAGACGATCGCTGCTGCAATGAAGGTTGCCCGTATATATATTGCATAGTCCCATAAGTAAAGTTGTTTTTTGATTATTATTGATTATTGATTGATTATTATTGTGTATTACTGTCCAAACGATAGAGAAATACAAGTTAAGTCAAATGAAAGTTTATGTTGGCTGGCTGGTCCTGTGGCTCAGTGGGTGGAAAACTTGCATTCGATGGGATTTGAGAATGTCGTATTGCATACAGCATGAAGTTACTGTCATAAACATATGTTATAGTCGAGGTGATTCTTTTAGTTATATTGATTGTCTAACAGGAGCGAAACTGTCTGCCAACCGACCGCGTGGTGTCTGTCCACAGATGGTGCTACCTGTAGTATCTTATACAGAGAAATAGATTTGCATTTATTTACAAACCTTTATAATACTTTTCTTTCCCGTTCATGGGGTATACCCTAGATTTAATTCTTCTTAGTTGTCCACTAACAAGCGTCACTAGAATGTGTGCATATAAACGCCATATTTGTTGAACAAATAACTGTGTGAGAGAGAAGAAATCTTCTAAACTGCGTATATTTTAACGATTTTCGTTGGCTGGTATCACAGAACATATGCTTATTGGAACTGAAATTTCATGTGAATCGTTGACAACGCGAATAATAATAATAATAATAATAATAATAATAATAATAATAATAATAATAATAATAATAATAATAATAATAATAATAATAATAATAATAATAATAATAATAATAATAATAATAATAATAATAAATAATCGTTGACAGCCAATAATTTCGGGTGCCAAACTAAATTATGAAAAATCGCGCGCCCAAACGATTACGTTTCTGGATACTATTGTTTTATCTTTCATAGCTGCTTAGCTGTCAGCTGGTGATTGTGTTCCAAAACCGCATTGCTACAGATGACTCACAAAGATAATTACGTGAGCTTTGAGAGTTGTGACTGCAGTTTCAAAGTTGTTGCATTTCCTGAAAGCTCACATAATTATATAATCTGTAACAATACAGTATTAGAACATATAATCAGCTGAGTCTTGCAGTGAAATTTTTGAGTGACACCTGTAGATTATTTTCTGTTTCAATTACTTCAAAATGTTGTATGAACTTTCAAGGAATTAACAATTGGATGTGGTATTTGACAGGAATTTTTAATAACATTTTTTGACGGTTACTGCTTCCTTTCACTATGCTGCCACATTAGCATAACAAATTAATTTGACATTTACTCAAATTACATGAGTAGTTCATCTAAATCAAATACAAGGAATCTATAGCACAACACTGTAGCAATAGCTCAAAACAATTAAAAATAATGCAACATGGCTAATTCATTTAATTACGAAGAAACTTTAGTAAAGCATTCTGTGTAATATTATATTTGTAAATCATTTAAATGATATGGATAACACGAGTAACGCTTTTCATTTAAAACAAAGACAGTAACATAAAACAGCAGCTGTCGCAAAAAGTGATTATATATATATATATATATATATATATATATATATATATATATATATATATATATATATATATATATACAGAAATCGTAACTTTCTGTAATAATACTGTAAGGATTGCTGAAAGGTTTAAAGTGATGAATAACACGATAATTCATTGTATTACAAAGAATGTTTAGTATAACATTATAACAATTTAGCTATGTGTTAAGGTTAATACATGTTTCAATATCAATGAGGTTAGTTGCCTCAGGCATTACCTAAGGTTAAGGAAAAACCTTTGAGAAAGAACCCCAAACACGTAATGAAATGCACAAATAAAAATACAAAAACAATTAAATCAATGTAATCACAGTATTGCACTATACCATATCACTAAGCAGTTTGAGAAGAATGACTGCTATTATGCAAAAAGTTAGTTTAATAACATTAACTACTAGTCATCCAGAAATCTTAAATTTTATATAGGTACATTAACAAAGAGAGTGTTAGTTGCAGCATTTGAAGAAATAACTCTAGGAAATTTACTGCTTCTTTAACTCTGAAAATAAATCAATTTTATGTATTTAAAAATCTAGAACTTGTATAAAAACAACTACCACTAAATTGGTCAACAAAACAAATACATAAAAGGACTGAAAATATACTGATCTGAATATTTTCAACTATTTTTCATGGCCTGTGGTAACCGTCCATTTCTCAAAAATACTATTTTTCTTATCTTTAATGCATTTATAAATTAGAAATGGGACACATGTCTTAATTATATATACGTGCATTCCATGTTTTGTACATAATCCTATGCTATCTGGCACTTTGAAATTTGAGATAAAACGTTCCTCCAGAGAACTGGTATGGCCAAAATGATCAAGAAATTCATATAACTGATTGAGGAGGTTTTGTAAAAGTAATATCAGATTCTCGTTGACGTAAGTTAACTTGTAGGTTAAGTTAGTAAGTGATCGAAATCTCCTACGAAGTTCAATGAAGTTCAGCTTCACTTTTGTATCTAAAAAACAAGTCAAAGTAATTAAATGCCAATAAGCTTTTATTTTTCCGTGAATGGTTTTCACAGAAATCCACCGAATAACGAGTTATAGCATCTTAAAGTAAAACTGCTATTCACAGTAGACCTCCAATACCGAAAATTTTAAATCTCACTTTCTTCTCGGGCAGCCAGTCAGGTGAAAAGATGATTAGATATCAACGTTTCGGGAGTGTGCATCTCTCCCATCATCAGGATATTGGTTAAATGTTATAACTTCAAATGAAATACTGGATATAACACAACTATAAACAAAATATAAAGATCAAAATTCGCATTACTGGACAAAAGACAGTTCTCAGTAAATTAAATGCCAGGTCAGGAGATGGCGTGAGTATAGAAAATTGTGTCAAAGAAACGTAACTACTTAACTTGATTATCAAGCTGTATTGGTCTTTGCTTCTTAATTCGACGGATTTCCATTTTTAAGGCCGGTTTCCAAGAGGAGCTGAACTGAAATGCAGCATCACGATTAAGCGTGCTCCTTGCAGAGGAAATCACCAAAGCCTCCTTATTTCTCCGCTCCCAGTAACTGTTGCGTTTTGCCAAGATGGTCGTCTCCCGAAAGTTGGCTCTATGGTCGTTATCAAAACAATGCTCTGCCAGCCCAGACTTCTCAGGTTGCATTAAACGAATTTTTGGGAGACTACCATCTTGGCAAAATGTAACAGTTACTGGGAGCGGAGAATTAAGGAGACTTCGGTCATTTCCTCTGAAAGGAGCACGCTTAATCATGATGCTGGATTTCAGTTCAGTTCCTCTTGGAAACCGGCCTTAAAAATGAAAATCCATCGAACTAAGAAGCAAAGATCAATACAGCTTGATAATCAAGTTAAGTAGTTACGTTTCTTTGACATAATTTTCTATATTCACGCCATCTCCTGATCTGGCATTTAATTTACTGAAAACAGTCTTTTGTTCAGTAATGCGAATTTTGATAGTGTTTTGTCTTTGTTTATAGTTGTGTTATATCCAGTATTTCAATTTGATGTTATAACATTTTATATATATCCTGATAATGGGAGCGATGCACACTCCCGAAACGTTGATATCTAATCATCTTTTCACCTGACTGGCTGCCCGAGAAGAAAGTGAGCGTATTCGTCGCCAGGAAAGCTTCACTCTTAATTTTAAATCGGATTATTCTCATTTCTCTGTACCTGCAGTAAGTAGCCAAGATCACGCGATGATGTATCAAATGCTCTTTCTTCCACAGGAACATGCAACAATTCTTCTTCCACTCTGAAATTTTCAAGATGGCCAAGCCATAGAATATCAATCCAGTACAAATTTAAAAGTTGTAGCGTAACTTGAATCAGCCAATCCCACCATAATCCAGTACGCCAGCGCCTCTATTTTCAGGTGGCGAACTAAAATCTCTTGTTGCCATTTCTCGTATCTCGGCTTCACCCCTGTGGCTGACATATTATACTTTTACTTCGAATGTGATGTCAAAATATTTACAAATCTGCCTGTTCTTTGCTGACAAATGTGACCAAGGCACACTGAGGATAGACAATAAGTAACAAGTTAAAGTACCATCAAGCCTTGTTGTTATGACCAATGGCGGGATTGGAACGGAACATTTATAAAATATGGAGTAACATATTTCTGATGTGCACCTTATTAGTTGCAATTTACAGATATTTGCAATTCTGTCTCTTGGTCATTTTATGCTTTTCGTTATGCACAGAGTGTTACTTCAAATAATGAATAATACTTCAATGTCTTAGCTATAACATTCTAACCTATTGCCTTAAAAACCATGTGCTACAACAAAATGTCTAAAATAAGACTGAAAGTTTATCTCGATTAAGAAGAAACATATATAAAAATAAACGCTTAAAATGGTTAAGAGTGTACAAATTAATGGATACGGCACTTTTGTTGTTCTTTGATAAAACACCAAAATCGCAACCCTTAAAAATAGCAGGTTTAGTTTCCTTAGAGACAAGAGGAAAGTGGTGCAAACGGTCAAAGGCTTTGCGCATAACTAAGGTAATAAATCGACAGAAGCACGCAAACCGTGAGCTCTAATCAGATGGATACAAATTCTTCTTGAGCGTCCGACTTTCAGTTTCGTCCACACAAAGCTATTTGGTGTATACTATATTGCTAGGAAGTATAACCAACAATGATTCTTCAAAATAAGGTACAGTTTTGAAAATTATTCACACTGCTGCCTTTTGAGATATTTTCATACCGAGCCTAACTTCAAGGATATTCTCTATTCGCCAATTTGAAATTTAACACTGACTTGTTATTAAAAACTATATGAACTTTGTTTAATTTTCTATACGCATTCCATCTCCTGACTTGGCATTCAATTTACTGAAAACAGTCTTTTGTTTAATGATGCGAATATTGATAGTGTTTTTATTTGTTTATAATGGTGTTATAACCAATGATACATTTATGGCTGTAACGTTTATTAAAATATCCTGATGATTGGAGAAATGCACGCTCCCCTAACGTCCATTTCTAATCGTCTTCACATCTGGCTTGTTTCCCGAGAATATGTGGAACATATTCGTTGACAGGAAAGCTTCAGGTTATAGACTTAATCAGGTTTATTTTTAAATTAATTAGAAAGGACACTATTGCTCGCACTTTTGTAAATAAAACATGATTAAACCCACAACGCATCACTTCCAGTGACGTACCGATTCACGTAATTATATTGTAGCTATCGCTTTCTATATTTTCAAGCACAGCGCTTTAAAGTCTACCGGTAGATGGCAGTAGTATAGATGTAACATTCATTAGAGGTTTCTTGGAGGGTCCCGGCAAATAACTGCAAATATCCTCAGCTATATTGTCATATAATACTGGATTACGCCACAGATTTCTAAGTCAAAACCCAATTCAGAGTCACTCTCAGCTAAATTTATGGTGAAGCCCACCAAAATATCAATTAATTCATATTTTTCCTAGTAAATTTTTTCTATCACCTTCACTTGTTCACACACAGCCATTCAAATATCTGGAGTAACTTTAAGTGCTGCCTTGTGAAAATCGTCACATTATGTGACGTCACATCTGCTTTGATTTGTGCCCATATTAACTACAATGCGTTCATACCACAAAGATACGGAGGTATCGTACGTCCATTTAGTTTAGCTATGGAGTCTGTAACATATAGCTTGAACGTATCTTTCCTATTGATTATACATATTACACAACACCGATTTTGACGCCATATTACCATATTTCATACTTATTTTTATAAATAAGCAAGCTTTGGAGCACCTTTCGCTGGATCACGTACACTACGCAATGGCGAATAGCAGTGACAAGGTGTTTACGAAATTCGTTGCCCCTCCTTTGTCACTGGTCATGCTTTAAAATAAACCAGACGAACCTTAGATGTACTACTATGGCATTCTCTGATCACTGTTGCTTAGTGAAAGCAACTTTGTTTACCAGAAGGAATGCATGTGTTTTATTCTCTCCGTTGAGTATTTCTTAACGCTTACTATTTAACAAATGCAATTCATAATCTAAAGGGTTTTAGAAGTTTTTCCCAGAATATTCAAAATATACGTTTTAATTTGCCATGAAAACATCAACGACATTGTACGTTGTTATCATCATCATCATCATCATCATCATCATCATCATCATCATCATCATCATCATCATCATCATCATCATCATCATCATCATCATCATCATCATCATCATCATCATCATCATCATCATCATCATCATCATCATCATCATCATCATCATCATCATCATCATCATCATCATCATCATCATCATCATCATCATCATCATCATCATCATCATCATCATCATCATCATCATCATCATCATCATCATCATCATCATCATCATCATCATCATAATCATCATCATCATCATCATCATCACCACCAACAACCTTCAAGATAGGCCAGATAGGCCTGTTTCGGCTCAGAAGGGATCTTCCCAGCGTCTTTGTGGTCTTCCAACATCTCTAGTACCAACTGGTTTATACTGCAAGGGCTGTTTGGTGAGTCTTTCTTCTGGCATTCGAGAGAGATTATCTTTACATTTCAGTATGTACTCCCTGAGTTTGTCAATTAAACTAAGTATTTTTAGTTCTTCTCTTATTAATGACTTGAAGCTTTCCCGGCGTTGATTATTGATGATAGTTTCTCGGGCTAACAGCCAGGTCAGATTAGGGTAACTACCCTAATCTGTTACCCTAATCTGACCTGGCTGTTAGCCCGAGAAACTATCATCAATTCTTCTCTTATTGTTTCGCTGTAATGTTATATGTGATATGTTAATCAAAATCGGTAAAAATAAATTTGAAAAATAATTCTGTAAAATTCTCCATGTAAGGATTTAGGATTAGGGAATTTTGGGATTTGACACTGCAACCAGTCTTGAACTATTGTACATCTGACCTCCAATTGAGAATTCCCGGAAGAAAAAAACTACTACTAAAAAAGACGAAATTATACATATGAAAAAAATAAAACAAATAAAACAAAAAATAAATAAAAATAAAAATTTAAAAAATATAAAATAATTAAAAAAGTTAAATATATAATAAAATAAAGAAAAGAATATATTAAAGAAAAAAATATATGGTATTAAATAAATACTAACAGTACTGCAATTAGCCAATAACGACATGTGACAAATTGTTAACTCATGCATACATAACCTAATAAGGCAAAAAAAAAGCCGTCCTCCCTCAACTCCAAATAAAGTTAAGGCTGAAGAGGGTACACCCCTGAAGCAGCCATAGGGCGAAATAAGCCAGGGTGAGATAAACCCACGGGCGAAATAAGCCCTAAAACCCTCCTGTAGTAGTAGTGGCAGCCATCCCATGGAGCCACGACAGTACACAGGGCAGGGTCTCTACATTTTACTTAGATGGAAACCTCCCCCGGTTGGCCAGGGCAACGGACATTCATGTCTATAGTTTACCACAGGCAAAAAAGTGTCCGGGATATCAGACTCAGGGGGGTTGGAAAAGGTTCCTACACCCTATCTCGATAGTTTATGACAGCCCATGGCAGTTCATTTACACACCAAAAACTTCTGACATCTTCTAGTTTTGTAGATAAATTTTCTCGGTTTTAGTGTACAGAGTGAATAGGGCGCACGTTTTTTTAACGGTTCTGCTCATTGTGTAGCATGCGTTCTCTGTCACACACATACGCTGTCCCTTTCCCACTGTGTAAGGGGGTGCATTACTTTCAGGGACTTACTTTACGTTGGCGAACATTACTATGTTACGGAAGTGGTCCCAGCAGCCGACCTACTGAAGGAGGAAATGGTTCACCCACAGCACATCATGTGAAAGATACTACCAGATGACAGATGATGTGAAATGATAATGGAGATGAAATGGTGGGGCAGGAAATTGGGGATGTAATTAACCTAACCACCATTCGCCTACCGAACCGCAAAAGACTCCAAAAACCCATGGGTCAGATAAGTCGGCTACAGGAATCGAACCCGGCCTCACGAGTGTAGGTCAAAGTCGAAACCGTATAAGCCATCCTGTTCGGTTCTATGTAATGATACTGTCACCCAATTATCGGAAACCACGAATAACGACAGCTGAGTAAGGGACCAGAGGCATCCGGACCACACCCACACATTTATCTCAGTCACTAACTGAGGGGATGATTAGGAAGTGTCACTTGTCGCTGGCCGCCTCTTCCCCCTTCCCCTGCCGTCTGGAACCTTCGCGGTGATTCACTGAAACGAGAGACTTCGAGAAAACCGCTATAGTCCTATAAAAGGGCTGCAGTGAGTGAGTTCAGTCAGTGCTTGACGTGCAGCATAGGAGCGCCGTGCTAGTGAACGGACGAGAAGACTGTGTACGTGCATCGGAAGAGTGTACGTAACTGTGAGCGTGCAGTGGAACTGTAACGGACGAACTGGTAAATCGTAATTGTGTGCATTACGTAACTCTGTGTAATTGGCAAGTGTTCAACTGTAAGCCGGTGGAAATAAAGAACATTTTGAGTTTGTGCAATTGGACTTTTAATTTCGCGAACAGATAAAATCACAATACTTTTAGATGAATATTATCTTGGTAGTCATAGATCGGCCACGGGAATTGAACTCGGGCCGCACGAGTGTAGGCCACAGTCGAAACCGTCTAAGCCATCCTGTTCGGTTCTATGTAATGATACCCTTAGATGGATATTTTCTTGATGCTCATCTCAAATTTTTAAAAAGTAAATGTTTGTTTTTCTGTTATAAGGTTCAGAGACAGTGCGATGGCTGCGCCATCATTGTGCGCACACACAGACTATTTTTAAATGTATTGTGAATGTTTAAAAATATGTATTACCAAGGTTTACTCAGTGTCGAATTTTTGGGTAGAAAATAATGCCATATCGACGTACTATGGCAAAATTATTTCGACACAAAATATTGTTACAGAAGAGAACGTATTCCTCGAGTGAAGGATGTAAATACGCCTTTCCCCTTCATTCCGTCAAGTACTAAAGAGAACAAATTAAGTGATTAATAGAGATTCCTAACGAGGACTGAAGTGCACAGCCATCATTATTAACAAATCGTAAATTTCGAAACCTGAAAGCCCCAAGGAGCCTCTTTAAGGTGAATGATCCTACTGTGCGAGAAAAAAACAGAAACATTAACATTTCTCATTTTGTGCTGGATTCATTTTCAATGAGAAGTGGAGAGATGTTATCGTCTCACCATTTGCATTTGAAATGTAACGCGTATTTACATAGGGATGAAGTGAAAATTGTCAATTGTCTCACGCTGAATACGTTACGATGTTAAATAAGTTGAGCAATTCATAAAGTTCTCGCACATTCATTCTTTCGGAAGACTCGGGAGAATAAATTACTGGCGCTTTCAGCTGCTCATGCATACGAGAAAATGTATTCCCAAGGCATGATAAATGTTCCCACAGAAAAAGGAATTGCTGCACTGAAAGCGTAAAGAAAACAAAGTAGCACACTGCAGCCAAATAACTAACTCCCTCACATCATATGTATGTACGAGACATAAGAAATATTGATTCATTTTATCTGAAAAACAGATTATATTTGAAGTTGATTTATTTCAGCACAGAGTATGAAAGTATAGTGCAAGAATACCAAAAAGCTCTGGGAAATAGAGATTTGAGACTCCTTGAATGTGAAGGGAAAGACAAAAGAAAATCTCGCGTAAATATTAAGTTTGGGGATTTTGAAGAACATTTCACCATCCCAAATCACCTTTATATAAATGAAAAAGTTCTAAAATTCGTTAATACCCTGAAAATACGACTCTTATTAGTTAAATGAAGACCTTTTTTCAGATAAATTCATAAATAGGGAATGTATAACCTCAATTTCGTGATAAGAGTCTCTGAAGTTATCCTTATTATGCGTAAATTTTATGATATAAACAAAGTCTTACTAAATGACAAACGCCGATCTCGATAAAACGCACAATGTATGTGAAGCGTTTTTGTGGAGCTATATATTTGGAAGATATTGTTTGGTATTGGTTTGAAATTCCAAATCTTACTACTCCTCAATAAAGACGTACTTACGATAGCCGTTTTTTTTCAACCTCCGATAGGCTATAAATAAAACACAAGTTCATATAAAACAATAATTTTATTACCAAAAGAATAGTACACTTATGGTTACTTTTCGACATAATCACCGAAGAGATTGAGACATTTGTCATATCTGTGGACAAGCTTTTCAGTTCCCTCTTCAAAGAAAGTTGCCGCCAGTGAATTCAAGTAGTCCTTGACGTTCGTTTGAAGGTCCTCATTGGTTTGAAATCGCTTCCCACCAAGCCACGTCTTCAGTTGAGGAAAAAGGTGAAAGTCACTGGGTGCTAAGTCAGGACTATATGGCGGATGATCGAAAATGTCCCATCCAAATTGGTCGAGAAGCCGTTCAGTTGCTGCTGCAGCGTGTGGATGGGCATTATCGTGGATCAGAACAACAACACCATCACTCATGAAGTTTTCGCCATACACCCGACTTATCCTCCGATGGATTTCTGCAGCACCATGGCCTTCAGCCTGTAGAAAACGAATTACACTTCGCAATTCGCACTTGGCGGGAGTATCAATAATGGCGGTCATGTTTACGTGGCTGTAGCACAACGCGGACTGACGACTGAATGTCAACAATGGCGGAGTGTGTAGTGCGAGAGCTGCGCAGTCGCCGACAGCGCATACCCGCTTTCTGCTGCCCGCGTAGCGTCGGCATGGAGCGATCGGAGGTTGAAAAAAAAAACAGTCCTCGTATAAGAGCTTGCTAAGTAAACTTGTATTAAATAAGAAATAAGAGCAGATCATCTGTATATTCAGTTGAATGGCATGCTAGTTAAAACAACTAATAAATAAGTTTTCATTTCTAAAATGCTATGTTTGAAAGGAACTGGTAGAGAGGTACTTTGAGATTACAGTTAACTGCTTAGGCCCGATTTCACCAACAGATGTTATATCGACGTTCACAAATGTAACGTAACAATTTTAATAGCGCTAACAATTTCTTGCATTTCACCAACCTGTTTTCTGAAAATGTTAAGAAACTCGTGCTAACGCCAAGAAACTTGTAAATATTACAGTTATAGAAGTATTTGGATGAGTCTTATTTTCTGAACGTACTAAGATGCGCTTTTGTTTTCATTTTCGTCTGCACCGCAGTCTGCACCGCAGTCTGCACACAGCTAAAAAAATGGCGGACAAACAAAATCATAAACAAAAGCCATGAAACAAATTTCTCATAAATGGAGAAAGGATTGTTAATTGAATTGGTGACGAAGTATGACGATATCGTGGAAAATAGAACGGATGCGGTGAATGTTAAAGAGAAAGATGTCACACGGGGAAAAATTGCAAACAAACTTAATTCAAATGCATGTGTCATTACTACAAACGAAACGTGCGAAGAAGTACAAGTGACGAGTGACTTGCACGTTTCAAGACGGAAGGTGGACAGTGTGTTATCCACAGTGAATTTATAAAATCGCAAACTTATTAATACTTGATTCAAAGGCGAGATAGTCATATTGCTTTCGATGCATGTTCTAACTCAGTATTACGTAAATTTAAAACGAGGAGCGAAGAAGGGCAAGTTACTTGAACGTTTCAAGACGGAAGGTGGACAGTGTGTTATCCACAGTGAATTATAAAATCGCAAAGTTATTAATACTTGAAGCAAAGGCGAGATCGGCATATGCCTTTCGATGCATGTTCTAACTCATTATTACGTAAATTTAAAACGAGGAGCGAAGAATGGCAAGTTACTTGAACGTTTCAAGACGGAAGGTGGACAGTGTGTTATCCACAGTGAATTATAAAATCGCAAAGTTATTAATACTTGAAGCAAAGGCGAGATCGGCATATGCCTTTCGATGCATGTTCTAACTCATTATTACGTAAATTTAAAACGAGGAGCGAAGAATGGCAAGTTACTTGAACGTTTCAAGACGGAAGGTGGACAGTGTGTTATCCACAGTGAATTATAAAATCGCAAAGTTATTAATACTTGAAGCAAAGGCGAGATCGGCATATTCCTTTCGATGCATGTTCTAACTCAGTATTACGTAAATTTAAAACGAGGAGCGAAGAAGGGCAAGTGACTTGAACGTTTCAAGACGGGAGGTGGACAATGTATTATCTACATAATTCAGTGAATTATAAAATCACAAAGTTATTAATACTTGAAGCAAAGGCGAGATCACCATATTCCTTTCGATGCATGTTTTAACCTCTCTTGTATTTCCGCAGTAACCTTCAGAGCAACATGTTTCGACAGTCTATACCTCCGTAAAAATTTTTCTTCGGATAGTTCCTCAAAATCATTTCTCCTCATAGGACGTACTCCATTATGAATGCCATTTAGACGGTCTTAAATATAACAAATCGACATCATAGGCTGAGTTTATGCTCGCCATCTTAACTATTTACAATTGTTAAGGACTTAACATCAGTAATTTGGTGTGTGAGTTTAACAAGAAATTTAACACGAGTGTTACGCTAACACTTTTTGGTGAAGTGCAATTTTTGTTTTAACTATTGCTAAACTCGTGTTAAGTCTTAACATTTGTTGTTGAAATCGGGCATTAGAGTGCTAATTGCTTGAAGCTGGGCCTAATAACAGCGGAGAGTAAAAAGCCACAAACCACGTGTATGTAGATTGTTTTTACTTGGAGGCTTTTGCTCTTAAGGGAATACATTGGCTCTTATCTCTTTATCCGAACAATACAATCGAATTACTTTTGCAACTAAACTTGAAAGGATAAGTACATTACATTCTGCAGACCAGTATTCACCTGAAGAGCTCCCTCAAAACGTGAAAATTGGAGAAAGAGAAGTTCCAATTGCTGGCACAGTTCCCGGAGTAGGGAGAGGGTAAGTGAAACCATATCATCACCGCCATAGGTCTGGAAATTGAGATGTCCCACACTCCTAGGGGAATTCATCGATCCTTTTTGGACCACCAGTTGCCCGGTGTTTTTCCGCTTGGACATAACCTCACAACTTAGAAACGGATCGGCATGTTTCGGAAGTGAAAGTTAACTCAAAACCTTCATTAGATTAACTAGGGTCGCCTTGGGCGTGGGGTGGAACAAAGCGCACAAGTTGCACATTTAGGAACATTTTTCAAGTGGAGGGAGGCAAATTAAATATCATAGTACACGAAATAGTTAAGTAGAAATTGTATTCGCTAAAACAATTTGTATATTTACGTTTTTGTTAACGTGAGTATACAATATAAATCAGATGCATGCACTTCAGTCACTTGTACAAGGATTGGGATTGCTACGGAAGGGATTCAGCACTGATACCAGTCATGATCGATTGTAACTATTGCCCTTAAGTTGGTCATCCCCGGGAGGAAGGATGAGGTGAGAGGAAGTAGAGGGCGGCTGTTCCAAAGAGCCAAGACAGGGCAGAGGGCACGGTCCCTACATTTTACTAAAGTGGAAATCTCCCCCGGTAGGTCAGGATCTACCATGGTACGGAAGTGGTCCCAGCAGCCTATTCGGAGACCGGCAACCAACCTACCGAAGGAGGAAGTGTACTGCCGAGACACCCACCGACACGTATACCCTGAAAGCAACACCAGATGAGAGATAATGTAAAATTATAATGGAAATTCGGAAGATGTAACTCACCTACCCAGCACTAGGTACAGGTAAGTGCACTTGGCCTTAAACGATATTTTAATCATTTCAGAGGGAGTCGCTATGTGATAGGTTTGAAATGCCGTTTTCTTTGGATTGTTTTCAAGATCAACATAACGATTTCCTATTTGAGAAACGTATAAATATGGAATAATTGTAACAAGTAATACTCGGCAGATGGTCTCATTTCAATAAAATTTGATATTACGAGATATATCGCCTTCTTTCAATAAGGACACATTGTGTGGCAATTATATTCTTATTTCGTCTTGTAATCGAATGAACTAATGAATTTGAGACTTTCATAAGATGACATCAATGAAGTTGTGTTTTTGGAGGGATTTTTCATTCCACAGGATGTCTTCAATTTGTACAGAATTTAGCTTCACTAACTAATTGATTATTACATAACAATAGTGTAAATTTGTGGGTTTCTGAAATTAAAAGTCCAATTGCACAACTCACAAAATGTTCCTTATTTCCACCGAATTACAGTCAGAACACTTGCCAATTACACAGAATTACGTAATGCACACAATTAAAATTCACAGTTCGTCTGTCACAGGTCCACTGCACGCTCACAGTTATGTGCAACTCCTCTGATGCATGTTAACAGTCTTCCGGTTCGTTAACTCACTCGGCGCTCCTCACGGCTGCTCGCCAAGAACTGACTGACTGGCTCAACTCAACTCAACTCAACTCCATGCTGGCGGGCTGTTTGGAACAGCCCGAAGGGTGGTCAAAT
This sequence comes from Mantis religiosa, assembly GCA_030765055.1. Classification (NCBI taxonomy): domain Eukaryota; kingdom Metazoa; phylum Arthropoda; class Insecta; order Mantodea; family Mantidae; genus Mantis; species Mantis religiosa. The sequence continues at coordinate 29,281,718 of CM060951.1, read as the reverse complement.
CGTGTACCTGCTCTGGGAAGAGCTTTACCACGTAGTGGCGGGATGTGGGTGTTGCAGAATGACGGGTGTAGCTTAAGTGGGGGTAGTGAAGGGAGGTAGCTTGTTGCTCCTCAGGGAATGATGAACCGGGTGCTACAGACAGTGTGCACCGCTGGTGGGTGACTGACTCGCCAACTGCAGTCTCTTTTTATAGGAATATCGCTGTTTCTGGAAGTCTCGCGTTTCAGTGAATCACCGCGAAGGTTCCAGACGGCAGGGGGAGGGGAAAGAGATGGCCAGTGATGTTTTTCCAACCATCCCTTCGTAAGCGCTATAAGACAAATGGGTAGGCGTGGGCGAATACTTCCCGTCTGGTCCTACTGCGAGCCGGTTCTATCGGAAGTTCCGACGTTCGGGTGACAATAGTATTCAACCAGCGTCCTATCTTCTTCTTTGTTATAGCTCTTAACGTTGCTGAGTCCTTTGAGTAATTAGTTTACCTTTTAATATAGTGTTTTTATTTTCAGCAGACCATTCAGATCACTTTTTACCTTGCTTTTCAGACGTCCCGCAGCTCCGCTCACTGAATCAGCGGTAATGATGAGGCAGAATGATACATGGACTGGTCAGAATGAAACCGCTATGTCAAAGGTCACCAGCCTTGAGCTAAAGCCGGAGAACACAATTGCAGTGTCTTTGAGTTGAGATGTGTTACACATAGATAACAACTAATGCGTATCACCTATGGCAAAAGGTTGTTTTGCCTCCCTTTAAGTTTCCTGTCTTATCCTCTATTAACACACACTTAAATTTTAAACATGTGTTAAATCAGTATGGAATATAGCAGGTAGTATGGTTTTATTCCTTTATTTTAATCTTTATCTATACTCAATTCTCGGGTTCATTTGTTCCTGACAGTTTTAACCTACATTGGAAATCGAATTCGCCAATAGCGGGAAAGGCTTGTTAAACCACCGACATCTTTCCGTTGACTGAAATTCATTCAGGGATTCAATATCGGAAAAGCAAGGGCCAACCTGTTATCATGTGTCAAAGATATGAGAGACTGAACAATTCGCAAACCCTTATCTGATTTTAATAACTCCTGTAAAACAATCCACTATCACACAATTGAGTCGTGTTCCCAGTAATGTGGATACAAATTCCAATGTCCAATATCCGGCGTTATACAATAATTAAACGACCAAAAATCTCTAAGTAGGGTTGAATACAGTTTTAGCTGATGACACCAGGGGTAGAAATTCTGAAATTGTGCTATTAACAGGCAAAGAAGCAACAGAAGCTTCACAAATTGGAATAATTTTCCTGGTTTTGAAAATAGGATGATACAGAGATACTTTGCTGTAGACATTTTAGCATGTTTTTTTCAAGTGGCTTATCTGATTAATGCTGCAAAAGTAGTGATGCTGCTTCATTAATTCTTGGTTCAAATCCAGTGACATGAGTCATTAAAGCAGTGTATTGAATGATAATTATAATTCTTGCCTTACAATGCAGTTTTCTCTCATTTAGGAAATTTAGCTATATCTCTTTAATCATTGTATCATTCTGTTCTTCATTATAACTTTATTCCTTGCTTATTATGTAAGTACAGTTGAGTCAGTTGAGTCCAGAGGTTCTACTCCCATTAGTCTTAAACCCGTAGGAAATAGACCCGGGCCTCTTTAAACCAGGGAGGTATCCAAGCTGTCCCAAAGGGCGCTCGGCGTCCTCCGTGGGGCTTTCCATAGGACAAGACCTGGGTTACAAACAAGGGGCCCCCCACATGGTCCTAGGACACAAGACAGGATGGAAGTGGATACGCCGCTTACGCGCGGCAACACCAAGGGTGAAGACTACCGATATGACCTCGGTGGGGCCGCCTGGTGTTCTAGCACACCTTCTACTAGCTTTGCAGGCTAGTACCTGGGAGAATTAATGGCTTCCCTCAACCCCGTACTTAGACGTACCCGATTCCCACGGGTATCGGGAACCACTGCCCCCTCGAGACCCTCCCAATCCGAACAACTCCCGGAGGAGGGGCTCAGATGTTCGGCCCGAGGTTCCTCTAGTAGCATCAGAGGTACCACGAGTGCTAAGGGTCCGCAGCGCCTGCACCACGGCAGCTGAAGGGGACTGTTCCCCTCCCCTAAGTACTGTTAACCACTATGGAAGCAGATATTTACTTTCTCTACTACATACGTAATAACTGCGCCGAAGGTTGGACAGTTGCCTTATACTCAGCGATTCCCTTAGTGCACTTCAGCCTTCGTGACCTGTACAACCAACACCCCCTTGTACGAAGTATCCAGGACGCCCTCCACGTTATACACGCCTCAGGGGTTAGCGTGGTATGTGCCTGGGTTCCTGGTCACGCGGGGTTGCGGGGAAATGAAATGGCAGATTCGGCAGCCAAGGCGGCTACCACACGGCCCAGTGTGAACATCTGTGTCGAGCTCTCGGAAGACTTTCGGCTCGTTGTAAGGAGAGCGGTACTCTCGTGCTGGCGCGGTGTGTGGTCTGTTTTCCGCAGCAACAAACTTAGAGAGGTAAAGGAGCTTCCGATTCCCTGGGCCACTTCCTCTCGCGCATCTCGGTGGGAGGAAGTTGTTTTAGCGCGTTTACGTATTGGTCACTGATACTTAAGTCACAATTTTTTATTAAACCGGACTTCAGAACCGGTTTCCCCCTGTGCGGTTGCTACCTGACGGTCCGACACGTAGTTTTAGATTGTTTTAGATTAGCACGTCTCCGCTGGTCTCTCCAGCTGCCGGCCAGCTTGACAGAGGTACTGGTGGATGATGAGACAGCGGTGACCAAGGTTTTAGCTTTCTTTTTATCTTTAAATGTTATAATATAGGTCCAAACCATTATGGCATTTTAGTCATTTTAGTCTTTTACGATTTTAAGTTTTCTTTTAGTGCGTGAGCTACTGTTGTGCGGTTTTCTTATATAGTTTTTATCTAAATGACCATCTTTTAGCACTTTACCTCGTTTTTATTCTTTTGGGCACTTTAAGGTCACAGATAACCTTGTAGTTCAGCGCCCTTTATCCCAATCATCATCATCAAGATATTGCATTTGTTTCCAAAATCCGAAGCCGAGGTTTTAGAGGAAACATGCCCTAAAAAGTCTTGGGAAAGCAGAAGGAATTTTTAGAAAAACATTCGTGTGTGACGACATGTGTGTTTGCATGCTTATGTGAACAATTATAACTCAAAAATGAATATTCGGTTAAATACAACCGGTATTTAAATTCAGCACATTCCTAGAATGTGACACAAAGATTTCCCCCCACCACAGACTACTCTTTAGGTGGTACATTATTTGAAATCTCCTAACATTTTTACTAAAATCCTACATATATAAGGTATTTTATGACAAATGCAAACCATCCTTAGTTTTGTGGGACTATTCTGAAAAGTCCTCTAAGTTCTGAATGATTTTTCCATTACTGCTAAGCATAAGAGATAGAAAAATACCAATACACAAACCATGTAGAGTTAAAACACACACATACACACACGCGCGCGCGCACGCACGCACACACGCACACACATGTAGTGAACCATTTTTTAAGATTGAGATTTAATTTATGCGTGTACACTCAGAGACCCCTCGTAAATTGGACCTGAAAGACCACTTAAGTATGCTCAAGTTTGAGGTTCCTCTACTACCAATTTTAATTCCTTTCCAAAGGAAACCGTTCTAAGGATTTTTAACACCCTTCCTTCAGTTTGAACGCGCGACCTCGGAAACCAGGGGCTGGCATGTTGCCCCTAATCACTTAGGGCAGCATTTGTGATTTATTTGTTTGTCTTTTTTTTTTTGTGAGATATACTTTTCTCAAATTGGAAGGTCTTACCCTATTTCTTTCTTCTTCTGTGTTGGTCGTGCTAAAGCAATGGAACTTTAAGCCATTCTGCAAATTATTATCTTGATGAACATGAAGCAAACAGAGCACAGGTGTCTGTAATAATAATATGGACACAGCTACGCTAGTAGGCAGATTGGTTTGTTTCTGCTATAACTGTGATATTATAAGCCTTTAAAATTCCTGTCTATTGACTTCAAAGTGTCTCTAAAGGTGCATCTCTGGTAAACTTTAAACAAGAGGTCTTTCTGATACGCCGGTCATTCTCTACATATTATTTATTATTAAATAATATATAAACTATGCCTTTGAAATAAGTAGCAATAGAATAATATTTAAACATTTCAGAAATAACTTTTGTTAAATATATTTCCGTATTACTCGTGTAATGCCCTGAACATTCTGTAGCAACATCTTCATGAGTTATCTTTCCTGTGCCATCAGGTTTCAACAGAAACATGTTGGAAGCCAGTTTATGGAGGATTACACCCGGAAGTTCCGCTCTGACTGTTATTGACACGTGTTAGGGGAAGGAAACACGAAATCAGTAACAGATGACTTATTGACACAATTCACCTGTCTTCTCAACTTGCTCACTGAGCTATCAGTTGTCAGAGAGGCGCTGAGAATGTAAATTTTGCGGCCACACAATAATTTAAATAAACAAGTCCTACCAACACAGTGGAACATCCTGTGCATTCATATTTTTAAACGCAGGATAAATTAAGTTCCCTCTAACCAATAAGCTTGGGTGGTTAACCCTGCCTATATTCTGTATCAATGACAAGATAATATTTTAGTAATTTTATATTTTAATTCGTGTTTCTGTGTAAATATTTCATTTATTATGACACTATAATTAATAAATTAACAACAGTAAGTGATTAAGGAAGTTTAAGTTAAAGAATGTCATAGGTACCAAATAAACCGGCGGTATTCGTGTACCATTGGCTTGGTTTCGAAAAGTAATTAAACGAAATTCCAGAAAGAAACAAATGTTTTCCAGTTGGGTAGTTCTGATGAATATTAAAATGCTAGCGTTCAGCTACCCACACGCACACATACTCACGGGCGGTTTCATTTCCAGCCGCTCGCTAGGAAGGCAGATATTAAAAATATTTGAAGGTGTCAGCCCCAGGACCTCGGTTGAAAAAGTTTGATGAAAATGTAAATCCCGGCGCAGAATTATGATAACTGTGAGAATGGCGTAACATTCTGCTATTTGTCGGACCTGCACAATTTTTCTGTTAAAAATCGCTGTGAGAAATTTTCTGTGATTATGGCCAGATGCTGCAATTCATTAGATTAAAAAGCCGCAGAAGTTATTCAAATTATTACATTATCTACATCTAATTATTTAATTTCTCTTGAACCATTCCTTTCTGAGTAGTAAGAAGACTACAAACACTTCAAAGGGTGACATTTCAATAAGATTTACGAATAAAAATACTGCTTCCGATTTTCATTTTATTTTGGATGCCACATATTTTAGCTGTAAGGAATTGAATGTATTTACTTATCAAACTCACACGTTTGAGGGAAATATTAGAAAAATCAGTTAAAAATAATTTTTCCCTAAAAATAAGCACTCACTCGATCATACTTCAAAAGTATTTAATTACGAAACTACTGTATGCAATTTGAACTAATCTCTTTATATACATATTTCCATATTTACTTTGGATGAAGTAAGAACATAATATTTCATATATTCCGAAGTACTTTATCACGTGGCGCAGCCATTATAAAAAAGGGGGCTTCTTCTTCTACTATATAATTTTTCCCTTCTGCATTCTACAGCATTTACATTGGTCTCTCCATTTTGTGGTTCCACGCTATATAATTTTAACAGCAACTCTGTCTTTCTAGCTGCCTTGTTGTTCATTTTGAATTTAATTCTTTCGTGGAATTCGTATCTACTCCTTTAACTAATTAATGAATTGAAATGAGATCTGTTATAGCCTATGTTAGTTGTAAGAACAGTGAAATGAAGCACCCAAAATTGCCATTCCTTCCCTCCCTCTCTCCCCTTCCCCTCTCTCCCCCTTCCCCTCTCTCCCGCTCCCCCTCTCTCACCCTCCTCCTATCTCTCCTCTATCCCTCCCTCTCTCTTATACTAAAATATCTTATATTAAGTAAAAATCATCTTACAAATAAGTGACACTCACCAGTTTGAGCAATAATTAAAACTAATTCTAGGAAGCTGGTGCTTTTTCTAAACACGTAACATATTCATTGGTTGCGTGTGATTAGTTTTATCAGACTGGACATATTTAAATTATAAATTATTTATCATACTCGAAACTTTCCAAATAATTAAAACAAATAAAACACAAAAGTTACTCCAGAACTGTAGCAAGTAGCATAACTATCCTGGAGCACCATGTAAGGCCCAAAAAGGCAGGGTACTTATAAGGTGTTATCCATAACTCCTAATAAATACAATTTTTGAAATATTTAAGATAGAAAGTAAAGATTTTAAGATATAATGTAAATAAATCAAATGTTCACATTTTGGTTATCTCACCTATTTTAGATAAATAATTGTTTTTAAGTCTGCAAAAGAAAAGTTGGACTTTTGCTAATTCATACACTTTGTTTCGATTCCACTAAGAATATCTTTAAAATATTTTCTACCTTTACAAAAACAGTGCTTTTAAAGACGTTACTGAATAATGATTAACTATTTTAGTTTTATAAAAAATTCAGTTAAACTGTCAGTTGATAAATCATAATGCATATAAGTAAGTGAATTTACATTTGAAAAGAATATCAATTCTATAACTGGTAGAACTTTCAGTCCAAAATTATTCCAGTTCTAATCATGTTATTTCTACAAGAATATATAACTGATTAGCAGTTCATTATTTGTTAATGTTATCCTAGAATGTTTAACACCAACATTTTTTGGGGGAAGGGAGTTCCATTTACACCCTAACTTTTACTTAAATCGTTGTTCCAGTTCCGAGGGCTGTTCAATAAAGAATGATCATACTTTTTCACGGTCATAATTTTTCGCACTAAAATTCAACCTTATTTTATTCTGTTAGCTTAATGTGAAACAAACACACCATAGTAGTTCCATTGCTGGTAGTCTTTGTTCCCAACTATGAGTTCCGATATGTTCCGCTGCAATGGAGGTAACATGCAATTAAAGTTGATGTTAGAGGAAGAACCGGAGGTTATTTCAAACGTAATCACTGCTGATAAAACTTGGCTACATCACTGTGATCCTGAGAGCAAGCAGCAAACCTCAGTACCGAAATCTCCATCACCACCAACCCGCTGGGAAAGTTATGGTTCTCTCATTCTATGATATTCATGGAATGGTTTATCCGCATGTTGTACCTGCACACACATCAGTAACTGGACAATACTACAGGGATGTCCTGAAAACATTGCAAGTCCATATCAGGCGCAAAGGACCACATTTCCATGAAACAAGCTGGATGGTGCACCACGATAATGCGTGGCCGCATATTGCCAATGTTGTTGCTGAATATCTTGCAAAAATCAACGTGAAGTGCATCCTTCACCTTCCCTATAGTCCGGATTTAACCCCATGTGACATTTTCTATTCTCTAACTTGAAGAAACGCCTTCGTGGGAGGCATTATCCATCATCAGAAACAGTGGTGATGGCTGCGGAGGTGATTTTGAAGGATTTCTCAAAAATGGTTTCCAGCTTGTCTTTGAAGACTGGCAGAAACGCTGGGACAAGTGCATCACCTTCAAGGGAGACTATTATGAGAAGGGCCATCAAAGTTATGCGGATGAATGAAGGTACGTTGTCAAAAAAATTGTGATCATTCTTTATTGAAGAGTCCTAGTAAATAAGCAAGTTACCGACTCCTGCACAACTTTATATTTTTGGAGGGGAAAGAAAATGGTACAACAGAACACATGCATTCCTAATCCACTAATTCCAAACTCTGGTGAGGATAGCCCAATAATATCTGCGAGGTTAAAATTCCCACCGGCAGACGTGTATCGAACCGAGGATCTATCACACAGGAGGATGGTGCTCTATATCTGAGCTACTACGACACACACATCTAAATTTATGAGAACTTATGTAAAAGAGATTAGATAAATCCCAAAATCACTTTTGGCAATTTGCAATTAGGAACCACATTTGGACCTTTCCCACTGGAGCCTCAGTCACGGTGTGTGACCATTTCCAAGCTTCCTACTTTCCTCTTTGTGCTATTTTACAACTTTGGCTACATACCTTTCTTTTGTCTCTGGTACGAAGGTTCTCGTGAAAAAGACGAAACTAGGATCAGCTAGTAAGGAGTTCCAGGCTGCTGCAGGAACAAGGAGCTTGGTATCCTTGGGTGTGTTGCACGGTGATTATCATTCAGTCCATTGTTTCCTTGTGCTGATGTAGAGCAGGCTCTGGCAGGAGCAGATAAGGGATGCCCCAGGGTAGGCTGAATTATTCCTGGGATGTTTACCAAGGAAAATCACAAAGGCGGTAGCTGCAGCTTCCACTGTAACGTCACCAGCGTGAACATCTCTTCACAGGTTGACCGCTCATCCCGTAAACTATTCACATTCAGCTTCTGTCAAAGGACGAAACCTCTCGTTTGTAATTTAGGCTTTATATTTCCACGGTGTTCAATCTTTATCAGCGGCCATTGTCTTATTCACTTTCATAACCATATTTAGAAAATATGTAGCTAAATATTTATCTTCTCAAAAATGGACGTAAAAACTTTGATTAAACTTTGTTTCAGATATTTTCATAACAAATAAAATATACGTACCGAGTTTATAGGAATAATATCAAAGGTAGAGTAGGCGTCTTTAATAATAGTTTGCACAAGGCTGAGTAGGGAAGATCATGTAACTGCACAAATCATAATTGAATAGAATTAAGAAGTAATTAACTGACCACTTTCTAAACATCCCAAAAATTATGTTCTGTTTGTTAACAACTCTGTCAATAGCTATGGTCATCAGAGCTACCTGTGTGCTACCGCTTTTAAGCACACTTGCTGACTATAGGGCCGGATATGAACCCGCGAACTTGGAACAAAAATATCCAAATGGCACGACAGGAAACATTTGACTTGAGTTATAAACTTAAATCAACTTTACCCTTTCTTCCAAAAATGAACTTACTGACCCCCTGATTAAAAAAGCGTTAAATATAAGCACATGTTTTAATATTTCAATTGATCAAACGACATATTTTTAAAAAGTTGTCAAATATTTAGTTTTTAATAATCATTAGGTACCTTTTTGGATGTATGCATTTTTATTTGTATCCCTATATCTTCGGCTTCTATTAATAAAGCTTTCTTTTGACAACCATAGATACCAAAAAGGTAAAGGTTTTACTTTTTAAGTTTTAAAAATAAATCAAATGGAAATAATCATTTCTTTCACACTAGCCTTGTGTAGGCCAAGGCTTGATGAGTAGAGCCAGACTGAAAATTCAATGCCATAGCCGGGATTTGAACCACGGATTTCCCCGTCTCCATTCGGTTGCTCTAAACCACTGAGCTACTATGGGAACATGCCAACATGACATTAAATTCTGCAACTGAGTTGTATGTTTCCAGGTAGACCACTAGGGGTTCTCAAATACAATGAGACACGCATCTTCTGTCGCTACTTACTACGCTGTAACTACTTAAGTCACAGGTTTCATAGTTAAACCACTATGTCTTTAGGTAAATTGTTGGAAATAATGATTTCTTCCACTATAGCCAAAATTTGGATGAGTAGAGCCAGAGTGAAAAATTCAATGCCATAGCCGGGATTTGAACCACGGATTTCCCCGTCTCCGTTCGGTTGCTCTAAACCACTGAGCTACTATGGGAACATGCCAACATGACATTAAATTCTGCAACTGAGTTGTATGTTTCCAGGTAGACCACTAGGGGTTCTCATATACAATGAGACACGCATCTTTTGTCGCTTCTTACTACGCTGTAAGTACTTAAGTCACAGGTTTCATAGTTAAACCACTATGTTTTTAGGTAAATTGATGCAAATAATAATTTCTTCCACACTAGCCAAGATTTAGAGAGTAGAGCCAGACTGAAAAAGTCAATGCTGTAGCCGGGATTTGAATCTCAGATCTCCCGGTCTGCGTTCGGTTGCTCTAAACCACTGAGCTACTATGGCAACATGCCAACATGGCATTAAATTCTCCAACTGAATCGTATGTTTCCCGTAAGACCACTAGTGGCTCTCATATACGAGGCATGTTTTTTAAGTCAGTGCCGTTTTGCGATTCCGCCACCGCAGCGCTATGGTCGGCGTTCCGCGCATGCGGGCTGGATCTCTTGTCTACGCACTGATGCCATTACAGTCTGATTCTTCATTGTATACGTTGGTTACTGAGTGTTTAAGATGCCTCCGACAATCGTGAGTCCCACCGATTGTGAAGTAAGGGCTGTTATACGATTTCTTAGTGCTAAAGGCGTAAAACCGATCGATATTCATCGTGAGATCAGTGAAGTTTACGGAAAAAACATTACGAGTGATGGAATAGTTAGGAAATGGGTGAGAGCATTTAAAGATGTCCGCACTAATGTGCATGATGAAGAACGGAGTGGGCGTCCTTCGGTCTTTACTGAAGATTTGGTGCAGAAAGTGGACAAAAAGGTGAAGAAACATCTTGAAGAAACATCTGGGTGGTCAGCGTCATCAAGACGATAACGAAGTCAAAACAGTTGTGACTCAGTGGTTAACACGTCAGGCGGCAGAATTTTATGAGGAAGTTATTCAAAAACTGGTGCCACGTTATGACAAGTGCCTCAATATTCGAGGGAAATTATGTAGAAAAGTAGATTAAGGTACAGGCTTTCAGGTAAAAATAAAATTATTAAAATATCTATGCACGTCTTTTTTAAATTCCAAAACGGTACTGACTTCAAAAGCTTGCCTCGTACAATTAGACACGTACCTTTTCTGGCAACTTACTATGCTGTAAGTACTTAAGTCCCAGGTTTCATAATTAAACCACTATGTTTTTAGGCAAATTGTTGGAAATAATAATTTCTTCCACACTAGCCAAGATTTAGAGAGTAGAGTCAGACTGAAAAAGTGAATGCTGTAGCCGGGATTTGAATCTCGGATCTCCCGGTCTGCGTTCGGTTGCTCTAAACCACTGAGCTACTATGGGAACATGCCAACATGACATTAAATACTCCAACTGACTCATGTTTCCCGGTAATTCACTAGGGTTTCTCATATACAATAAGACACACACCTTCACGCACCTTTTTTGGCTACTTGCTATGCTTTAATCTTTTTTTTTTTTTTTTTTTTTTGTAATTTACGTCCTCCAACGTTAAGTCCTATCGGACAGTGAATGAAATGAGTGAAATTATGCTCAAAAGTGCCCGGGGTTCCTGGAGTTTAGAGTTACCCGACATTCGTCTTAAGGGAAAACCCCCGGAAAAACCTTATACAGGTAACTCAACCTGACCGATATATGAACTTAAGTCACAGGCTTCATAGTTAAACCACTGTGTTTAGGTAAAATTATGGAAATAATCTTTTATTCCATAACAGCCAAGATTTGGATGAGTAGAACCAGACTGAAAAATTCAATGCCATAGCTGGGATTTGAACTACGGTTCTCCCGGTCTCCGTCCGGTTGCTCTAAGCTTTACCGGGAAGCATATGAGTCAGTTGGAGCATTTAATATCATGTCGGCATGTTGCTCATAGTAGCTCAGTGGTTTAGAGGAACCGAACGCAGACCGGGAAATCCGTGGTTCAAATCCTGGCTACAGCATTGAATTTTTCAGTCTGGCTCTACTCATCCATAAATGAAAGGCTTGGATTCAATAATACCTTTGTCTACCTGGGCATAGCAGTCCATATGGCTCAACGACAAAAAAGCGATATTTTAGGAGCGTTTCTACTGAACATTTGGTGAGAAAGCGAAAATATGTCATTACTTGATTAGAATACAACGTCAAATGGCTGCAATCGTAAACATGTTTCAACAAAAAAATTGTTTCCAATGTGATGAACTGGTTCCCAAAGAAGAACGGCATAGAAGAAGGATGAAAGCTATTCTTCCCTTTAAATCTATACCCTTCATTTCACAGTAAAATCCTGCATAAGAGGTAATTTGTCACACAAATTCCGGTATTCTAGACTGACTTAATGACAGCACAATCGTACGTCACGTATAATGTACTGAAATTTCTTGGTTATTTGTCGTAAACATTGCAATTTATTATGTACGTTCTTTTCACTTCGACACGTATCTCTATGGAATTAACACTGGAAACCTTAAGGCCATGCAGTACTCGTCGTGGGTAGTTGAATGCCCGCCGTGGACCACTGACGCATAAAGGCAAACAATTCTAAGTTCCCTGTTATTACCGTAAGACATGTTTTGTGAGCGGAATAATAGTATATTATCTTCAGATGATTGCAGTCAAGTCTACTTCACCGCGAAAGATTCCTGTTTCTCCAACTCTGTATTCACAAATTCTGTGAACATGTAACAATCTCAAAACTATAAATAGAAGTATTTATAAACGTGGAGCTTCATCAATCAAACAACTTTTTTAAATCACTTCTCGAACTGTAAAAACACTTAAGCTCCACTTACTTTTGAAATTAGGACATATTTCAAGGACTCCGCGTCCCCATCTTTAGCTGATGTTCGACTAGTTCTTCAAGTGACCGCCTCCCTCTCCTGGCGCTGTCCAATGAGTTGAATAACGTCATCTACTATTGGAATTTCAAAGTTCATGGCTCTCCTTTTATTCTTCAAAATGTGTATATTTTCCCAAACTGTTAATTCCCAATACTCTTTTGCCGGTACCAAAAGTTTTATGTCTTTGGAAATGTTATGATTTTTTGACCAGAAATGATGGGCTATGTCTGATTTATCTGCCTGTTTGTATTTAGTACATCGCATATGTTATTTGATCCCTGTTTCTAGGTTTATTTTATGTTTTCTAGAAACAAGGATAAAAGTACGCATGCGATAAATAGCCCTCATCATTTGCTTGAAAAGTAAATGTATACGTATATGATATTCATTTAAAAATACTTATTAATTTAGTGTTTGTTTTGGAGAACAATGGTATAATACTAAAGTATTAACAGTCATCCCTCTCTTTTAAACATTTGTGTGTAGGTCAATGCGGAAAGATGGAAATTGACTTAAAAATTTAATGTAAAATGCAAGATTTGAACCACGGATCTGTGGCTTAGATTGTCGTAACCCTAACTTACGATGGCAAAATGCTGAAAAGTATTAAGTTCTTCAATTTTTGGGTAGTCCCAAGGAGTTTTCAAATTAACTGGAGATAATAAACCCCAGTGTCGAAATGAATGTGTTCCATGTCCGGGCCTCAGCTAATCGTCATCGGGTCAAACAGTTACACTAATCCTTTGTCTGTTCATGCCAGGTGCATGGTTAAGTTACAAACGTGGAATCACAATCAAGACACTCAAGTCGTAGTCGAATGTCCGTATACCGCCCACCTATGGAGGCTTCCAGCTACACTGCGGAGGTTCTGGCCATTCGTGACGCTTTGCAATATGGGATTTCTCAGGGCTTCCCCAAACTGCTGATCTTAACCGATGCGCAGAGTGTGCTGCAGAGACTCTCATCTACCCTCTGGACGAGAGATATGCACTGTTATCTGTACGAGATACTGACGTTGGTGAACAACGCTACCACAGCCATGCATCAAATTCACTTCCTTTGGATCAGAGGACATGTCGGAATTCGATACAATGAAGTCGTTGATCGCCTGGCAAAAGAGGGAGTTACCCAAGGCACCTTACAAGGCATCCAACTGCCCTACACGGATTTCTTCTCGGTCCTTCATCGTGACGCCTATTGTCGCTGCAATGACGCCTGGATTCGTACGCAGTCCATCAAAGGCAAACACTACGCCGCCGTTCAGACGCATCTATCCACGACCCCTTGGTTCTCCAGCTTCAGGATTGCACGTCGACATCTCACCTCCATCATTAGAATGCGACATGGACATGGATGTTACCCTGCGCATCCACACCGACTACGTCTCATCGATTCCCCTGTATGTCCTGATGACCCAGGAGAAACCGCTGACCTCAATCATCTGCTCTCGCTACCGAGCCCACCGTTCTTCCTTCCTCCGCCGCCTACTTCAGCAGTCTGTTCTTTTTTCCGCTAGCGTCAACACCATATTACAGTTATGCCACAAATCTGTATACCAAGCTCTTCTGCAATTTCTTAAAGAAAGTGATCTACAGATCTAGTCTCCTCCCATCCTCTTAATTTTCCTTTCATTATTTTTCTTATTTTTCCCTACGATGGCCATATGGGATTTTACCGAAGGCAAAAAAAAAAAAAAAAAATGTCCGTAGTTTATATCATAAAACTCAGATTCTACTTTTCAGTTATTCCAAAACTTCTCTGACCTATAAGACTCCGAAGCTCAAGAGCGACGCCTAGAGATACCAATGTAAACCAACAGCAGAAGCGAACTTTACACTTTAGAAGTCCATGTTTTGTAGAGAATTGTTGTAACTTCTTTTAATTTACGTCCTCAACGCTGTCATATCGGACGAGGAATTAAATTATTGAAATTATGCTAAAATGTGCCCACTCAGCTGAGAATAACCCGACATTCATCCTTCACGGAAGTCGCACTGACCAAGATTCGAACTCGGAACTTATCGACGTAACGCAGACGCACTACTATTTACGCAACCGAGGTGAAATTTTTTTGTAAAGGAGAAGTGAGTCTGTGGTTCTACATTCATTTGCAACGCTTCAGAAGGTCTCCACTATGGTAAGCTGTCAAAATTAAGGTGGGGAAAAACAAAAGGTGCTTTAACACCGTAGCTAGTGTTGCATATAACATCTTTATTATCCTTTAAATTCTTATATCCCGACATATTCTAAGCCCATCTCCACTCATTGTTACGACACTTCCATTCCCTAAACGTCTTTGTTTTCTTCAACATTACCTACTGAATTATTACCCTCTCCCTTACTTTCCTTCTCACCTATTCTTGCATTATTTCGTTTATTTTGTGTCATATGTTTCAGCACTTATAGTAAATTCTACAAAATTCTTTCTACAACGAAGTAGTAATCCTAATACTAATATTTCTATGATAAGCCGAAAGTTTAATTAATAAATTTAAATAAAACACTTAAATGAAAACGATAAAAGATAGAAAAATTAATTATCAGATTATGAAGACAAATATGCATAATAATTCCAAGGATTATGCTGGAAACAGATAATCATACCTTGCATATTTAGACCCTACTTCGACATTAAGTCATTAGTGTATAATTCCTGAGGTCTCTCTTGATAGTGTATCGTTAGTACACAATTTCAAAGGATGCGGATGACTTAATGGTAGGATCTATAACGGTAGGATTGCAGAAGGCAATAAATGAAATCCAGAAATTCTGTAAAGAGTGGGTAATAAAAATAAACATATAACAAGTCGAAAGTTAAGGTATTCAAGAAGGGAGTTATACTAAAAAAGGATGAAAAGTGGATATTAAATGGCAAAAGGGTAGAAGTGGTCAAAGAATTTCAATACTTAGGAGTGAGGTGGAATAACAATGGAAAGTGGGGAGCACACAGGAGAAAAATTGAAGCAAAGTGAAGGACGGCAGTTAATAGGATAAGAGTATGCAAATATAAGCTAGAAATTACGGTTAGAAAGAATGTATGAGGCACTAGTGGAATTCAAAATGATGTATGCAATTGAGATCTGGGGGGGGGGGGGCGCCGTAGAGGTAAACAAAACGGTGGACCAAAACCACAGCTACTAGGCTTACCAAGATCAGTATCTTGGGAAGTAGCTTTAGTAGAATTAGGAAAGACAAGAAGAAATGGAAAAAGACAAAGAATAATAAAATTGTGGAGCAGGTGTTTGGCAAAAGAAGAAGGGAATATTGCGAAATTATGTATGAGACAACAAAAAAGTTTAGAGAACTCAAATATTTGGTGGGCAGAGATAGGAGGAAATATAGAAAGAAAATAGGAATGGGAGATATATGGAGATTAGAGGAAAAGAATACATGCGATGTGGGTAAATTGGTAAAATGCAGAATAAAAGATGTGGAAAGACAGCAAATATGGGGAAGCCTAGAAAATATGAAATCATTACAATTTTACAAACAAATAAAAAGAAACTGGGGACGAGAAGTATATGTAGATTACTGCAATAGGCAAGAGAGAGAAGGGCTAGCTTGGATGAGAACAGGAACAATATTTCTAAGAGGGATAAGAGGTAGGGAAAAGGGAATTTGTGAATTGTGTGGGGGAGAAGAAAGCTTAGAACACTATGCAACAGAATGCGAGGAGGTTGCAAAGTGGAGAAGAAAGGTTTGGGAGGAAGAATGGGAGAAATTAGAGAAATGAAATGTATTCAGTGTTAAATAAATGTGTAGTGTTTAACGCCCGCTTTTACTACATACGGCACCACAGGCGGTGTCACTGATGATACATGAGATGAAGATGGAGCACTGGTGGAATGAGATGGCGGGGGAAACCGGAGGTCCCGGAGAAATCCCGCCCCAGCGCCGTGTTGTCTATGACAAATCTCACTTTGCAGTCGCCTAGGATCGAACCCGGGTCGCCTTGGTGAGAGCCAAGCGGTGTAACCACTGAGCCACGGCGCGGCCTCTGTGTAGTGTTTAACGCCCGCTTTTACTACATACGGCACCGCAGGCGATGACACTGATGATACATGAGATGAAGATGGAGTACCGGTGGAATGAGATGGCGGGGGAAACCGGAGATCCCGGAGAAAACCCGCCCCAGCACCGTTTTGTCCACCACAAATCTCACTTTGCGGTCGCTTGTGATCTAACGCGGGCCGCCTTGGTGAGAGCCAAGCGGTCTAACCACTGAGCCACGGCGCGGCCTAGAAAGGAGAGAAGGGGATAGTGACTAATAAAATGTTAACAGGAAAGGAGGAAAAGAAGATAAGAATTATTGGTGAGTTCTTGCCGAAAGTATACGAAAATTGGGCCCAAAATGTAAAGAACATAAGAAAAGAAGATGGAGGGGGGAAGAATGGGCTAATTAGGTAACAAGGAGGCAGGCATATTAAGAGCTGCAGACATTTAAATCTATATGGCTTGTTTTAAAAGTTAGACAGCGTTAGATATCACATACAATTAGAAGTTTTGTAATATTTACTAATACAAAGATCTATATTTATTAGTTTTGAGAAATACTTGCTGATGTGTATAATCACCGCAGTTTGACATCGTCTTGTTTACAGTCAGACAGTAAATTGGCCTTCGGTGCTGAATCTTCCTGTTCACTTGACGCATTAGATCAATGGTTAGATAAAGGTTGGTTGCTGTGCGTTACATTCCCTCTTTATTACGTCTTACTTTCTCCTCTCTGATCGTAAACCTCGCATTATCTGTCGATGGATTTCGCTCGGGCGCACATTTCTCACATTCAGAAATGTAATTACCATATATTTTACAGTCAGCGAACCGCTCAATGGGATTAGCCATGATAAATGTACAACAGAAATCACAATCATAGTCGCACACTTGGCAGCATAATCACTATGTTAACAACACTGGCGAGGACTACGTTGCTCATTCATGTGGCAATCTTAAAGATAGACCAGCAAAAGGTACCTGATCCTACAGACATTCCTGAGCTCTCGCTCCTCTTCTGTTTCTTTCCCTCATTGTTGGGATAATTCTGCATTGTTCTAATTTAAAACATTAAGATGAAAGTAAGTGGTGTGAACTGTAAAAGGCTATTTGCTTAGGTTTCTGTGGTTGTATTCATTGAGATGTATATGTACGAGGGATTTTCCTCCTCCTCTTCCTCCTCCTCTTCCTCCTCCTCCTCTTCCTCCTCTTCCTCCTCCTCTTCCTCTTCCTCCTCTTCCTCCTCCTCTTCTTCCTCCTCCTCTTCCTCCTCCTCTTACTCCTCCTCTTCCATTTCCTCTTCCTCCTCCTCCTCTTACTCTTCCTCTTTCTCTTCTTCTTCTTCTTCTTCTTCTTCTTAGACAACGTACCTTTACTCATCCTCATAATTTTGATGCTCCTCAAAATAGTCTCCCTTGAATGCCATGCACTTGTCCAACGTTTCTGCCACTCTTGAAAGACATGCTGGAAACCATTTTTGAGAAATCCTTCAAAATCACCTCCGCAGCCTTCACATCTGCTTCTGATGATGGATAATACCTCCGACGAAATCGTTTCATCAAGTTAGGGAATAAAAAAAGTCATGTGGGGCTAAATCTGGACTATAGGGAAGGTAAAGGATGCACTTTATGTTGATTTTTGCATGACATTCAGCAACATCTTTGACAATATGCGGCTGCGCATTATCGTGGTGCAGCATCCAGCCTACTTCATGAAAATGTGGTCTTTTCCGCCTGATATGGACTTCCAGTGTTTTCAGGAGATCCCTGCAGTGTTGTCCAGTTACTGATGTGTGTGCAGGTACAGCATGCGGATAAACGATTCCATGGATATCAAAGAATGAGATGACCATAACTTTCCCAGCAGAAGCAACAACTTTTGCTGTTTTGCGGGTTGGTGATGAAGGAGATTTCCACACTGAGCTTTGCTGTTTGCTCTCAGGATCAAAATGATGTAGCCAAGTTTCATCAGCAGTGATTACGTTTGTAGGAAACTCTGGATCTTACTCTAACATCAACTTTAACTGCATGTTACCTCCATTGCAGCGGTAGGCGATACTGAACATGTCTGAACTTGCCTGGTTCTCACAGGCAGGAACCAGGATTACCAACAATGAAACTACTACACATTAAGCTAACAGAATATAATAAGATTGAATTTTAGTGCGAAAAATTATGACCGTAAAAATTATGATCACTCTTTATTGAACAGCCCTTGCATTTGTCAACTTCAAGCGCTTTTGTTGCTCATCTTCTCGTATGGATATCTCTCCCAGAATTAGCCTACGCGTTCGGCTTCTCTCTCTCTCTCTCTCTCTCTCTCTCTCTCTCTCTCTCTCTCTCTCTCTCTCTCTCTCTCTCTCTCTCTCTCTCTCTCTCTCTCTCTCTCTCTCTCTCTCTCTCTCTCTCTCTCTCTCTCTCTCTCTCTCTCTCTCTCTCTCTCTCTCTCTCTCTACTGCCGCTTGACTTCAAATATTAATCTAGTTGCGCCAGAGTTCCACACACAAACGAGGTATAAAAATCATAATATTTGGAGAAGTCGCTACAAAATCTAATGAGGTAAATATTTGATACTCTCTCTCACGATGACTACTAAATCAAATTCGCAGGTTCCGCAGTGTGATCAAGGAATGCTGCGAGGGTGGCTAATAAATGCCGGAACATTATGCCAAATTACTCGCGGAAATATTGCAGTGGAGAGTTGGTAGCGTTTAATTAATCCAGCCTTCCATTAATCAATATTGCAAACGTTCAGAGAGCCGGAAAACTGCCAGTTGCGGAAGCGCCGGCTTTTGGTTTGTAATTTTAAGTTGCGAAATTGGGTGAGCATTTTTTGTTCCGTTCGAGTTTACAGCTCTAGCCCAAAGGCCACAAGTTCGTCACGAGAAACTTTTATGGTGACATTAAGCAAAGGAAGACTCTTTCATCTTCATGAATAACAAAGCCTCATATTTTCTCGCATTTTCTCGCATATTATATTAAAAATGTGAGCGTTGCATTTTACTTGCGGGCGAATTAAAAAAACAAGCAAAAACTGAAATATACGTCATACTAAATGAAGGATCTTTAGAAATAGCACGTTTAAAATATTATGCGAGACCGATGTAAAATGTACTGCAGACAGATGCTTCAATAAAACAGTTACTGCTCACATATATAAATATCAACTCTAAAATAATTTGAAAATTGTAGTATCCAAGATGATTTCATGAAAAAGGAACGCTGAAGCGAAACAAAATTAACGCACAATACGACGATTTGGTTAGCCAGTGCGAGGGTATTTGTAATTTTAAATACTGTGCCGGATTTCTACAAATACTAATAATTTTTGCTTTCTTTAAAAAATTAACTAAAGAAAAAGTAAAATTGGTTAAATCATTTTCTATGCCCAAATTTGTACGAAATAATTCTTACAAACGCTGATTCTTCCATAAATATGTATAGATTTTCTATCATTTTAGAAGTAGAGATAGTACTGGATTCACAAAATTTCAATGTCAATATTGCGTGTGTATGTGTGTGAACAACATAATTTCAAAATAAATATTCGATCAACTACCATACGTCGTAGCAGTTATTTTTATCCTTCATGTTTTGTTAGCAATAGCCAAAGATGTTAGTATTTATAATAAAATAAAGAAGTGATCTAAACTGGGCAAAGGTGTAACCATGGCAACGGATCATGGTGAGTTTATTTCTTCTGTTTCTTCAAGTATTAGGAGTAAGACGTATAGTTGTCTATCCGAGTGTATAACAGAAATAATTTTGTGTGTGCATCACAGATGTATAAGTAGCGTGTGCGAAAAAAAAAAGATATAGTTCGTAGTGGCATCTACCGCTGATTGTAGAAAGTCTACATTAATAATATTTGTGATTGTTTCAAAGATTTTCCTCCTCCTCCTCCTCCTACTCCTCCTCTTCCTCCTCCTGCTCTTCCTCTTCCTCCTCTTCCTCCTCTTCCTCCTCTTCCTCTTCCTCCTCTTCCTCCTCCTCCTCTTCCTCCTCTTCCTCCTCCTCCTCTTCCTCCTCCTCCTCTTCCTCCTCCTCCTCCTCCTTTCCTCTTCCTCTTCCTCCTCCTCCTCTTCCTCCTCCTCTTCCTCCTCCTCCTCCTCTTCCTCCACCTCCTCCTCTTCCTCCACCTCCTCCTCTTCCTCCTCTTCCTCCTCCTCTTCTTCCTCTTCCTCTTCCTCTTCTTCTCTTGCTCTTCCTCTTCTTCCTCTTCCTCTTCCTCCTCTTCCTCTTCCTCTTCCTCCTCCTCTTCCTCTTCTTCCTCTTCCTCTTCCTCTTCTTCTTCTTCACTCCAAGGGCTAGGCAATGCTGCCTGTTCCGGCTTAAAACATGTCTGACCATCGTTTTCGTGGTCTTCCCGGATGTCTCTTTCCTCTAGGTTTATAGTTTATAACTCTTCTTGGGATCCTATCTCTCGGCATTCTCTCAATATGCTCTCTCCATTCATTTCCATAATTTATTATTTTTTCTTCTAAAGAACTTATTTCTAAATCTTCTCTTATTTTTTCATTTGGGATTTTATCTAAAAGAGTACATCCCTTTACTGCTCTTAAAAATCTCATTTCGGCAGCCTCTATCTTTCTTTTTGTCTGCTTTTGTTAATGTCCATGTTGCAGAACCAAAGATAAAAGCAGGCACAGCCATTACTTTTTCATCCATGTTTCTTTTCTGGTTTTAGTTTTTAGGCCTCTATTTATTATGCCGCATATTTGTTGAAACATTGGTAATTTATTTTTAAAATCATTTTCATATTTTAACTGACATATGTTCCCAAATATTTAAAACCCGTAACTTGCTCTAAGATAATATCATCAATTACTATTTTGGTTCTAACTGTGTCTTTACCTCGAAACGCCATTGTTTTTGTTTTATTTGTGGAAATTTTGAAATTATAATTCTTACATAACTTCTGTAAAATATATGTTGCTCTTTGCAGCTCTTCCTCAGTTTTACTTATAATTATTTGGTCATCCGCAAGTAGTATCGTCTTAAGAGTAACATAAAAAATTTTAAAATTGTTTATGGGGAATTAAAATTCCATCTTTGAACGAGAAAATAATATATATGCTAGTAGCTGGCATGTTTAATTTGTAAGATTACTCATTTAGACTGGTCCATGTTCACCATTTCCTCCAATGGCGCTTTTCGGTCTTTGCTCCAGACCATCTTCAGTGGATTCTGCATGAGGACGTTCGTCTGACTCTCCAAGAAAGTTAAGGTTCCTCCCATTGAAGATCTCCTGATTTTTAATACCAACATTTGGAACTGTAACATTGGGGCTGGACACAGATGATTGGTTATCACCTGTGGTATTAACAGGTTGGAGTTGCTTCGTCTCTGGATGTGAAAAAGTTAAACTGTTAGATGTTTGGTGTGGCAAATATACTTCCTCTTCTATCTATATCCTGACAGACAACTGGTAATCAGGATATTGTTCCAGAAACTGAGATAGAAGAGGAACTATATTTGCCACAGCAAACATCCAATAGTTTCACTTCTTCACATCCAGAGACGAAGCAACTCCAACCTGTTAATATCACAGGTGACAACCAATAATCTGTGTCCAGTCCCAATCTTCCAGTTCCAAAAGTTGGCATTAAACATCATATCTACAAGGGGAGGAGCCTTAACTTTCTTGAAGAGTCAGACAACGTCCTCAGGCAGTAGCTGGGGCAGAATCCACTGAAGATGGTCTGGAGCAAAGAACGAAAAGCGCCTTTGGAGGAAATGGTGAACATGAACCAGTCCGAGTGAGTAATCTTACATATTAAGCGTGCCAGGAACTCATATTTATATGAAATATAACTCACTTTTAACAACTTGACTATTCTCCAGAGTTGTAGGAGAAACTCCTAGATATATTCAAGATCGTGGAAACGTAGAGTCAGACTGAAAAATTCAATGCCATAGCCGGGATTTGAACCACGGATCTTCTGGTTTCCGTCCAGCCGCACTACCATTGTGCTACTATGGCCAACGTGCCGACATGACATTAAATTCTCCAACTGACTCGTATTTTTCCCGGTAAACCACCTAGGAGTTCTCATAAACACATGAGACGACTACCTTAATGGCGACTTAAATTGTAAGTACTTTAAGGCCCGGGCTTCATATAGTAAACCACTATTAGTCAGTTGGAGAATTTAATGTCATGTCGGCACGTTGGCCATAGTAGCACAATGGTAGTGCGGCTGGACGGAAACCAGAAGATCCGTGGTTCAAATCCCGGCTATGGCATTGAATTTTTCAGTCTGACTCTACGTTCCCACAATTTAGCCTACACACGGCCAGTGTGAAAAGAATAATTAATTTCCAACATAATAGGGCCAGTTACACGAGTACATAATAGGAACACAATCTTAATAGTGGTAAATACATCATACCTAAATCAATATCTATTCTAATGTTTTTAAAAAGAATTTGTATAAAAATGCTCTCTCTTCAGCAATTTACACAAAATAAAAAAGGGAAACATATAAAACTATCCATTATTCAGATCCAATATTTCGGTTTTAGCTTACGTTTCCTCGCTACACAGTTTTAATTATTAGAAAAAATCTAAATGAGAGTTTGACGCCTAAAACTACAGCTGCTTTGCCATCAATTATTTTCACACTGCAGCTCCTTGTAAAAGCATCTCCAACACCACAATAAGCTACAGGATGTACAATTTAAGAACATATATTTTTAAACCATAACCTATTCTCCGGTTCCGCTGCAGGTATTGATGTTCTGGCGTTGTAATGCAGAAAACAAGTACCTTCATATTCATTAAAACTGTAACGTCATGTTAAAATTCAGTGTAACAAGGGAAATATAATTCAGGAAAATTTACTTCTAGAACCTAATTCATCAGGAAAGGTGCCGTATGCACCAATGACGTAATATTCCTTTGAAAGAACCTTAATACATCTGCACAGGAATATGTTACGTGATAAAAGAAAATCGACCACGCCCTCAAAAGTGGGTGCATATATAGTTGTCTATTGAAGTACCAAAATAATTTATAGAAGTATTAGAAAAATAGTATTCTTGAAGTCCTTTTGATGGATATGATAATGCAAACTGCTGTGGAAGTAAATTTCACCTAAGATGAAAATGGTTTATCTCTGTAGCTACTGCTTCACGAACCAAAATCTAAAACACTTAATATTTTATGTACTTATGAAACCTAATATAAAGGTTAATTCCACCAATAAAAATCCGTGTTACATCCTTATAAAAACTTTATTAAACTGCTGTACTAACAAGTACTTATGTGGAAGTACAACGGTAGTTTTCAAGAGTGCGATCAACCTGTATACCTAGAATAATTTCAAAAGGGTGATTTATTGTAGTAGCAAAGGCGTGAGATGAGACCTTTCACCAGCTTCATCTTGTAAGTGAAAGATACTTCGGTGCCACAGTCGTTATCTAACCTACTTAAATCATCAACTTCAACCTTTTGTTCCAATAATCATCGGCTTTAGTCTTTAAAGTGACAAATTTCGATGACATATGCTCATGAATGTAAATTGCTCTGGAGACCACCTAGTATCTACACTTCATATAGCTGTTATGTAAAATTTCCGATGAGGCTGGTTGATTTTCTTCGTTTGCCATAGGAAATAATTAAGAAATGAAGTCCACAATTCTCACGGCCTGCTACCTTGTTTAGATATTTGTTGGTTTAAAGTAATAAAGTATTTGTATAATTATTTTAACAATGCAGATACAGATTTTGTATTTAAAAATATGCATGTCTTCAAATCGAAATAGCTACATTTTATACGAAACATCTCTTATTTTTATTTTAGTATTCTTAGCAGAAATAAAAGATTTTCACTGTGTGGCAAGTGTTCATGACCCAACTTTATGGATCCGTTTCTTTTCAATGTTACCCTACTATATATTTTCTAAACGCTTCAAAAGGAAATCTCTGACTAGTTTTACTTCAACAACGTGTATATTGTGATGTTCAATCAATGTGATGGAGGTACAGCGTAAATATTTGTACACTTCATGTACTTTTTCTTAAGTACACAGTTTCTCTTTAAGAGATCCTTGATTACTCGCACTTTGGTGTATATATAGAGCTGCAAAGAATCTGCACATACCCTGGTGCTATAAATACCACTAAGGTACACAGAATGAAGACATGAGTCCAAGTTTCGCTGTCTGGTCATAGCTTAGCAACCAGGTTTTAATAGACTTGTCTATCATACAAGCCTACTGTGTTCCGTATTACATTGTACCTTCAAGGAAGCTGAAATGAACGTATTTCTCAAGTGACGTATATATTCTTATACAAGAGCTCAAGCAATAGTCAGATCTTTAATGATCTGGTCGTGTTAAATGATTTTGAAATTTTATACTCTTTGCATGGCCAAGATTCCCCATTTGAGAGGATAAAATTTCAGAACATTTAAATGAATACAAGGAATATTTCAGAAGATATTACTTAATAAAAATCTATTTGACAGAAGTTGGACATAAGAGAAATTAATTTTTCTTTGGCTTAAGATTTTGTCTCTCTTAATAGCTATACCAGATGTGTTCAGAATTAACAGGACCTGGATTACTCCCAAGAAATATACAATAGACATTTCGTCTGTCAGGAAAACTTCTTAACAACTTTACATATTCATAAAAGTTGTACTTTTCAGAGAAAATCTAAATTTTCGAAAATGTTTTAAAGCAACAGGTGGTAACTAAAAGTTGAGGGATTATCTTGAAAGCTTCCTTTTACTCCCTTGGAGCTTACAGACCTTTAAATACCATGTTTGGTACTTAACAATGTTTTCTTTACTTTTCGGTTTAATTCAAACCTCACTTTATACATCCCTAATATGGAAGAAAAAATAATTTGTATTCAGTTTTGAATTATACTACCACCTCTCCCTCCCTTGCTTCCTGCCCCCCCTCTCTCTCTCTCTCTCTCTCTCTCTCACATACACACAATAACCTTTTCTTATAATATTTTTGTCTATAGGGAGACTCACACTGGAATTTGGGGTGAACTCATTTATGCCGAGCTGTTGAGTGCAATCCAATACCACTTCCATCCCCAATGTATGTGATACACAAAATAACAGTCAACTGGAAACTAAACAGGAAGCAAAACAAATTAGAAAACATAAGATTAGGCATTAAGAAATGTTTCCAAAGAAAACCGAACGCATTCTCGAATTTAAATGATCATTTTTATGAATATTAAAGGTTTGAGTTTGGCAGAAGAATGAATTGTCTCAGTAAAACTGAAGTTGCCAATGGCTACATGTATCACTATATGACATAGGATTTTATATTTCACTTTATGTGTAATTAAGTTTAAATATTAGTATCTGGGGAAGAAATAATAAAGCTCTTAATGAAGAAGAGCGAGCTTAGAAGGTGAAACCAGTTTCTATAGAGATACTCTGTCTAGGCTGTACATGTCGTGCACAACAAAAAGATCCCATTTGTCCAATGGATTACCGATTGAGAAGTGCATTTTATAGTCGGCTATAAAACCAGTTCCGAATGGACATATTCTTTGGTCATAAAATTCTGCTACATTCACATGACTGTCGATCGTTTATTAGTGGATGTGCATACAATTGTTACAAAATATTCTTTTTCTATACATAACTATAGTTCATAAAAATATTTACAGAAATGACTCCAATAAAATTTGAATATATAATGAGGTATTATATTTATTATATTATATTATATGTAAATGAGATACTTCAACGTTTAAGGATACTCATCTGTAAATATTCTTCAAGAATGCAAAAAAAAAAAAAAAAAAAAAAGTGAATATGTGAATGCTCATTTTTCCCAATTAAAAACAGTAGTGCTTGTACTTTTCTATCTTTAATGCCATGCGGCCCTTTAAATTTGTCACGTGGCTACTTAAATTACTCTATGTAATTGGGCGTGGTGCTATAAATTACCTATTCTGAACATTTTATCGAGTTTTTAATTTTCAGTGGTTTTCAAAATATAAATTACTCCACACGATACATTTTTCAAAATAGAAGCTTGAAAATTTTGTGCTTGCCGAAGGAAACTTGTGAGGTGATTTTTTAATAATGTAACCAATGCTTGTGCAATTAAATCAATGACAGACTTCACATGAAAATATTAAAAATTAATCAAATAAGAATTGAAAACCTTTTCGTAAACCAGGGGTCATATTAATGTTTAATCCCATAAATTTACTAATAATACTGTGTTTATGCAAAGTATGTTTTTCAAGCTAAAATTGTACCATGTGGAAAAGCATAAGTGACAATAAAACACTATAAATATATTATCATCACAAGAATTGTTTTGCAAAAAGGTCTGAAAATTGGGTTTTAAGTATGTTAAATACTACAATAATTGTCTAAGTTACAAGTCATTACAAGAAAAATTGTATATATAAGGTTCTTTGTTCTTTTTGACGTTTGGGTATCCTTAAAACTGGATGCATATGCCGGCTTTATGTTTCCAACACTTTCCCCGTAATCTCGAGAAACTGGACATCGACAATGAGAATGGATTGAGGTGCTGGCCCCGTATCTCAGTCAGTAGTGTGTGTGTGTGTGTGTGTGTGTGTGTGTGTGTGTGTGTGGGTGTGTGTGTGTGTGTGTGTGTGTGTGTGTGTGTGTGTGTGTGTAGTGTTTAACGCCCGCTTTTACTACATACGGCACCGCAGGCGATGACACTGATGATACATGAGATGAAGATGGAGCACCGGTGGAATGAGATGGCGGGGGAAACCGGAGGTCCCGGAGAAAACCCGCCCCAGCACCGTGTTGTCCACCACAAATCTCAGTTTGCGGTGGTCTGGGATCGAACCCGGTCCGCCTTGGTGAGAGCCAAGCGGTCTAACCACTGAGCCACGGCGTGGCCTGCTCAGTCAGTAGAGCACCTGCCTGCCGTACTAAGGATACCGGGTTCGAATCCCAGAAGTGGGGGTAGGGATTTTTCTCCGAACAATCCACAAAGTCTGGAAGTATGAATGAGAGTGTGAATGTGTACGTGATCTAATGATTAAAGAGCCAACGATTACAAATTAACACCTTCGATATGTTCCAAAGGAGAACGGCCGCCGGTATCACTACTGCAGTTAAAGGTGGGGTACAAATGGAAAGAAAAAAAAAAGATTGAGCCATTCGGAACACTAAAATCGAATATCCCGGAAACGTTTTATGCCACAAACAATTGCTTGAAAAAAAAAGACAACAACTCTGTAGCACATTTTGTTTTTATCGCTTAACGTTTGGCAATTGTAAGCTACATCCAAATGAAGTAGGCAAAAAAAAGTAGGCAAATGTATTTCCTACTAGACACTCGAACATAACATGCCAAAGATATACTGGTATTACCTTAGCAGAGATGTGAGAGCGAGTGGAAGAAACAATTGAAATACTCACCATGTAACACAAATCCTTTATGATCTGCATAAATAAAAACCGATTCTTCTTTTGTTGATAGAACAGTCTGTAGGAATATATCTTGTCTTAAACGATATTTTTGTGTACTTTTTCAACGTTATCTAGAATTGCGCATTCATTCAACTGCGGCTTAGAGCATTCAACACGTTTTACTGTGACCAGTAAAAAGAACCGCATTTTAAACGGATAGAATTCATTTCTTTTGATCCAGAGTTCCAAAAGGCCCGCCTAGCGCGCGACTGTCACCCCGAGGGCTGCGTTTCATGCTATGTAAAAACTGGAACATTAAAGGGACATTTCTTTGTTTTTCCATAAAATAATAATTTGCAACTGCTTCAAATAAAAACACAGGTTACTGTTTGTTTACCTGATAATGCCCTTAACCGAAAAATAAATAGCACACAATCGTATTTTATTGATACCTAGACTCGAAGCTTTTCAACAATGATTATTTCATCTTGAGCGTTTAATTTTCTTCTTACCACCTTCTCATTGAAAAAGACGAATATATATGATTGAACTGAAAAGAATAAACGTACTTTGAACATAAATTAACTTGAATGAAGTGTTTAATTATCCCAAAACTCAAAGATAGATAATATTAATGACATACTTCGTATTGTACTGTTTGGCAAGGCACAGTAAAAATTCATAAAATAAACGCTGCGCTAACATTTACAAATGGTTATGAAATTTTAAATTCAATATCTAAATTTTCTAAAAAAAATTTCCGAACACAAAGGGAGTTCGGGCCTGAAAAAAGTGAGATGAGAGGCCAAGGTCCTTAACAGCTATAGACGAAAACTTCTCTTGGTGGGTCGTAAACGGCTCCCCCCATCCTATGGACTTAACATATTCCCTTGGGGGCCCTGGAACTGGAGACCTTTCCCAGAGGACGGAAACTTACAGGTAGAAATTGCACACCAAAACTCCCGCCGACATTCAGAACCCTGAAAGAGCCAACCACGAGAAAAGGCGAGGTGAAGAGAAAAGGGAGTAGAAATAGAGAGACAGAAAATTCAGGGTATGTAAATATCTTTCCCAGTATTTAGACTAGCGATCTGGGACAAGAAGGTCCAGCACGGGGATCAAACTTCCGACCTCTCTAATGCGGGCTAGAGACGCTCTAGACATCAATGGTATGCACGGAAACAAGAGCCAGCTGTAAAACGCAATCGTACCTGCACTACATCGCTGGGATGTAACCACCAAACCCTGCTCTTTTATTCACAGAATTAAGTGAATGATGCTGTTTGTGATGGAAGTAGATTTCATAACATTTGCATTTAAGAGCGGAAGTCCCTTTGAAGTGTGCCTCTGGGAGTATGCAATTAATCCTCTCTCCGGAACCACCCTCTGTGAAAGGCTTCTGTCCTCCAGACATATGTTTGTGTAGGTTTCGTTATTGCTAATAGACGCTTTTGTCCGCCTCTGTATGCGGTGGTCATCAACATATTTGTGTCCCAATTCTAACATAGCCACTAAGAATCAATGACAGCACGAGTCCCTTGCTGTCTCTCAAACTCTTCCCCACAACTTGAAATTCTGTCGTTTACATTTCCTTTAATAATATAAGCTTACATATATAGAGTTTCGACATATCTGTTTTCAACTTCAAAGGGCTTCCCGTTTCCAAATAGATTTTCTCTCCCTTATCGAATTCCCTTTCATGCAAGACATCAACATTTATGTAGCTCTTCCTCTTGATTACTTGATATTTTTCTGCTAAATATGAAATCCTGTTAAGAGAGGGATCACTGTTTTACAGAACGTTAGCTATTCACCATGAATGTCCTAAGGCGATTTCATGGTTGACGAGGACAATGTATCGATAGTGGAAAATTAAAGAGCCTGAGGAGTATAAAAGCCTCAAGCTATGCGATATCCCACAATTTGAGAGCTCCTGAAGAATCCAACATTATTTCTACGTTGCTGTTTAGAATTCAGGACTACCATAGTCAAGTAAGCAACCTCAAAAGAATGGTAGCGTTTCATTTTGCTGTATGCTACATTCACTTAAAGGTACGAAATACATTTCAAAGTGAATGATGTTACATATCACAATATTTCCAGTTTAAGAATTTTTAAATAGCTACTCACAAACATCTTCTCAAATATCTATTGAGCTACAAACAAACTGCTAACCAAGCCAGAAGACCCCGTGGTAAAATTTAGGACTAGCATCTGGAAGCTCCAAAATTCAATTTTTTGAGATCACCCCCACTATCACTGGATTTTTGGTGGGTGCCCATGGTCGATAAGCGAATCTTGCGATAATTCCAATTCACCACGATTTTACTATCCGATGGTTTCCTTCATCATAATCATCATCATCATCATCATCATCATCATCATCAGTTTTAGGGCTGGAAGACCTAGCGATGCTGTTAGGTGAAGGTTTCCTCCTGGCATCAGACTTCTTATCTGTGTCCTGCGTAGGCTTCCGTTTACGAACCAGGGACTTCTCAGTGGGCTTCGACGCCGTTGAACACTTTGATCTAGAAACGTTAGACGCTCAGTCGCTAGGATTTGGCTGCTGTAGGGTCTCTGGCCTCATCCCTCCCTCACAGGTGCCATTTTTTTAAGTCAAAATCTTTTACGGAAGCTTATTTTCTTATATACTTCATGTTAACATTGATATATTTATTCAAAAGAGCTTCCTAATACATCTCACTAACGAAACTAGTTTTTAATTTACGTCAGGCTTTTTTCCCTTGATATAACTTACTGAACTCTAAATTAAGTGACATTAAATTTATACAAAATGTAAAAATAAAAAGATGTTTCTTGTATATTTCTATGTAATAACAAAGCAAAACAACTACTAAAATGTAATGGCTGTGTTATTAGATTGTATGTGCGATGCATATGAACCTAAGAT
Organism: Mantis religiosa; assembly: GCA_030765055.1. Classification (NCBI taxonomy): domain Eukaryota; kingdom Metazoa; phylum Arthropoda; class Insecta; order Mantodea; family Mantidae; genus Mantis; species Mantis religiosa. The sequence goes on along the minus strand of CM060951.1, from coordinate 29,250,942 downwards.
TTTTACAGAACTATATAGCGTTAGGAAAAAGTAGGTATGCGGTGACGGGCTCCATTTTCAACATGATAGTGCTCCTAACCTCCAAGCATGACAAATGAGGGACGTTTTAGGCAAGACATTTCAAATCCCAAACCTCGCGTGGGCTTTGTAGTGTTCCATATTTTGCTCTTTTTTACACTGTATTTTCATTGTAAATTTGCCCCTTATGTTTGCAATTTATACTAGTAGATGTTTTGTGGCTGTAAGCATTTTTTTTTTTTTTTTTTTTTTTTTTGCTTGTTCCATTTAACTACTATGGTCATATCGGCGGCCGTTCTCCTTCGGAGACATACTGAAGGTGTTAACTCGTCATCTTTGGTTTTTAAACATTACATCACGCACACATTCACACTCTCATTCATACTTCCAGACTCTGGGGAAAATGGGGAATTATCTTGGTCGGAGAAAACTCCCCACCCCCACCGCCGGGAATCGAACCCGGAACCCCTAGCACGGTAGGCAGGTGCTCTACCGACTGAGCTACAGGGCCAGCCTGGAATTATTTAATTTATTTAGCGAAGTATTTACTCAGAGATAATGCCAGTTTTCTTCTTCGTCTTTGGCGTGTTCACGTCTTCTGTTACCCGGAACTCAATATCATTGGATGTTATTAATGCACAATGTGGGAAAAAATATATTTTAAACGCAATGAGCTTATGCTTCATTTTATGCATATTTGATCGTAATTTATAATATTAATCATCATAATCATCGTCATACCCAGCGGAATTGCATTCGGAATGTCCGGGTTCGATTACGGTGGCCAGACTACCAGACCTCTCGAATGCTGGATAGATTAATTGCAACCCCTAAATTTCCTGTCATTTCCATTATCATTTCACAACGTCTCTCATCTGCTGGTCTCTTTCAGGATTGAAGTATCAGCGGGAGTCACGGCGGTAGGACAGTCTCCAGTCTACAAGCCCTTGCCGTCTCAGGACCACGGTGGGTGGGATACCGGTTGTATCGTCCAGCCGGGGAAGCTAAATTATAGGGACCCTGTTCTCGGCATTGCTATGACTACTTGGGACAGCCACCTACTGTCTTCCCTCGCCTCAACTTTCCTCCCAGGGATAGGCACAGTAGATCAAGTCTGTTCGACGAACCGAATTCCCTTCTTAAAGCTCTATTCTATCCTATTATCATCATTGTTGTTAATAATGTAAAAGTTACTTTACGAAATCATGTTTGCAGTTTATTATATAAACAAACCCATCTCTTATCTGTGTGCTATTCATTTGTTTTATCTAATAGGTTTGCTGTGAAGTTTGCTTTGTGCTATTTGGGTCGAACCCTTCCTTGAGCTCGTTCTGCCAACTCCCTAACTCTACGGTTCTTACGTGTTGTCGCCGACCGCATTTATGTGAGGAGGCACGGCCAAAGAGCACAAAGAGACAGGTAGTGCAGCGTGCATATTTGTTACAGAGCATTCCAGAAACGTTTAGAAATATGAGTAAAGTATATAAGGAATCTGAACTCGCCAGGAGAGTCGAAAAGGAATCTGATAATCATGTGCGTACAGCTGTGAGTTGAAAGTGAACTCTGTTTGAGGTCAACGACCTTGCCGATTGTATTTGTGTATGCTACGTAATTCTGCTACTGTAAGGGTTGACCAAAGTGTGTTTCTACGGAAATAAAGAGCATTTTGAACTTCTGCAAATTGGACTCCAAATCCTGCGAAACCACAAAGTATTTCGAATTTTGTGCTTCAATTTTAAGATTCAAAATGTGAACAAAAGGGAAGATTATATTGCTTATTTTGACCGTGAGCTGCATAGATTTTACTACTGCTTATATTAATTCATGTTCTGAATTCACCAATTATATTCAATTGCTTTCCAGTTAAGTTCTCAGGCCGAAAATGCAACACAACTTCCAGTGCTGTGGTGTGAAAAATGGAAAAGTGGGAATACTGTGTTTCACACTCATTATGCAGCGCAGGGAAGTAGAGGAGGAGGACTGGTGAATTCCCAGCAGTACCGTTCCTGTCGTCCAAGATATAGCCTGATATACCATGTTGTTTATGTCTTACGTGGCTTGAATTTATACCTAACTGTCGCAGTTTTTGCACTGATAAAACTGTATCACAAGGGAAGTGGTGTAATGGAAATACGACTCGTCTTACTAGATGAATATTTTAATTGTTCCTTCCTTGGGGAACCGCATTTATATAACAAGCGATGTGGTACACTAAATTGTTCCATACAATTTTTCACGAACTAAAACCTTGCTGGACTGTGAAAGCTCTAACCCAATGGCCATTCATCACGAGTATTTTGAAAAATATGTTCGATATAATTTATTTGTATATTTACGTATTTATTTTTGCGTCAAATAGTTAGACATCTTAATAGTGTCAGATTTTGATTATTTATTTGTACAAAGCTTCTTAAAAATAAAAAATAAATATATATTAAAGTGTGCAGGTCAGGCTGTTAAATTATTATATTCATTATAAGCTTCTACTGTGTAACGGTTATTTTAGTTTGGGCCCGAAAATTGAAAAATATTTCAATATAGATAGAGTCAATATGAAATATTCAATGCCATGGCCGGGATTTGAACCACGGATCTCCTGGTTTCCATCCAGTTGCTCTTAACCTTTGAGCTACCATGGCCAACGTGCCTTCCTGACATTAAATTCTCCAGTTGACTAATATATTTCCCCGGTAGATCACTAGTGGCTCTCGCATTCGAGATACACTGTTTGTGGTGACTTACTATCGTAAGTACTTGAGTCCCAGGCTTCATCATTTAACTCTTATTATTTTAGTTAATTGATGGAAATTAATAATTTCTCCTGGGAAATATATGAGTCAACTGGAGAACTTAATGTCACGAAGGCACGTTGGCCATGGTAGCTCAAAGGTTAAGAGCGACTGGACGGAAACCAGGAGATCCGTGGTTCAAATCCCGGCTACGTCATTGAATTTTTCATGTTGACTCTATCTATCAAAAACCTTAGCCTATATACGGCTAGTGTGGAGAAATGATTAATTTCCATAAATTAACTAAAATAATAAGAGTTAAATGATGAAGCCTGGGATTTAAGTACTTACAATAGTAAGTTGCCACAAACGGTGTATCTCGGATGCGAGAGCCCCTAGTGGTCAGCCGGGGAAATACATGAGTCAACTGGAGAATTTAATGTCAGGTAGGCACGTTGTCCATGGTAGCTCAAAGGTTAAGAGCGACTGGACGGAAACCAGGAGATCTGTGGTTCAAATCCCGGCCATGGCATTGAATTTTTCATGTTGACTCTTATCTATCAAAAACCTTAACTATATGGCTAGTGTGGAGAAATGATTAATGTCCATCAATTAACTAAAATATTTAAATATGTGGTTTAGAAATCAATATGGAATGTTAGAATAAGCAATAAAAATTACTAAAATTGAGTAGGTCATGTGATGTCACTACACGTAAATGAAATTATGTTATTTCTTTTAGTGTTAGTTTTAAGAATGATATTGCGTAATGTGTGGTGCGGACCAGTAAGAGTTAAGTTTGAGTGGTAGTGATGGTAACGAGTGAAGAAAAGGTCAATAATGTTGGAAAAAGATCTAGGGGCGATAGCGTCTTTTTTTTTTCCCCCTCCTTGTTCCTTTAACTGCTATGGTCATATCTGCGGCCGTTCTCCTTTGGAATATATGGATGGTGTTAACTCGTTATCTTTGGTTTCTAATCATTAGATCACGCACACATTCACACTCTCATTCATACTTCCAGACTCTGGGGAAGATGGGGAATTATCTTGGTCGGAGAAAAAAAACCCAACCCCACCGCCTGAAATCGAACCCGGGACCCCTAGCACGGCAGGCAGGTGCTCTACCAACTGAGCTACGGGAGCAGCCAGATAGCGTCTTATGATCGTGCCAGAACGGCGTGTAGAAAAGTGTAAATATAAATTTTAAACTATATTCACAATTTCGGTGTAAATGTAACTCAATTATATTGATAAGGTGTAATGTAATTCTACGTCACACGCATTCTGTAAATTTGTTACACAAAATTAAAATATTTAAATTATATTATCAGTAGATGAAAAGTTAATTCCCTCGCTCGAGACCACGCCTGAATTTAAAGAGCTTTTCTCATGCACCGACTGGAACAGCGCTGGGGATCTTCTAGATGCATCGTTGCATTTGAGTGCCAGATCTGACTACCAGCAACCAAGCACACTGCAAAATTAAGAAATTTTGTATCTTTGAAGCGAAACTCCAGTTGTACGAGCTGTGGTAGCAAACGTAAGCATTCTTCTGGACGAACTTTATGGAACCGTTTCATTAACAACTTCATAAACTGTTTCTCTCCAGATCGACGGAAGGTTACAGCTGGTTGCATTGGGCCAAACACATTTTTAATCACGACTGTATTTTGTTTCCACATTAGGTCGTTGAATACCTAGCTCCATCAAGTGACGATAGAAGTTCTTGGTAGTCAGAAACTTCTCCAGTCGCACCCCGGAATTTTCAAGAGCACGATTTGTTGATACTCCGCAGTGACTGCTGTAAAGAAAACGGTCTTAAGGAGTGGGACGGTGGATTCCAGGCTTTTCCAATGTTCAATTTTCTCCTTGACCTCTAATTTAGATACATACATCCACTGTGTAGTTCTTATAATCTCCTGTTGCCAAGTAGATATGTTAATGTATTTTTGCAGAATTTACCAGAGTGGAGATGACAGACTTCTTAGAAGAGTAACCATTCAAAGTCTACCAAGGATTGGAGCCTATTCTGTTAAAAACATTAATTGTGAAACTAGTGAAAATTGGTCATCAAATGAGCAGTTTTTTCGACTCCCATGTCTAAATATTTTTAATTTATGCGAGGAATCTGCATAGCAATTCATTGCTTTTTGAAATCTCTTCGAAGAAAATTATGGGGACATTTTCTGAGAAAGGAGTTCTACTCTTTCTTGCTTGCCAGACCATGAATTTGTCATAAGTCCTTTGTTTTCAGGAAATAAATTCTTGGATATATTACTCGTCCACTCCAGGATATTAGGAAGTGTGAAACTAAATTTAACTTCTTCAAATTCACTAATAATCATTTCTGTCTCCACCTTGTGTAATCAATACCTAAAATCGATATCCACTTAATCTAAAGTATACATATACTGCTGAAACTGATTTATCGCAGTTCATTTCCTTTCGTAAGGATCTTAAATTTCCGTTTACTGATCTGTTACATCTTAATAGCTTCCATTATAGGTTGTTTGTATGGACTATTAAAAATATTAGGAATGTTTCCTTTCATCGTACCTGGGTTATTAAAAGCGCTGATAACCAAAATAATACAAAGCATTTTTTACCTTTCCCCCTAAGCATACGTCGACCATTCTCTCTCAGATTTCTTTTCCACACTGCATAAAGCAGATAGATGCAACACAAGAAATATAGTATTCCTCAGATTCAGGACGGAAAGAAAGAAAGACGGGAAAAGCCGGCAGTAAAAAGGCAAATTCAGAGAAAAAAGATAGCAGAAATACAGTGGTTTGCACTATATTGCAAAGTGTAGCCGAGAGGCAAGTTGAGCTTTCTTTGCGGGAGGTATTGGAGTGGAAGGCTCCATAAAGAAACAAAGGCATGTTTGTGTTAAGACTGCTTTTCCTTGGCACATAACACAAGTGTTCCGATCAATAAACCTCGATGCCGCACCTAGCTATTGCAAATCTCTCTAGCTGAATGCATAGTTGACTAAAAACTTCTCCCTTGTTTATGCTCTCCTTTTGTACGTCCTTTTTCATGCATTATTCGCAACAGAAGATACACAGCTCAGAAAAAGAGCGGTATAAAAGCACAAACTCTGAATTAAGGAGCATGCCGTTTTCTCCCTCAGCCATAGGCTTTAGAAAAATGCACATTCTATCGATTCTGGCTGATGTACAGGGTAAACAACTTTAGATTTCCCCTGCCTTAGGTACAGTGTGTTAATGTTCTTTTCAAATCTTTGTCATGACATTTGGTTCCTCTATTCCTTTTAACATTTACTTCATTTTAAATATTTCCTAATTCACGTTTTTTGCATTTGTAATGTAAATACAGACAGACTGATTTTTTTCACAGTTATTTATTACTTCAATTCCAAGTTTACACTATCTTTTTCAAAGTATTATTTTCCTACATCAATGCACTTTTTATGGTGTCTCTGTGTAACCGCGGTATCAGGCAGCGACTGGGACGTGACGAATTAATTCAAATCAGATAATTAAAACGAAGATAAATTAATGAAAATGCTCTGCTAAACTAATATAAAAATCTTGTTACATTAATATGAAATTAGAATGTATAGAGTAATGATTAAAATAGGAGTTGAATTAAAGAATAAGAAGGTAAGAATTTAATTTAATACAGCACACATACTACCCTCGAGGCAAGAAAGAGAAAATATTCTTGTAAAATTCTGCACACCTCGGAGAGACAGTAAGGGAGGACCGTTGGTGCTAGTAGAGGTTCAATGTCTTAGAACTATAGAATACTCCTAGCCAAGAATGTGTTGGGACAAAGGGGCTTCAAAAATGTGGCGGAGCATGAACGCTAAAGGGATTTACTTCGCTGATTTGATTACGATGTATACCATTACAAACAACTCAGGGTAGGTGTTCCCCAACTCAGGATGGGCTGAACGTCAATGAGTCAAATGAGTTTTGCAAACCAATGCGAAAATTCGAAATAAATGAGAAACAAATAATAATGTAACATTTAAGAAGGGTGAGCTAGATTGATCATGCGATAAAGTTAGAGAGGGGATCAGAAAAAGGTTCGAATTGAATCTTAAAGTGAGAAAATATTACTTAAAAGTTTACACTATATCAGGAAGAACGTGTCCATGCACATTAAGAAGGTGAAACGAAGATTTATAAGTCCGAAATGCAGGGAAGTTACGCATAGCGCAACCAGCGTGAGTGGAAATGAAATGTGTAGTGTTTAACGCCCGCTTTTACTACATACGGCACCGCAGGCGGTGACACTGATGATACATGAGATGCAGATGGAGCACCGGTAAAATGAGATGGCGGGGGAAACCGGTGGTCCCGGAGAAAACTCGCCCCAGCGCCGTGTTGTCCACTACAAATCTCACTTTGCGGTCGCCTGGGATCGAACCCGGGTCGCCTTGAGCGTGAGTGGAAGCAGCATTAGAAGTTTATTAGAGCAAAGTATTCGCCGTATAAAGAAGAAATAGAAACCGCGCGGAATTAACTCTAAACAAGTAATCCAGGGTTTCAAATAAACTGAATTTATGTTAGGAATTTTACTAACAGGTGGTCTCCGATACAAGTCGATAAGCAAACTTAGTAAGAATTTAACCAAATAATTTTTTGCTGAGAACCAAGTGTTATTAATACGACTGAGTAGCCAAAAACCACCAAAATCCATTTCCTACAACCATTCACCTGAGGATAAGAGAAGTCATAGCTCCAATTAGAACCCAATCAATTTAACTCTGGTATGCGGGTTTGCCGTATCTGCCAGTCCTTGAACACGTGCTGCAGACCACTCTTTGTCAGGTCCTTGAGAATCGCTTCACTTTTCTTGAGCCCTACTTCAGAGTTCTCAAATCGAATACCCCTAATCTTCATTATCACTGGTGATGAGTCATGGCTGCATCATAATAATCCTGAAGGAAAACAAGACAGCACAGTGTGGAAATGGCAAGCTTCTCCAACACGAAAACAGGCAGATGTTGTTCCATCTGCAGGGAATGTGGTGGTGATAACATTTTTTACTGTAATGGAATGATTTAGCAGCATCCAGTTTGATGCAGGAATCGGTCTATATAATCCTAGTTCAGGAAAAAGGAGTTGAGGTCAGTATCCTATTGGTGTAGGATGCAATCACGGAAAGATTATGCTCCGGACTAGCGAATTGTTCTCCGTCGTAAATACGGGTGAGCACAAGTGTACTCTATCCCAGGGTCCGGCGTTTAAGTGGAAATACACTATGCTTCCTTGACTTCTCCCATCCAGTTTATTTATAGAAATTTGGATATTAGCTTGCTCCCCAACACACTTGCTCGTCACGACGCCGGTATCATTCTTTTATTCAAGTTGCCCACGTTTCATTTTCCAGCATCTAATTGTAAATTTTACTCTGCACTGTCTCGTCACTTAACGCCACCATCCGTCGAAACGACCCAAGATGAAGTGTCGCTCCCTTCCTGCTCTCTTCGCGTCCTAACCACGCAGCTTTCCTATATCATGACTATTCCTCTCGTATCACGTGATGCATAGCAATTTTGATTGGAGGTTTGTTTTCCCCATATTTAATCTTATTGGTCTTTCAACCCCTCCTATATCTAGACAAGCTGATTTTTTTTGTCCCACCGGATTTTGGCCCTCGGGTTCAACAGAAAAAATATTCTGACTTTTTCTCACATTCCTTAAGGTACATTTTTCTTCTTCGTCACCCTTTTCTCACGCGTTTAGATTATGTGACACTTTCTTTAGTTAATGTAGTCTTATCATCCCTCACTTGCTTATAGTCTCAGGTTTCCCTCTCAAGTCCCCCCTCACACTACTGTTACTGCAGGATACTATATGTCAGTATTGGTTTCACTGAGGAAGCACATTGCTAAGAAACGACCAGAGCTTTCTCGGACAGGTGGCGACTTCATCATGACATTGCACGGCCTCACGTCGCATATTAAGTCCTGCAGTTTCTGGCTCGATTCAACATCACCTGTTTACCACATCCACCTTTAAATCCGATCTTGCACTCTGTGACTCCTTTATTCCCTTCACTAAAGGCAAAGCTTAGGGGTATTCGATTTGAGAATTCTGAAGCATAGCTCAAGAAAAGTGAGGCGATTCTCAAGGACCTGACAGAGAATGGTCTGCAGCACATCTCAAGGACTGGCAGAGACGCTATAAAAGTGCATTCAAGTAGGAGAGGACTACACTGAATTGCAGTGTCAAAAAGGTCAGTCTTAGTCTTTGTTGATCAGCCCTGTGTATACACATATAGGTGCATTGTAGGCAGACAACGTATTGAAATTAACTAAAAAGCTTTGAGGCTCCACATGTGTCTATTGTATGCTGAATGTGAAGTACCAATAGCTATTCCATTGATAAAGGACTCATCCTAAACATGTGTTCATAGAGAGATGTGAAGGCATTTTACAATTTTCTGTACGTTTTCCACTTCACCTTGCACGGTCAGAGTTATTTGAATCATTCTGTCCGCTGATACATAGTTTTCAGTGATATGGTATATGTTAAATATATTTTATACTTACACTTCCTTTGGCACTTCAACTACAGTTTCAGTAGGCGTATCATCGCGTTCTTACCTGCAACGAAAATAAAACAAAACTTTATTTGAAGACAGAGGTTTGCTTGCAGGTTTAATTATTTTAAAATGTTTTGCAACTTTCTAATTCTTTTTCTTTTGGGTGACATATTAATTATCAAATATAGCTTCATTTACCAACATAAAGCTGTAAGTACATTAATTACTTGTTTTAAAAATAAACTTTAACATTGGAGAAATTACTGTTTCACTAAGTAACAAGATCCTTGTAAATTTTATAGAACTTATGTTTGAAGAAGCCTGTGGCCCCCATTTGCGAGTTCTTAGTTTCAATTCTCGTGGCCTTTCTTCCTAACACATGTTTCCTCATGGTTTCCCGCCAGTTGCTAATGATCTCTGTACTTGCTCTTGGGAAATCTACATGTCCTACGACCCAAGGGGATGCTTAAGCCCGCAGGGGAGCCGACTATAGGAGCCGCTACCAGGGAGTTTCTATTTCTCGTCAGGCCCAATCACTCATATTACTGCCCGCCTCGGTAGCTTGGTGGTAGCGTGTCTGCCTCAAGTTCAAGAGGTCCCGATTTCGAATGTTGGTCAGGGTGAGTTACATCGATAAGGCTCTTTCAGGGGTTTTACCTTATCCTGAAAGAAGAATGTCGGGTAACTTTAAGCTGTATGGACTCGCCGATATGACTTAACGTTGAGGGACGTAAATTACCACAAAAAAAGAAAAACTCATAATACTCTTGCCCCTCATCCCCCCGCCAGAGGGGCGCCCCTTCAGAGGCGTAACGAATTTCCTTGAAGTCAAGTTTCTACCTAAAACACACTCGACAAAACAAAAGATACGTCCAGGCAAGTCACCACAGAACTTCCAATTCACCACTGTCTACTGAACTCGTTATTTGGGAGCTCAAGAGTAATTTTTTGCGATTTTAATAGAAATCAGCTGACAAGGCAGTGAAATACCATCCTAAATACACTAGCCACTCGTCACATAGGACCAAACTCAATAGATCACTCTAGAAAAATAATACAATTAATTATTTCCGGGCTGTTTTGCCCTGATCTGTTGGCGTAAGGACGTCCAAACGTTTCGTCCATAACTGCGGTAGACATCCTCAGTGGGCGCGGTCGAAATTTCCTTGCAGAGAGTTTCGCTGCGTCTGAAGGGTTCCGGTAGACCAGCAGAAGATTCGAGTCGTCCAGGTTTACCTGGGCAGAGTGTTTGCTGCCCAGCACTTAGCCGCTGGAAAGGTTCCATGTCTGAGTCGCGCTATTTGTACTGGTTGTTGGGGGAAGGAGACTGGGTAGTCCGGCAATGGTATCCTCTGATTGGTCCGCGTCATTTTTGGTAGTTAAATGACGTTTCTTGTTCTCGATTTCAACGGAAAGGAAGAGGCTTTAAAACTCAATAGGAACTGGCACCCTGTTATCGAGAACAAGAAACGTCGTTTAACTAACAAAAGTGACGTGGACCAATCAGAGGATACCATTGCAGGACTATCCATGATTCGCCCCCCAACAACCAGTACAAATAGCGCGACTCAGGCACTGAACCACAACCGTCCCCGAGGGACGCCACCACCGGATCTGCCATGCCGATACCCTCCGTTAGATACAGGTCCACACGAGACCTACATCGACCACCACGGAACAATGTAGGAAGAACGCCACCTCCTGAAAGGAACGGTGGGCGTCAGGGCCTAGTGGCCATGACGTCTATCCCCCCCCCCCAACACTCCATGCGGTTCACCGCAACCATCAACAGCACTTCTGAATCTGGGTGCCATTGAGCGGAACCAGCCAACTTCACCAGGGCTGCTGCCCTAGACAGTGGAAGGCTTTTTAGTAGGAGCGGCGACTCCTATGTCACTAGCCCAATGGGCTGGTGTGGGTAAATCCATTTTTTTCCTTCCACGTAAAACATATTAAAGAAAACCGAACCCTTCAGGGTCCGGAGCGCGACGTGCTCCAGCTGGACCTTGACCTTGACTTTGACGTGCGGAACGTAAGTTAATTTACGGTCCAGCGTCACACCGAGATCGGCTCAATCATGCCCATCCGTCTCAAGCTCCAACTGTATCTGGCGATCATTCCGCTTATGGTTCTGTACGGCTCTGAAATCTGGGAAACGGTGGCTAATACCACTTTCGTCATGCTCCAGACGCTGCAGAACAGGGCACTTCGCATCATATACGATACATAGTGGAGATTTCCTGCTCATATCCTGCATAAGCACTCCCGGATCCCATACATTGTCGATGTCATCTGCGTGAGGGCACGATCAATGTACGACAAAATTAAAACTCACAACAACTCTTTAGTGAACTCCCTGGGCAGATATGGCCAGAGGGAACAAAGACGCTTGCCATCCTACAAACTACTAAGAGAAGTCTTGGGGCCCCTTGGTTAATCCAAAAGAAAACCCAGATGTCTCTAGCCTGATGGCTCAAGCGATATGCATCCTGTAACCAAAACGGAGCAAAAACATTAAATCGTGTCTCCCAAAACGGGGGAACGCCAAAATTCAGCTGCCTCTTGAGATCAATCAAGGGAACCCAAACCAAATTTCCCTAAAAAGTTCAAAACATAACCCCCTAGCAGAACATACCACCACATTGCTCATTTCACAGGTAAAGACGCAAAGCGGCCAGGTACTGCGGCATAAAGACACCCGGTATGGGAGAAGCGCCGCCCGACTAGGACTACCTCTGGACCTCTTTACCCTTCAGACGCAGCGAAACTCTCTGCAAGGAAACTTCGGCCGCGCCCCTGAGGATGTCTTCCGCAGTTGTGGACGAAAGGTTTGGACTTTCTTACGCAAGCAGACCACGGATAAACAGCCAGGAAATAATTAATTTTATTATGGACTTCGGCCGTGAAAGCTTACGCTCTCTCATAGAAAAAGAATGTTCTCGAACGGTACAGAATGAATCTTCTGGAGGCGAAAGACAGCACACAATGACCGTTGTTTCCTCGTCTTATTGTACAGTCAGTAGTACCAGCCGATACCCACGGATAGCCGATGGGTTGGTATCAGGTAATGCCCTGTATTGAAAACGAAGTGGCGTAAGGATGGGTTTTCTCCGGGTTCTCCCGACTGTCATTCAATAACCAGAGAAACCTCTGACCCCAGAAACCTACTTGTAAGTCCTTGGAGGGGGTGGGGGAGTATGGCCCCTCCATAATGATAGAAAATACTATAAAAGTAACCGATTTCTGTTTTCATAGGCATTTTCTTCGGAGTAGAGCAATTGCATGGCATTCTAAACGAAGAGGTTTGTAAATTTATCTGTCTTTCAGCAATTTATGATTTAATATGTGTTTTATAACCATTTCCGAGAGAAAAATTTAAAGTTTCCATGGTGAAACAATTACCCAAATTGGTTCAGTGATTTTTGAGATTACTCTGCACCCTAATTCATATTTTCTGTACTTAAAAATATATAACTGTTTTTCTTCTCGCCCCATAAAAGCATATCCCAGAAACTAATATCCATATTATACAATTTGTTTGTGGAAAACAAAAGCCGATTTATTAACGCAACATAAATAAGGTTATTGTTGAAAATACGGTATTTAAAGTATACATATTCGCCGCTAAACATTTCCAGGTCATACATGGATGAAAGACCTACGAAACGATCACAATGAAAATTTGTGTTTTTTTCCCCTACCGTTTAAAAGAACGAGATAGCGATTGGAACAAGGCACATAATCAGCTTATTACTTCAAATCCGATTTAGTCTATAAACAAAGCTGCGTAAGGAAATAATGCTTTCGCTTACACAGTATGTGAATCCTCCAATGGGCATTTACAAACGCCAACTGTTTTCATAAGCTCATTACCGTGGACAGGAAAATCCGTTTTGTTGCATAATGTCCGTCCTTGTGAAAGTGTGCTATACATTAACATGAATGTAGATCAGGTAGACGTGCTTAGAGTTGATGTATCGTACCTACTAGGCAGGGAAGGTAAATTTTATACCGAGATTTTAGCGAAAGTACACATTTTGAGCTCCTCTGAATCCAGAACATTATTTTAGAAGAAAAAGTCCTTGAAGGTGTGGAAGTGTAGCGTAGCTGGAAAATGAAAAGTTTTTAAAATGCAAATTAGCATTTACTTTATCCTATCTTCTAATGATGCAACTCCCCCCTCAAAAATTGTTTTCATTCTAGACTGCCCTTTATATTTCCAAAGCATTTTCTGGAAAGCAATTGTTCTTTCACACAAGCCGTGTATAGGCTAAATTGTGGAAACGTAGAGTCAGACTCAAAAATTGAATGCCATAGCCGGGATTTGAACCACGGATCTTCTGGTTTCCGTCCAACCGCTCTACCATAGAGCTACTGTGTTCAACGTGCCGATATGACATTAAATTCTCCAAATGGCTCGTATATTTCCTGGTAAACCACTTAGCAGTTCTCATAAACACATGAGACAACTACCTTAATGGCGACTTACAACATGTAAGTACTTTAAGGCCCGGGCTTTATAGTTAACCACTATTAGGTCAATTAATGGACATTAATTGTTCTTCCACACTGGCCGTATATAGGCTAAATTTTGGAAACGTAGAGTAAGACAGAAAAATTCAATACCATAGTCGGGATTTTAACCACGGATCTTCTG